>VYXH01006185.1:595254-735093 GCA_013397275.1 Burhinus bistriatus | reverse complement strand
CAGAGCCGAAGCCAGGGCGGAAACTGCCGAGATGGCCTCAACAATGGGGTGAGGGCGGGGAGGCCCCGCCCGGCCCGGTGCGCTGAGCGCCGCGACCTGGCCGTGACGGCTGCCGGGTCCCGCCGCCCCGCCACCTGCCCCGGGCAGCGCCGGCACAGGAGGGGACACGGACCCCGGCGCTCTCGACGGGCGGGAGGGGGCGAGGGGCGCCGCGGCCGCCTGCGGAGCGGAGCGGGACGGGACGGGACGCCGCCAAGCGCCTCGAGCCGCGCTCCCCCTTCACCAGCAGCTTTAACCGGCGGCGGGAGCTCAACGGCGAGGGGCCGGAGGAGGCGGTCCGGTGTGTGTGTCCCCTCCCCCGCCACGACCTGTTTGGCTCCGCCAAAGCCGCCCAGCACCTGCCGGCGAGCCTGCGGTGAGGGGGGCCGAGGAGCCCGCCTGGCGCGGCGCCGCCTGACTGCGGGGCAGGTGCCCGGGGTTCGGCCCTCGGGCGGCGGGGCTCGCCGGTCCTGCCGGCGGCTGTCACCGGCGGCGGGGCGAGAAGCCGTGTGTGAAGGCCGGCTTGGTCAAGCTTCGGCTGTCGTTTGGGAAGCGCCGGGCTGGGGACAGGAGGGCCGGTTTGGCCTGAAAGCGCGGTGACTGCCGCTGCTCTCGCTTCGTCGTGTAATGGGGGTCGGTGCAGGGTGGGAAGAGCCAGAAGTTAATTGCTCCCGCAGCATAATGACTTCCTCTCGTCTGCGGCTCTGCTGGGCAGAGCGAAGTCACTTAGTGGCGTTCGCTCCCGCCGGCGGAAAGTTGGGAAAGAGCCTCTGTGTTTTCGTGATGTTACAAGAAACAAGGATTCCAGGGGTTTCCGCCAGCCACGCTGCAGAGGCTTGAAAGACATCTCCTTTATAAATAACGCAGCCTTCAGTGGGGAACCCTAACTGGGTTGAATATTAGGCAAAAGGCACGCGCAGGGAACGGGATGGGAGTATGCGGTATCCCTTATACGGTTTGTGGAGGTGGTCAAATGGCTAAACCTGCACGGAAAACTCAGCTTTTTTGGTTTTGCTGAATTCGCTGGGTCTTAACAGCACACTGATCGTGGTATTTCTGGGAAATCACTGCTTTCAATAGATTTGTGGCTTCCTTAATCCTGCTTTCTAAGGCGTGTGTTGAGGGGAATGAAGGGGTGTATTGGTGGTACCTTTCAGCAGGCTCAGGGCAAGATACAAGCTTACATCAGAGGCAGAGGAAATCCATCCAGCCTGGGCTTACGTAGCTGGAAGACATTCTCACCTTTTCATCACCTTTTTTCTCTCTTTCCAGTTCAGTCCTGAATTTGTCTGCCTGGTTAATAAAATTCATTAGGAGTTTAAAATACAAACTTTGCAAAAGTTTTTGGTTTCTTTTTACAGAAAAAAAAATATAGATGCTACAGATATAAATAAAACTATCTAGCAAAATGGGACCCCAAATATCTTGCACTAGGCTGTCGGCACCCTACAGTACAAATAACAGGCTTAGTCTATGCACCGCTTTCACCTTAGGTACGTCTCTACCCTGTTCTCTTCCACAGCAGCAGACACTGTCTCGCCCTACCAACCTTCTCTGCCCTTCTGGTGATCATTCATTTACTTGGAGTTTTCACTTAACTCATATCTCATTTCTGCTCTTGTTTGGGTATAGGGTGTTTTTTGGTGAGGCGGTTGGTTTTGAAGGGGTGTTTAAATGTTTGTACATATGGAAGTTAAGGTATCAGGATCCTCAGTGCAGACAAAACCTCTTATCTTTCAGGCTAAGGGAAAATCCCAAAACAAAACAGGCTGGTTGTTCTGTGTTGTGCTGGAAAGCTGTAAGTAGGCAGAAAAGTAGATAGTTCTGTACTAGGTCTACTCTTTAATACTCAGTAATACCAAGTTAGTAAAGTTGGTCATATTCCTATTTGCAGATGAAGCGCTTAACCAAAAGTTGACCTAACAAGTCTTGACTAAGCACTCCTGAAAAAACATTCTTACCTGCACTCTTATCTGTAGAGTTTTTAAGTTAGAAAACTACTCAATTGTAATTTTAGAAAATACAATTTAGAAAAAGGACCCTTCATGTGAATTCTTGTCTGTCTTTCCCATTCTGCCATTTTTTTTCCTTTTATACGATGGAGAGTTTTCTTGAGAGAATCATGTAACTGTGACAATACTAGTATTTTGCCCCTCACTATTACACCCCATGAGCAGCACAGCTGGTCAAAAATGAGTCAGATTAGAAAGTCATTACTTATAGTATGTTGCATATATGGAGAAATACAGTGATGAATTTTAGTTCTTAGGATACCCTCAGTTCTCCATTACCCTAGGTTTCCCCAGCTGCTGCCTGGACACCTCTCCCAGTGGCAGTCCTTAGCAGCTAGCAAGGCTTAGTAGACGTGCTTGCCCCACTTCGCATCTTATCTGCCCACCTTTCTTATGTGTAGGAGGTGCTGCTGCCAGGCTTTAGCTGCATCTACCATTGCTGTTGGATTTTTTTTTTCTCTAATCTTCTATAAAAAACATTGTGGGTTTTTTTTTAGTGCCAAAAAGGCTTTGTGTTCTTTACAGTCTGTTATATATTAACAGAAGTTATGTTGTGGTGAGCGAGGTTGGGCTTAAGTGCCCAATACAAAAATGCTGACTGTCAGATGTTTGCATCTCAATAAGGTTGTCTGTGCTGGAGAGCTTTCAGGGATAAAGTCCCAAATAGTTTAAGTATCACGCTGCGTGTTTTCCTCTGCCACAATGGAGAACAGCTTAATAGCTTGCAAACATTTTTAGAACAGCACTTTTCTCTTTTCTTACCAAAAAAATCTTCAGGATATTTTTAAGGCCTAGAAATACAATTCATTTTATTAGCTATGTTTTAAGCTGGCATAATGACAAGGGTCCCTAAGCCTTAAGATAGTGGGTTTTATATACTCATTATTGTGGAATGAGACTCTCCCCTAGAGGTAAAATTACTACCAGGATTGGGTAGGATCATCTTGATCTCTTTTGCCAGGCAAAAAACAAACACTTCATTTCTCAATTTAGAATAAACCCCATCATTTACTCTTAAAATCTTGAGGAAATGAAGTGCCTTTTGGGGTTGGGCACTTTGAAGCTGGTTCCTTTGTAAAGGCTTGCAAGCTCTTAAAGATTTTTTTTTTTAGTTTCTTCTAGAGATTCAACCAGGTTATCCACCCTTATTAAGGTTCTGTGTACAAGTTTATCTGAGCCATAATCTTTTCTGAAGTGGCAGTTTTCAAGGGCTGGAAAATAAAATAGTGCACAGAGTAACATATTATTGACTGAGGAAATTAAGGACAACATCCAAATTCCTGCCCAATGTCTGTTTGCTCGTTACCATCAGGCTCCAAGCTGAGCAAACACTTGTTATACCCACTGGTGCTCGTGTCCTCTCCACTGAAACATTCCCTCCCTCTCACCCTCTTCAGCATCTCTGGAAGCTCTCCCCAAAGCCTCTGTTGAGATTACTGTATTTGCCTGCCTGTCTCTCAAACACACATACTCGTCCTTCCGCTCTGGACTTCACCCCGCCTCTGCCTGTCTCACCTGAACTTCCATGAGACTCCTTCACTTAGTGCACCTATCCACTGCTTCCCATATCTGATCCCCTTTGAAGTCCATTCAGTCAGCATTCTTCAGGTTTCTTCTCCCAATACAAACTTTTTCAGTCACATACTTCGTCTACCTGCTTTAGCACTCGTGCTTTATTAAACCAGGTTTGTTAAGCTCGCTCTGGTGCTGTCCCATTAAATCTTCCCTCTCTGCTGCTTTACATTTCACCTGCTGGACAATCCTCACACCCATCACTATCCCACAACTAACCTATCTAACTACTTATTTCTGCACTATCCTTCCATAAATGCTGTTGCTTAAAATTGCTATTACTCAGTGAAATCTTACTGCCATCTTTTTGCAGAAATATCTGTTCTTCTTTTTATCTGTAAAATTTCAAAAACCTCTCTTTAAACCTTTCACATTAAATCTCTTACTGTAACTTCCCTCTAACCTTCCTGCAAAATCCCCACTTATGCTCCATGACATTTCTAATATCAAATCTCCCCGTAAAATAATCCTCAAACATAGCACTACTATTCCTCTTGACTTATCCTTTTAACTGTTTCTTACTAATGCTTTTCAAGCCAATGCTCTGCTGTCCTGCAGCAGTACTTGCTCTCCTCTCTCCAGCCACTCATGCAACCTTAGACCACGTGCCTAGGATGAGATAAGACCCAGTGAAAGACACTTTGCAAGTGTCTTCCTCCTTGCAGTCTTTTGTTATTCCCAGTTATATTGCTAATAGAACATTTAAGATCTGTCAGAGACAGTCAAAAGAGTTTAAAAAGTGGTGTTCCGTAGTCTTGACCATTGGCCTCTGTCCTATGACTTCAGGAGATTCATTTGTAGAGGATGTCAGTGAAGGTGTGAAGCTGTGAAGGGTAACGTGAAGACACTGGCAGTCTCATTTCTGGACAGTGAAGTGATTGCATATTTTGTCTCTAACCAACTTCCTTTTTTTTTAAGTATGTAGAGGGATTTTTTTATTTCTGTTTACCTCTGTACTGTTTGATTTCAAATTCTCTCTTAATCTGTGATTTATCTCTTCTTACCTACCAAATTCTGTTATCGCTTGGTCTTGGTTGTTCTTGCAGTTTTGTCTAAGTGTGGATAAACTGCTATCCCTTGCAATTTAATACCACTTTCTGCTACTTCTGAGCTATGCATGCTATCTAAATCTGAGAGGCTTAGCCTATCATCATGGACTTTTATTTCCTTTTCTTCCAGGAATTAATTAAATTATTCTTTTTTTCCCCTTGCTGGAGCTTAGTGTTACAGCGCTAACCTTCTGGCAAGGTTTTCCTCTGCAAGGTTCTAACAATCAATTATGTTGTAGTCACTGTAGTTAGTGCTTTAACTAGATTACTTTGTTATGACTTGCGCCTGGAACTTCATACAAATCTGACAGTCCCACTTTTACTGAAATACCAATTTTATCCTATTTGCTGTGCTGCTGCATTGGATGCTTAAAAGTTTTTTTCAAGTGCTAGGGCCTGATTTGAAACCTTGCATGTAAATACAACAGAGCTTTGTGAAATAGTTGGATTTATCAGGAGGTGTTAGTGTTCAAGATCAGTCCTAGAGTCCATCTTCTAGTCTGGTTTCTGTATGTGTTTTACTGTTCTTGAACTCTGCTATCATTTGACCAAAAATAACTACATAGTTTTTTTGAACTAGTTTGGTTTGACAGACAAACCAGTACTGTTTCTTGCAGCAAAGTTTATTCATCTAGCGGATGGAGGAATGCAGCGTGAAAAGGGGAAAACCAAACTTACAGAAAGAAGTTTTTGATGTATTTCATCTTACAGTATGAGAAATTAGTGTGGAGATTGCCATCTGTCTCCAGCTGGCACTTGTTGGATAAGAATGACAGTGGGGATGGGAACGGATTCAGGATCTGTGCAGATGACTTCAAAGGCATGATGAGAACGTTTTCTGCCACAACTCACAATCTCACTCTGTAAGATGGTCTGTTACTGCTTCTTGTGTTCTGCACCATATGAGGGTACAGACCAATGACTCGGCTTATCTTACTACTCCTTGCTGTTTGTGATGAAGTTCAGTCAGCATAGATTTGAAACAGTTTATTGAGCAACCATGCTACCTCATTTTTTTCTGCCCAAATAGGTACTTTCTAGGGCCAGATTTGAACAGTGAACCGGGTGAGTGTGCCCTAGAGCAACGTCTTGAGGAGTAGGGATGAAAAGCAGACATGGAGTCAAAACATTACACAGCAAGGTATAAGAACGTAGAGAAAAACTGATGCTGACAAGCCTCACAGGGCTTGGGAGAGAAGGGAGGAAAGGGTGGATGCTGTAAGGCAGGCTATAAATATGTTTGAGGAACAGTTTGCAAAAGGCATAGACGCAAATCCCCCTGATGGCAAATTCGTAGGGCTAGGATATGATCACGATACAAAAGAATCACTTGGAGGACACAGTTTTTCCATTATGGCTCCCACTTTGTGTTCACTGTGAAGGAACCTAGGTAGCATCTCACAGCGGAGCTCTTCATTATGGAGGATCCATCGAAATCAAAGTATTGGCAAGAAACAACAAGTTGAGAAAGTGAAAAATAACAAATTGCCAAACTGAGTGGCAGTGATAAAGTAGCAGATGGAATTCAGTGTAGATAAATGTAAAGTGACTTAACGTTGGCGAAAATTTTCTAAGGTAACAAGCTACCTAGACGTACTTGAGCAGCGCTGAGTCTGTCAAAGTAAAACACTCCTGCAGAATGCCCATGCTGCCTCACAGTAAGAACACCAGGGAGCGTAACACAGAGGAATTAGATTTGTCCATACACTGGCTCATTAGTCCAGCCTTCACACTTGCCCTTTTGGGAACAAACTGCTTTCAGACAGAGGTGTCTCTGTGTCCTGGCTTGAGCAACACAGGAGTAATTCCTCTTCTAACGCTTGGGAAAACTGCACTTTTAGAAGACTCTAGTGTCTGAATTGTGAAAATATTTACTTTATAGCCAGCTATGGTGTGTGGGTTTCAAGGTCTCGGTGTTTTTCGAGCTCAGTAGATGCGGGGATGAGGAGGAGCGAGACCTGGCCACTTGACCCAAGCTGGCCAACAGGATAATCTCATACCATGAACGTCACATTCGATATAAATTAGGAAGTTTGCTGCAAAGTGCTCTCTCTCCCTTGTTGGCAGTGATCCAGAGAACTTCTTGCCCCACTTTCGGACCCCTGAGCCCCTCCCTTCCTTCCAAAGCCATAGCACTCGCAGTGTCCAGCATTTGCTGTCCACTGCTGAGACTGCACATCTTCCTCCTGATAGAATTGGCTGAATGTAATCCTTGTGTATTTTATATTGGTATCGGGATCAATGTTGGTCCTTTAGTGTTATTAATGTTAATTATCTAGTCTTATTCTATTAAATCTGTTTATATCTCAACTCCCAGGTTTCCTTGTTTTTTCCCGATTCCCCTTCCTGGGTGGGGAGGGGTCATTGGGTGATAGAATAATTGTCTAACAACACTAAATTGTTGTGCATTTCCCAAACCATAACACTCTGGAATCTTTGCATTCCTCCACAAGAAACCGCACTCATGTAGTCTTTCAGACATAAACTAGCCATGGGTGTTTTCTGTGGCATGTCTTTGTGCCACATTGTCCTCTAGACTGCCACCATCTTAGCTAGTGGGGGAGTGTCCTGGTTTCAGCTGGGATAGAGTTAATTTTCTTTCTAGTAGCTGCTGTGTTTTGGATTTAGTATGAGAATAATGTTGATAATGCATATTGTTTTAGTTGTTGCTAACTAATGTTTCCATTAGTCAAGGACTTTTTCAGCTTCCCGTAGAAGCTGAGAGGGAGCATAAACAGGACAAGCTGGCCAAAGGAATATTCCATACCATAGTCATCATGCTCGGTACATAAATGGGGGTTGGCCAGGGATTAGGAATCTGCAATCACTGCTCGGGATGGGCTGGGCAACCTATCATCGGGTGGTGAAAGCAACTTGTGTTGCATGACTTTATTTTGTATAGTCTTTTACCATTATTATTATTACTACTACTACTACTACTATTCTCTTCTGTTACTGTTCTATTAAACTGTCTTTATCTCAACCCACGAGGTTTTTTTCCCCCTTCTTTTCTCCCTCTTCCCCTTCCCTAGATGGGGGAGGGTGGGGGGAGTGAGTGAGCAGCTGCATGGTCCTAGTTGCTGGCTGGGGAGCCGCCAGGTTATCAAGCTGATGTGCCATCTAAGATACTGTCTGTCACCTTGGTAATGAAGCTGACTGTACCTATTCATAGGACAGAAATAATATCGTAGGTTTAAGTTACCTTTAAGATAAACTTAAGTTATCTGAATAACACTACCTTTGTTGCTTTTTATATTTATGATACATTTCCAGCACCTACAAACTCCGTTCTTCTTAAAGACAGCATCCTCTGGCCATACTCACCTCTATACAGCTAACTCTCATTACAGTTTAAAACACCATTAAAACAGATTTTTGTCCGCACTAAAGACAATTCAATTCCTGTCTTTCTGCATCTCCAAATGTAAGCATGCAAATGAATAATTAGAAACCAAGTGCAGCGGTTACTGCCAGTTTGTGTCTTGTTGGTACTGGTTACAATTCATAACCCTTCAGGGGTTTGTTTGTTTTTTTTTTTTAATTAGCAGCCCTCTAGCTCTTAAGAATTATTTTGATTTGTTGAAGGACCAATACAAAGTCAGTAAAAATTAATTAGGTCTCTCAATTCTCACTGTATACCTCTTGGTTAAACTACTATACTGCATGCTTTTGATCTACCCTCATGCAGGTGTCAAGCTGCACACAGCAGAAAAGTGCAGCGGGCACAAAACGATGTCCCAAAAGAACCATAGTTAGGGCTGACGGATCTCCTCAGAGAGCTGACTAAGAAACTTGGCCTTCACTGAAATGCAGTAGATGATGCATGCAGAATTTAGTGTGATGGCTTTTACAATGCTTTGTTTGAGCTATCCCTTCATTTGGCGATTATTTTTCTCTTGCACCACAGTATTCCTGGGGCCTCCTGTGTTTCATATGACGGACCATAACGAAGTTGCCTTGTAAAAGGAATCGGGCAGATATTTCAGGAATTTAGTACTGGTTATTAGTAGCAATCATCTGGAAGTGTCCAAACCAAACACAAACAGCAATCAATCAGTGGCTGTGACATATCAGTGAGTGTAAGCAGAGGAGGGAGAAGCACTTGGAAGAGTTCAGAGTCAGCATGTATGAAACCAAACAGACTACAAAGGGAGAGAACGGCTTAAAGAACATAAAAAATAAAGCATACTTCCTATTGTTAAAATAATGTTGATATTTTATATTATGAAACTATTTCAATGATATATACCCTAGGATAAAAGCTTGGGACTGAATTTTTGTGTGAACAAAATCTATGCACCTACATTGTAATGATTTTTATAGACAAATGCGGACAATGCTTAAAAATGAATTTTGTGTTTTGCTCATAATATACGTTCTTCACTGTTTCAAGGTGAAAACTGCTAAAGTATTTAAGATGACAAGCTTTAAATATGTTTTGAAAAGAAGTTTTAACTTAAAAAATTACTTGAACGACAACAAGCTGCATACTTTGGCCTGCCCACAAGCAAATCCACAGCCAATGCTCAGTTTATACTATTTATTCCCAAATTAGGCATTAGGATCCAACAGGCATCCCCTTATGTGTTTGCTTTATTGTTGGACACTCAAAATGGGATGAAAGGACACTGATGAAGAAATAGTGAATGGCTATTTGCCTGCAAATACCTTGATGGGTTGAAAACAAGGGAAGAAGTGTAAGACCTTTCACTGCTTTCACTCAGAAACCTTTTAGAGGTACGGAGGAGAAATATATGAAAAATAGTGCTAATTCCTGAGGAGGGGAGTAACTGGATTAAGTGGGACAGGTGACTTCTAGAGTGCTTAGTTTATGGTAAAACCATCCCCTTGGATTAAAGAGAAATGAGGTGGGAACTAAATGGCTGGGTAGAGACATTCCTCCTTAGTAAAGATTAGATTATCAGCAAAAACAAAAAGATCCAGTGGTCAGGGAAAGATTAATGGGGTCTTTGAAACCATTAGCGATGTGTGCTTCTGAGGAGCTCGGGATAAGGCAGAGCGAGGAAAGGGGGAGTGGGAGGTGAGTAACAGAGGTGGAGGGAGAGCATGTAAAGTGTCGAGGCTGCTGAGTTGTGGAGAGAGGAATTGTGGACAGTAGAGAAGTCAATAGAAGATACAACTGCAGAGCAATTGCTTTGGGAAGAAGTGACCAGGGGTTAGGTCCGAAGGGGGAGCGAAACAGGAGAGAGAAGCGGCAAATGAGTAGAAAATGCAAGAACCAAGCAGAAAGATGGGAGATGGTCTAAGGGGGCAGGAACAGGCAGCAAGTACCAGAAGGACTGATGAGACGTGCTGGGAACTGCATATCCAAGGAGGGCCTTGGTGGCACACAGGAGCGACTGGGAAGACTGGCAGCTGAGATGAGCAGAAGACAGAGGAGAGCCTGTTCTCTCCAGCAGCTGGGGCATGTTGGTAAGCTTGTAGTGACTTGTTAGTAAAATATGAAGGGAGTTCTTGCACTCAGTGTCTGCCTGTAGCAATTCCGAGTGCCACTCCCCAGACACAGGGAAATTCAGAGTGCTCAGTGTCCCAGGGGAAGTGGCTTCTGGGGTCTTTCGGTTATTGTGGCTATCACCCTGAGTAACAGGGAATGTAATTAAACCTCAAAGCTCTCTCTTGCGCAGAAAATAATCATATATAGTGGCTTGGAAACAGGGCAGAACCCTATCCATGCAGAGCTGAGGAGAAAATGTTGAGGAGTCTGGAGGAGGATGTGTGTGGTGTGCTGTACATGCTTGCAAGGCAAGGAACAGGGAGGAGAGATTGAAGGGGGCAAAGGGAGGACTACAAGGACCTCACAGTGCTCAAGGACCACAGAGTGCTCTGGTTGCAACGCGAAGCAACACACGTATATAGTGATCATATTGAAAGGGAGTTGAGCAAGAAGAGGTTAACCAGTGTTCTGTCATTTCAGCCAAGTTCAGTGCTGCTATGAACTGCTGGCGTGACACCTTCTGATATGGAGGATTATTTTTTCGCTTTCCCCCCTCTCTCAGCTGTATCAGAGCCGTCCTGTGGTGCTTGGCGAGTGTCTACTCCTTGTCTGTAAGCCTCTTCACGCAGTACGGGAGTGCTCACTGTGCAGTGGGTCCCTGTCTGCGCTCACGGACGGATCCGTTGTTCCCCCAGACCCGCTGGCCAGCCCTCTTGGGGTTACAGGTTCTGCTTCCCGATGGGATGGATTTCAGCTCACCAGCCAAGCCGAGACCTCTCTCTGCCATTCCCAGGGTGTTAAACCATGTACCTCCTTTCTCAGGCTTTCAGTAGAAGATATTTAAAAGGAGTCCTTGCCGCGTTCAAACTAACTCGGCGCATCCCTTGTGTCTAAATTAATTTGTGATTGCTGTTCTCTGCCACACTGCATCTCTCATACTGGAACTGGCTTAACTTGCAGCAGAGGCAGAACTTTCCTCGAGTCACTGTCGTTCGAGCCGTTCCTACGTACTGTTGTCGGGGGAAAAAAAAAAAAAAGGGAAAAAAAAGAGGAGGGGAGGGAAACAAACAGCCACCGAGCGGGTGTCGGACTCCGTGCCTTGCTGCCTGGGGCAGGGCTGTCCGAGGCGGTGGCCCCTCGCCCCGCGGGGGAGCCCGGGAGAAGCGCAGCCGTCTGGTGCCACCTCCCGGCCCAGCCGCCCGCCGGCGGCCCTTCCCCGGGTGGGTGCTGCTCCACGGCCTCAAAACTGATCTCGGTGTCATTGTTTCTCGGCAGAAAGTGGTAAAGTAACATTAGCGCTTCAGTCCCCGAGTAGCGCTGCTTCCGCCTCCCCCCCACCCCCTTATAATCTTAAATAGAGGCGCTCCTTTTGTATGCACGGGACTAAAGAAGCGTAATAAAAGCCTGTAGCGAAAGCTCGCATTTTCATAGAGCGCTGGCTTTTTATACAAGGGGAGCTGAGGATGAGGTACTAGGCAATTTACTTATAATGTAGCATCTGTAGCCACCGATTGAGTGGGAGGAAAGAACTGAGTGTAATTTGCCGCTTTTCATACAGCTAAAACTAGAGAGGTGAGCTGGTAACGGAGAATCACGCCCATCATATCAGCAGTTGATGTCAATGGGGATTTTTATTTTTAAACTCACTTTTTCACTAAATCTTCTTTCTGGGCAGGGACTGGACCCTGTAGCTAGATGTGTATTTTGAGTAAATTTGCTGTAAATGTGTATTTTGTACCAGTTGACATAATGAAGTCACGCTCTTTTCTTTGGAAGATTTGGGGTGCAGGTCCGGGTCACCCCTCACAGAGAGCAGCAGCTTTATTTTAGCTGTAATGTAGCAACTCCCTCAGATGAGGCCTGTCCTTTTTTGAGGTAGAGACAGATCATTAAAACAGGGAGATATAACGTAGACACAAACGAGGGTAACGGGGCTATTTTCTGTTTTCTTTTGGGGAGAGATGAGGGGGCAAGGGGGGGCACAGCAGCCAGCCGTGCCAGGGGTCCCACAGGTGGTAGTGACAGGACAGCAAGATCTGCAGCAGCTTCTCCCTGCACCGCTTTGCTAAAAGAGGAATTCAGCCCAGTGAGTCTCTGCTCAAAGGACTCTGTAGTGGAACAGGTGGAGCGCAGAAAGACGGTACCAAGGAAATAAATAGGTTCTTCTCACCCACCTCCCCCCATGGTTTTTTTTTTTTTCCTCCAGCAAATAAAGCAAAGGAAAAAGACCACACTGGAAGATGAATTGTGCTGTCTTGGCTAACTACTTCTGCTAAGCTTTAATAGGTTTGCAAAACAGACGTGTAGAACCCAAGTAAGAAGGGTGAATAATTAGAGTTGGAATGTGGGGCTTTTGTCCCTGCTGTAATTATCCCTGGGCCAGATCAGAAACATTAGACATCCAACAGGTGACGTTTTCAGAGGAAAAAACCAAACAGTTCCTCCTTTCTCTAAAGGCTACATACTTTTCCTATCTAATCAGTAATACAAAATGGGGAGGTGCTGACACAAGCAAGAATAGCCGATGACTTCATCAGTGTGGCAGTAGCTCTCCCTTTCCAGTGTGAGCAATTCACTGTGGGTTGGGGAGGTTTTGTATTATTTTTTAATTCTGTCTCTGTGCAGGAACCTGCAGCCACCTTTAGGGCTGTTCTAATCTTACTTAACTATGGTATGGCAGAGCACAATAATACTTGCTATTACTTGCAAACAAACCCCAACTGCTGCTCTTGCAATCAAAACAAATGTAAAGCAAATGACACTAGTCACCAGCATTTCTTACCCTTGTTACTAGTGGCTTTGACCTAAGAACTTGAGGAAGCTGAATCACCACAGCAAAATGTTAACATTGTGTACATAACCATGAACAACAAGAAATTCTTCTGAAAAACTTAAGCAAGTTGTTTCCTCTGTTCCCCAACAGACAGAGTGGCTATACTTACATGGGAAAAACCTGTAATTTCACAGAGGTGACAAGCAGAGCTGCAACAAAACTATTCCAAGATTTAAAGCAGGTGGGAAAGCAACCCTCTACAATGCAGTTACAGTTGCTTCTCCACCCTCTTTCAAAACAGGCTCCACAAAAAGTTCTGTAATGTTTGTATAGCTGTGGAGTTTTTCTTTTTTAAACTGTGCATTATGTAGTGAATTTGCCTCATGTTTTGCTGTGACAGTCCTCTGGATTGTAGCTGGAAATTAAATTTCATCTATAAAACTTATCAACCCCTCAGCTGCACAATTAAGGTGTCAAAATTATCTACTGCCCACACTGCATCATGTCAAGTTAAGAGAAGTGGAAGCTACCACTAAAAGGGGAAAAGTGACTTTCAGCATAACTAAAAATATGGCTGCCTACACCTTCCATACTGGGCAGGCTTGAAGCGCTCTCTGGGGAGGCCCAGCTGGAGCTCCCGGGCCCCATGGCTGCACAGAGTGTGTGTGGCGTGGCAGATTTGGCCACCTCCGTTTATGCTGCTGCCACAAGACCACAAGCAACCCAACAGAGACAAACGGGCGTGCGTTCCTTTGCAGAGGAGCCGGTGTGCTACACCGGTGGGTAAGGCCTCCAGATGCCCCTAAAGGAACTGTAAAGGGCCAGCTGTGGAGAGTCAAGCCATTTCCAGGATCATCCAGATCAAGTAAGAGTCCGTGTAATTATTATTTTCATAATCACAACTTCATTTAATAAGAAATTAATACCTTCTCTGAGCATAGTACAAGCCAGAAGCAAGGCATAATTCATACTATTGCTAACTTTGGACAATTTTTCTCTGTTCAGGCATTCAGATGCGATGGGGCCCTGGAGTCCCTACCCTTTTCCGTGTGAACTGTTCATTTTCTGACATGGTGTTGCTTTTCCACGTTCGGCATCGTGGCATGCTTCCTCCTTGCCACCTGCTTTTCTTTATGCAGATTTCCTGTCTACCATCATACGGATGTTTTTGGCATTATGTGGTGCCCTTGCTCTTGCCTATAAACCTCACGCTTAAGTCAGCTAGCAGGGGTCGAGCCATCTCATATGGAGCCCATTTCAGTATGATAAAGGTGAAGGAAATAATTAAAATTTCTCCCTTGACGCACATCTAAAGCAGGTATCTTCAGCTCCCCCCAAACAGGCTTTTTTTCTCTTCTGTAAGATGACATGTAAATAGTTACTTTTGTTAAAAAAGAAATGAGAGAACACTTGTTCTGTGACAACACCACATCTGCTCTTTAAAGACCACCAGATGGACAGTGGCCAGGAATACTGAACAGGTAAGATTAATACCCATTGGTTTAATGTTCACCTCGGCACAAGCTGGAGTTTAGCACGGAAGGCGTTTCTAAAGGAGAGAAACACTGAGACTCACATTTTGTACTTGGTGCTGAGCAAAAAAATGCACCAACCTAGACAGTATGAATTCTGTTTTTTGGAAGCTGGCAAGGAAATAGCAAAAGTCTGAAAATGGTACATAGGAGGAACTGGGGAGGTCCAGAGGGAATTGCTTATGATGAGGGAGATGAGGTGGGGAAAAAATGAAGTTCCAGCTCCAGAGTCTTTTCTTCTAGGTAACTGCTGCCGTGTGGAGCCATCAAGTCAGACAGTCCTTCCACAGCCACGCTGCCCCCACCCTGCCTGCACTCTGCCGCCCAGGCTGCCGTCCCACCTGCAGTCATTCCTCCTCCCCGGGTTCTGGCTTCCGTCATGGCTGGGGCTGGTTCTGGGCATGCCCTTTGCCTCTTAGCTCTCCAAACACCAGCTACTTCCTTGCCGCCATGTGTATTTGATGTTAATTTTGCGACAAGTCCCCTGAAAATATAAGTTGCTATTCTGAATTACCATCTAAGCCATTAGTTGCTTAAGGAAGCTTGCCAGAGCCAACAGGCAGCAATAATACATTTCTTGTACGCAAACTGTCTCCTAAATAATAAAAGCGTCCTCCACTACCCATTCTGTCTCTGTGACAGCTGGATTTTCCGGGGATGTTTGATCTGCGACACGATCAGTACAGTATGATGGTGATGC
Source organism: Burhinus bistriatus (assembly GCA_013397275.1). Classification (NCBI taxonomy): domain Eukaryota; kingdom Metazoa; phylum Chordata; class Aves; order Charadriiformes; family Burhinidae; genus Burhinus; species Burhinus bistriatus. The sequence continues at coordinate 719,961 of VYXH01006185.1, read as the reverse complement.
AAGTTTAGCGATAGCTTTGTGAGATTCAGTTAATACCACGTAAAAAATGGTTCTCAGATTCTGCACACAGACAGGTTTATGTAAAATATATAAACATTTGTCCAAGTTGTTACAGATTGCATAAATATGGCATTTTTACTGTTGCATTTACAGATGTGCATGTACAATGATGTGCAAATAATCACAATTTGATTACAATCTTTGAAAGGTACTTGAACGTTGCATCCAAGTAACGCAATGAATGAAAAATGCCCACCAAAGAATTTAAATAGCAAACTTATAACATGGTTTAAATTCATAACAAATTTCAATGTCTTCTCAGTAAAACCTTCACACATTTAAAATAGTTTGTATTCATTTTATTTGTATATGTCAAAATACAATTTTTTTTTTCCAAAATAGTGGGTTTTGCAACTAGTTTCATGCAGATACAAGGTCTGCTCAGTACTACCAATAAAATCAATATAGCACAGTAGCCATTAATTTTTTAGATATAAAGAATAAATAACCTAAATATAAAACACTAAAATATTAGAAACACGTATTTAATCATTCACAGGCACCCAAACTTTACCAAATATAATCCAGAATATGCCTAACTGTCTTGTAACAGAACTCAATACGTTGCAGCCATTCAATTCTTTATGTTAGCGTAAGACAATGGAAGTCCCTATGGTTCAGACCCACCTCTCATACAGATCAATTACAATAAGATATCTCAAACTATCTGTGTACCTTTAAAATCAAGAATCCTGAGCTTGGTAGTAAGAGCATAACCTTACATCTTCAAAAAACCAATCAACAGAGAGAGGACATCATGTCTTCCTTACCAAAACATATCCCACCCCCGTAAAACTAACCCCCACCCCCCAAGTAGGCAGTAGAACACAATGACCTTTTTAAATGAAGGGGTACAAATTCACATTTAATATAGTATACAATATAATCAATAATACAATAGCTACTACAAGCTTTACAATGTACAATTTGTTTTAATGGCTGATCTGTTCAGTGGTTTTAGGCAATAAACTATGTACCAATAGGATGTTGTATTTTGAATGGTTTAGTGAAAATATAAAAGCTGTTTCTAACAAAAGCGATTTTCACTTAAGTACTTTTTTGTTTTTAAAGGCCACTGAAATGTATAAAATGGTCTGACATGGTGGTGTTATCAAATTGGATGCCTTCTCACATGGCAACAACAGTGCATATAAACATTAATGTGAGTGTAATGGGTTATGTTTTTCAAATGATTTAGTACATTACTTTGGCTAGCACAACAGTTTTGGACAGCACTCAGATAAATACAGGTATGTGAAATGTAGTGAAGCAGTTATATTTATGCAATTTTTTATTATGGTGAACACTATCAAATGAAAAAAAATGGGAGGAAAAGATAATAAAGTATTTTATATAGTTTAGACCTTTTGTAAAGATAGGGCTCCATACAATGTACAATGTCTAAATTCTTTATACCATAAAAATTAATGAATTTTGTTAAACACACTATTCTGGAGTAGCCTAATTTGCATTAACAGACATTTGCAATAGGGAAATATATTCAAGCATGCCACGTGGTGGTCTGAAAAATCAAACCAGTACACATTTATATATACAGCATCACTCAGTACCTGCTCAAATGAATGTGACGATTACAGGATCTAACATCTTCCACTACAAACTTCTTTTTTTTTTATTTTTTAAAGTGACCAATAAAGGCAGAAAACAGGACTCTTAAAATATTTCTAGTTTCAACTGACTTTTAAAGCATTTTGTATAGGAAATAAATGCATATTGCACAAACAGTGAAAGCAAATGTTCCACCAAACATCTCTGTTCCAGGTGGTTGGACAATACAATTCTAGGTAGCTACACAAATATGTAATTTAAAAGGGTGTGTGGTCTCTGCAAATGGTAAAGCTGTGAAAACACTGTACAAGAAAATCTGGTACATGAATAATTAGAAGGGAAAAAAAAAATCCAAACTTAAGATTTAAAGAAAAACTGAGTATAGAAAAAAACCTGGGAATTGTGGCACAACAAAAACATTATTGAGTAACTGTCTTCTGTGAGAGCTGAAAGCTTTTGTTGATGTAAAAGTGTTTATGTACAACTAAGGCTTACTGGTTAAATATCTGAGGCGTATCTGGCCTTGAACACTTTCCTTATTATGCTGTAGCTGTAAACAAGATTTCTCAGTCATTTTATCTTCTCAGCAGCTGCATTTTAACAGAAACAATGATCTTGATACAAAAAAACACACAGGTAAGAGGGCGTTTGGCAGGATATCTGAAAATGACAGTCTCCAAGGGATCTTCCCACACTTCCAGTGACTGCCACAGTATGGTCCACTGGAGTTACTAGTGATGTGCAATACCGTTATTTGCTGCTGTAGTAAACCCTTTTATTTGGAAAGTTTGCTTATAACTCTGATCAAGGCCCCATTTTCGTCTTTTAGCCTCTGGTTGTCTGCCTTCAGGTCTGGTAGCATCTATGAAAAATGAAACACGATGGTTATTTGCTGTTATATCCCAAGTAAAAGCAGCAAGACTAGACAAGCATAGGGGATAAAAATCTTTATTCAGCTTAAGCGTCTTGGCAGTTCTCCCCCTTCATATCAGCCGCTCAGAAAAATATCACCTTTTAGCGTGATACAGTTAAGAGCTACAGATTAGGAGTTTTCATTTGCTTGGACTAGATGCACTAAAACTCAAGTGGTGCAGATGACAAGCCTCTAACAAAAGCTTTTATAATAGCATGAGGAAAGTAATTAAATGCTTCAAATTTCAGTGCAAAACAAAGAAAGGTTAATTGCCAACAATTTAAAGAGGTTTGTCTATACTGCACTTGCACAGTTTCAAAAAAACATGCTGTGTGCTCTTGGATGATTTCATCCTGGTCAGATACAATGTGATTCAGCTTGTTAGCTCATAGCATTAATCTTCCAACCGCTTCCAAACTCGTGTTGAAGCACACATCCTCTAATTTGAGATCATATCCCTGAATAGCATAGTTCACACAAGATCAGATCACTGAAAGAGATCACTGAAACACCAGGCTGCATACTCAGGCATACAAGTTAGGAGATGGCAAGTTAAGGTTGCCACAGGAGATGGGTGACACGCAAGCACAAAAGCTGGAAGGCAGAAGCCAAGTGAGGTGAGAGTTGGACAAGATCAGACAGGAAAGGAGGACACGTCAGTGCACAGAGGTTTGTGCTGGGAAAATATAACTTGTCAGAGAAATCAGAAGTAATCTCAGCAGTTCTCCATATCTACATTCACACACTGATAACAAACCACCTCTAAAACTCATAGCTAAATTACATGTATGGTTTCGAGCAGCAGGTTTACACAGGAGGCAGCAGCCTATTCCTGCAGAGCGGTTATTCAGTAACCTCAGGTGCAAGTGCATGCAAGAGGTCTAAGTCCAGCTGGTGACCCACGTAACAACTGCTACATCATTTTTCATGATGAGATTTCCTTGCCACTAGTTTTGTTGTCATTTTATTCAAACAAAATTATGCTTTCAACCCCGTTATATTCAGAAAATTATAATGGAACAGAAAGAACTGAGAAGTTTAAAAAATGCAGGGTTAATTACCTGTGCATTACACTAGAGGCTGCATTTACCCATTTCCTCCAAAGGAGTCCCGTCCACACTCAGTTCACCAAACAGCAGACCCTCTCACAGAGTAAAACATGATGGTGCACTGAAGGTTACTGAGGCTATAGGATCTTCAGTTTATATACCTGCCATTATCACAGTATGTGAAATGAAGACGACAGGAGATCGTAAGAGGAAAAAAGGTGGTCTCCACACTTAGAGTAAGTAAAAATCATTCTGCTAACCTGGATTCCAACTCTGCTCCAACTCTGCTCCATGGTGGCACTTACGGCAAGCCACCTAAACCGAGCTCTTCATGGAGTCAGAGGGAAGCTTCCATTATAGTGAAGTGAGAGCTGTGCTCTGAACAGAAAGTGCTGTAAAACACTGATTACTTTCAAAAAACATGTCAAGGTGTTTGAAATTGGGCAACGCAAGTAATCATCTGGCAATTTTAAAGTATTATCTGTGGTAAGTTTTCTAAGCTGTAAAAAACAACCACTGTTGTCTGGGATACACGTGCTAAGGGTCACACCCAGGTAACAGGCGTGTGTACCATGCATTTGTGCATGCACTTGTAATATCAGGATAAACCTGGGGTTGTTCTATGATGTGTACCCGCAAACAATGAAACAGCCATTTGTTCAGGCAAAGCAACTAACACCTTTCCTTCCTCGTTTTCATTCCGTTACGGACTTCATACCAAAGACCCTGGGTGAAACCACAACAGCCTTCATCTAGCTATGCACAAGGAAGCAAGGGAGTCTGGTTTTGTTCTTGTTGATTGTGTATCTCAACAGGTGTTATCATGTATGCCTTCCAATGAAAGATTAAAGTGACCTTCACAGTCCTCTTTCAACTTATTGACTAGGGACCTGCAGTCAATAATGCTTAATTACATACAGGCAGACCCACAGACTGGTATATTTTCTGGTGAACTATTTTAACAAAAAAGCCGCTGTTCAAATTCAGAGCTTTAACACAATCCAGTACTATTACATGTCTGCAAATCTCTGTTGACAGATTTTTAATCCTGATTAAACAAACAGGTAGAATACGTATTAAGAAAACACTTTCTCTTTTGTTGTGAGTCTGCAAAAGAATAAGGGAAGACTGGTGGGAGACAAAAGCAGTTATGAGTAACAGGAGACTGATCAGGAAGGACAAGCTCAAGTAACCTGAAATATTTATGCTTCCCCATCTATACTAATCCCCACATACTCTAAACTTAGCCAAAGACATTTATACAATTTTCTTGGAGCAGTGCATTCCTATGGTACTCAAACTTCTCACGAGGTAACACCACACACCTTTAATGTGCAGAGGCAGGAAAAAAAAGCTTTGCAGTAAATCCAGTAAAATTAGTTACATACGGTATTTAACACTTGCAATTCCAATCTGCTTCTCACTAAAATAGTAAAGTATCTCCCTGTGATGAGATTCTTTAATAAGATTACAAAGGCACTATTTTGCCTGTCTGTATTATATGACTAGCAAGTAACTTTGCAGCACTGTAGTTGAGCAAATAATTATTCAACAATCACCTGACATACGTGGGGCCAACTCAGATCTGTACAGTAATAATAATGTCTGTGTTTGCTGGAGGATTTAACAGTTTTTACATACAAAACAGCTTTGTAAGTTAAGATTATGAAAAGCTCAAGAACTGTTAAGGTTCCCATTCCGATTAATCAGGCACACTGCTATGGTTAAGCTACCATCATAATGTCAAGCCTCCCTGCTGTGCTTCAATTGCTTTTCTTCTCCTAGCCTAGCTCCTCGAGCTCCACAATGATCTGCTGTTGAAAACTCCCCCTACAAAAAGGAATACTGAATAGCTTTCTGTGGGTTAACACCCTGAACTGGCTTACCATGGTTAAAGGAATGCCAGTGCTAGCAAAAAAAGACGGTATGGATGTATGGCTGTGGACAGCAGTCATTAGATTTGCTCAGCTGTATTGAAAACCAGTATTGTTAGCTGGAGCTGATGTAAGATGGGCTGCCCTAAAGGGACAGCTCTTCCTTCGCATGCAACAGTATGCTCCTGCTGCTTTCTGCATGTTAGTTTAGTGATTCAACAACGCTGGGGTGAGATGGATCAAGTAATCTAATAAATAAAGGGATTTGTTTTCAGCCAGGTCAGTGAGCTGACTTGCCGCACTCAGCAAGGGTTAACACAAGGGATCGTTGAGGAATGCAGGGCCTGAAGCAGGAACAACCTTTCTGTCCACATCCTATTGTTAGACCAGCTCCAGGAAGACACAAAGCCAAAGGATAAACCTTCTCTTTATTTCACGCCTCTTGGTAGGGAAAACCTGAGATTGGACTCTGTGAGCAGAATGAAAAAATGTATGCTTACTGCCTTGCTTCTAAGCAGGAAGGGGGTAGGAGAGGGGAAGCAGTTTAGCAAGAGTCATGGTGCAGAAGGAAATTTGTTTTTTACCTATAGATCTTAAAAGCTCACTGAAACCTCCACCCTATACAGTTGTTATAGAAGAGGAGGAAGAAAGGCATACAGATTTGGTGTGGAATGAAACCACGTTTTGTTCCTCATCAAAGTTTTGAACCTTCAGTAGGTTTCTGAAACAGCCCTGCAATAACACTAAGGACAACAAACTGGCATTTTTTTCCAAGATGAAACTCAAAAGATTTCATACCTTTAACAGAAGGGGACTGAACCAGATGACCTAGTTAAGTATGAATCAACCTGACACATTAGGCAGGTTTTTTTGTGTCTGTGCTTGTACAGTCCTTGCATGATAGGATTCCGGTCCACAACTGGAATGCCTACATATTTAGCAATATAAATCAATAACCTTAACTCAGTGCTGAAACTGGCTATTTTAAGCTGTCTAGATAAAAATAAGGATTGGTCAGAACCACACGGCAAATTAATATGTGAAAATATTAATCGACTTGAAATTCCAATACATTTCTTAAAGAAAAGACTTTGGTCCCCTCTAAACACTAAACCACAGAAACGTAAAAAATAAAGTTGCTAATGCAACTGTTCAGGAATGCACAGTACTGAAACAACTTCTCAAGCATTCTTTAGTTGAGCCTAGATTTGTATCAATTCTATGCACTTCAATTACACTGCAGTAAGAATGCTCAGTTCTTAATTTCAATTTTATAGAAAACTAGAGGCAAATGTATCTATTTGAGCATTTACTCAAACATCAAAACAAGGGAGCGACTTCAGCGGGAACCCAAAGCCTTTCAATTGTTGCCAAGGTTTTAACATGTCAAAGGTCTCCTGGATCACGGCCAATTCATCTTCAAGTAAGTGAGGACAGGCTTCAGTACGGACAATATCACACCATACCAACACATCTGCGACACCTGTAGTTGGTACACCAGACACCATGCTTTAGCCACACTTCCATAACAGAGCAGCAGTAAGTCAGTTTCTGACACACAAGTGTTAATAGTAAAATTCTACCCAAGCACAAACTGAATGTCAACACCTGCCTGGCTACACAAAGGAGAAGGAAGAAATTACAAGTCCACAGAGCGCAGCTGCCTACAGGACCCTGACAGCTTGGCAACCACTCGGGTCAAGGCCCTATTCTCAGTCACCAGTCGCTCATTTATGTGTCTCAAAGATTGAATCTGCTTTATTTGTTGCAGGTTCTGCAGGAATCAAAGAAATACGGGTGAAAACAAGAAAAAAACCATGTTTATTATGTTTAAAAAAACTGGAGATGAGCAGAATTGAGAGAAAACTTAGAAGACAGAGTCCTGTTTAAAGTAGATAAGTTGCTGTGAAAGGAAAGTATCAAACAAGTGGCACATTCTTGAAAAGCAATCTAAGAACCAGCAGTGATTAGTCACAGCTTTCCAAAACAGTTCAGGATACATTAACAATGAGAGCTATTCCTGGAATTCTTTACTTAACATCCTAATTGCACAAACTAAATCTCCTATTCAAAAGTCTGTAAATAATGACACATTTAACATATACTTTTACACAGCAGTGCAACAAATGATAGGAAGAGTATTTAATCTTTAATTCAAAACTTTCACATAGTGCTTTTTGAAAGTAAGCTTTTGAAAAAAAGGCAATGTATTTGCATTCTCTATTTTTCTCGGAAGCCCACCCTTCCCTAACAGTAATTAAGAGGTTGATGATAGAAGCTCACTTCCTGTCTTCCACTCTCACACACAGTTATTTTCCTATACGTTTGCTTTCTATATTTCACCTCTGAAGACCCCTCAAGGAACCACAGACACAGTGTCCTCCCTTACAGCAAACTATCTTGGCTTGAATCCAAGAGAGCTGGAGACACTGTGGTTGCCTTCTGCCTACCTCTGCCTGTCAGCTTCAATTATTTCAAGAAAACTTTGTGCATATATTTTAATGAAAAGTATTTGGAGGTTAATACCATTTCCAAGCACCAGAGGGAGCTCAAAAATGAGCTTGAAAGGAAACTTTTTACTAATCAATGACAAATATCAAATGCCAAAACAGTGCTACTTCTTTAAAATTTTGGAGTGCAAAAATGTTTTCTATTTCATCATGTTCCACTAGTTTTCTAGACATACTTTAGTTCTATCAGTTTGGTTGGCCCTCTCCAATATTATACCCAAGGACATAATACAAAACAAATCTGCCGAAGTTCTCACCTTTCTTAATCATATCAGGGGACTTAACATCGATAAACCAGGAAATGAGAAAAGTCATACCATGACTGGTTAAAAAAAAAGGCTAGAAATGTACTAAAAAAAAGTATTTTCCTTCTAGGATTCAGTTTATACATAGTTGAAAAAAAAACAAACATGGAAATCAGTGCATGTGGGAAATGGTACTTATTTGTCAATGCCTGAAAACTATCCACTGCTTTTGGTTAACTAAAACCTGATAATTATTCACTCTATACAAATGAAAGTTTTGATATTGGTAACATGCTGTCTAATATATAATTTAAAGGGCATGAGATAAAGGTTGAAGCAACATTTAATGCTTAAATATCTATGGAATTATATGCTATCATTATTTTAAAGTTTTATATATATATATGTATATGTATAAAATACAGAGTATCATGTCAAAAACATAGATTGCAATTCCATCTTCATTAGATCTCCAAGCATCTCTGAATGTTTCGTGTTAGCCAATATGTTACAGAAGCGTAAGTCTCAGTGCCTTCATAGAAGTCCTACATGTATGACCACTCATGCCGGTGTAACAGCTTTGCTACAAGCTATATGACACTAGGGATTCTGAAACGCAGCTATAACTTAGTTATTTTCTAATGAAATTAGAGAGATCAGGTTCCCATGAGATAGTCATACACTTGTTTATTAACAGTTTAATGCATAAAAGTTTACTTACTTTCAGTTCCTCCTCCATTTCAGATATCCTTCTTTCTAGAGCTCTTCTTTCCTAAATCAAAAGAGGTGTGTTAACACTGAACAATACCATTTTAAAACAATTACTGCTTGTAAATGCTGTGGTAATGGTGAAATACTTCAAAGTTTCAAAGATCATACAACCAAAAGCATAGTGTGGTCAGGAAACTTGTGATGGCAGTGCTATACAGAAATTTTGTCAATATGGAATTTTACTATCTGAGGAGGAAGAGATACAGAAATTTACATCAAGTCCTAAAAAATATACCGCCTTCCTTTACGCAAATTTAGACAGGTCGCACGTACCATTTGTTCAAATTTATTTTTCATGAGCTAGGCTTCCGTAATAGCTTAATATACAAGAAATGCAGAAAATGATCAGAAACAAAGAAGAATATTAAAAGAAACAAGCACAAAAGTGTAAGCTTTCAGAGACAAGCAAAAGTAGCTGAAACATCTGTCTCGGCTCAGTGGGATCTGTCCACACTATAAACCGTAACTTAGTGCAGATACACCCAAATTTACAGTAAAGGAGTTCAGCTGAGTCCCAAAGAAATCTAGCTATGTAAGACCACCTGCTTCTTGAACAAATGCTTCCTGAATATTTTCTGCATTTCTAGTATAGTTTTATTATCTTTTTTTTTTTTTTTTTACCTGAGAAGCAGGGGAAATTATCCTTTGTAGAGAACTTCAGGTTGTTTTGATTACACTGACTACAGTACCCAAGCTAGCTTACTGAAAGTTAGCATAGGGTTTTCTATACTATGCTGCAGTCTGCAGTGCAGACCCACTACCATATTTCTAAATGACATTATTTTCTTTAAACCGAATTTTCAACACACCTGACAGGTGAATAGCTAATGCAATAGACTTCAGGAGTTTATAGCTTGATCGCTTGCTTTCCCGTGTCAGACAATGCAGTGTATCTCATTTAAAAGCAGCTGCGGTTATCAGTACTCTACATTCACATTTTTCCAAAGTGTGAAAGGCAAAAGCAACAGATTATTGCAAAGTGGACATATGCATCTGCATACAACAGTGTTATGCAAACAGCAAGCAGCATTGACTGAGGTGTGTAAAACTTTGGTTAGATCATACCGCCCAGGAGATACTGACTCTTGCCGGTCACCTTTCAGATATAAATCATTTGAATTCAGTTTAATCATAGTGCAGTTATATCCCAACATTTTCCCATTTAAGCAAACAATTTTAAAGGTTTATCAAAGTAATAGATTACTGCAGTTGTTAGTACTTAATGTACCAAACTCCTTTGAGTTAAGACTTTTCACATAATGGTACTAACTGACAGTAATGGGCATAGTAAGTACCAGCGAGTTAACTGCAGTAAGCAAGTGACTAACAAAAAGCCCACCCCATCTTACATTACTTAGAATTGTACCAGTTACCTACTGGCTTTGCAGAATACCATATATTATCAGTGCCCTTATATTAAGCAATATTTGACTATTCCTGTGATTACCAAGAGAGGAATGATCAAATAAATCTCAAAATTTCAGATGATTAAAAATCATTAGTCCTTTTGATGCATTTGCTTAACTAGCATGTTAAGCTTGTCTAAGAACAACCATTAGCAATAAAAGCCAATTAAATAAAATCCTTATGTAATTATCTTTGTATATTTCACATTACATAAAAGAAACATTTAGATGGACTGGCCTAGATATAAGATTTATCATAAAAACTTCTTGTTCTAATTAGATGAAGCTATGTGGCTCTTTTTCCCAAACCGCTTACTCTTTTAGGAGCTGGCTTGAGGAATGCCAACAAAGGAACGCACTGCAGTTTCACTGGGAAGGTTTGCCAGTATTATTTGATTAGTCCCTGGACTCAAAGAAACGGTCTGCAATTTATGCAGTCTAAAATTTTATGATATACAACTCTATAAGGTACGCCAAGGAACATCTATAACCCTCAAAATGGAAAAAAAAATAAAATGCTAGTCTCTCAGCTTATAAAATACAATAGCTCATTTGTATTTATCAAAGCAAGTAGAAACCACAGTCTTGGTGCAGTGGGATTGAGGTACAGGGATATACACAGGTTACTAATTGACCCCAGAGTTATAAAATTATTAAAAAGTAAAACCAGATGTATATGCCCACATATATTTGTATATTCAGTGATACTAAAAAATATACCTCTCCACAACCTAAATTCCCAGATGATAAATTCTAAATTTGGGGGAAACTGGTGAAAGGTACCTACAATTCTGAATTCTGATCCAGACTGAAACATGGCAGTTTGAGTTTTATTATCACATCATATGAAATTCTGCAAAGGACTTTTAGCGTACTTTTCAGAGTGACAGGTCATTAATGAAACCCTTAATTTTGGCTATGTATTGCTAGGACCTTGCATCTGTGATCCGATCTGCACCCCCATCCCCATGGAAACAGCCCCTTTCTGGTAAACAGTTCTCAAATGAACAATATAGACAACGCACCACCAAATCACATCATGGAAACCCACTTCTGAAGGCTGAGTTCAAATAAAATTTAAAGTATTTTCTACCTTTTGTTACCCTGCAATTCTAGGTTTAATAAATGTTCCCATCTTTTTTTACTGAAAAGGTATGTTTCAGCTTGAAAACATCATAGGTCAATGATGCCTTCAGGTTTTTCTCTGCCAGCCTTCTATTTCTTCCAATTTATTCTCACCACTTTACTTTTTCCGCTCCCCTTTTCTCTGTATAACTTACATAAACATCTTAAGTTTTATATTTTATTTTAGTGAAGTCATATACTTGCAAAAGTATACTTAGAAAAGCTCTACAATTTGTTTCTACCTTTTACATTTATATCATTACATTACATATTAAAAAGGTGTCTCTCAAATGATTCTTAAAGATCCCCAATCTGAACTGACTTTGGTAAGCTTATTTCTGGAGATCAGCTATTGATGACTAGCAGCTGAGAATCCTGCTTCAGTCACTTTCAAAGTGAAAATAACTCCAGATTTTAACAACAACAAGGGAAATACAACCACAAATAAATTTCTGTTTTAAATTCTTGTCTGAAAAGAAGTTTAAAATTATAAAATACAAGGAACATCTCCTAAATCTCATGTAAATCATGTTTCAGCCATACAGCATTATCACTAACTTTATTTTTCTACCTGCTAGCTTTAGTACTATATACATTTAGGAAGAGTAACATTTCTGAAAGACATTTTGCAGTTGGACTAGATGATCGTTGTAGGTCCCTTCCAACTGAAATAGTCTAGTCTAGTCTATGCTATACTATGCTATTTGCTGCTGGGCTAAATGTCTACAGAAAAAAGGTGCAAGAATTTCCAATATAGCCAATTGTTTTAATGCAATGGCCTATTCTGGGAAAAAGCAAAGCAGTAATTTAAAACTGAAATAATGTCTAGCTATGCAATGCTGAATGCTCTGCAGTATGGAACCTATACAGTAATGGACACAGCTAAATCTATGAAATAATTAAATGTCCACTTGTGTGGCCATGATAGCAAGCAAGAAACCAATTAAAGCTGCTGATGAAACTTTTCTACTGATGAAATCACTGTCTACCGCAGGATGCCAAAAAATCAAGGAGAAATAGGTGCTAAAAGACCTGGAGAGATTATTAAGATAAAGATAATGGAAGTTCAGGAAGTGCCCGAGAGCATTTCTACATCTCCATGTGCTCCTAGAAAATCTACCAAGTGTTTGTTTATACACCAGACAGGTTTGTAGAAATAAAAATTGTTTTCTAAACCTCAAATACTGGAAAGTAAACATAAAAACCTAGTGAATGTGAGGTTTACCAGGGATAAATAAATGTATACTGTATCACTTATTACTGTCAAAGTCCATTTAATTTTCTTCCTGTTTAAATGTCTCATGTGTCACTCCAGGATCAGGGGAGGAGAAAGGAACATGTGGACAAGGTCATGAAGAAGCCAGGACCGCAACAAAACCAACGTAGTTAGCTTTACATTGCTGTGGAACTACACTACACTTTTATAGGGATGGAATTTAAACTAGCATGAAACTACAGCCTAAAATTGTCATGTGTCCAACTTCTGAAATAATTCCTGTAGTCTATCTCACATATGGATTTATTACATGACTCCTTTCCCATTCAGTTTAGGGTTGTCTCTGACCCTGATGCCCCTCTTCCCAAACTGCTTATTCATTCTTCCCCCCCTGCCCCAGTATCATATTCCCCCTGGAAAAACCTACAGTACAAGGAAAGAGACAGATTATGATTCATTTTGTATTGTTAGCAGGTTTTAGGTCGCATGTCTGTGAGGTAGAAACAGCTACTTCATTACCAACAGTAACTGGTAAAACAACATACATGCCTCTGGAAAGCTCTGAGGAAATGAAAGTCTCTGCATGTTGGAAATGCATTAGAAGATGAGACACTCTGAATCTGCTTAACCCTCTGGAGTGCCAACATTGTTTTGGATGAGATGGAACAAGCGGCAGATCCCTGGAGGGCACTGGAGCTTAAAACCTGGTCATCATGAACCAACAGGCAACCTGAAGGCAATTCTTAAGAGTAATTCCATCCATCTCACAGTATCTCACATTAATTGCCAATTTGAAACCTAAAATCCCCAAATCTTCTGAAAAATGCAAGTTATAAGAAAGGTTTCTGTTCCCACTAAAATATGTCCAAGCCAGGGGTTGCAAAACCAACTAAAAAAAGGCCCGAATTGCAGTACTTAAGAGATCTTTGGCAGAAACTCACCCTTTTTTCCATTTCCAAGAGTGATCTGTCAGCAAATCTTTCCTGTCTCTGAAACACAAAATTAATAAAGACATCGGTACTTGTTCTTAAACAACATAAAACTGAGGAAAAACAATTCAATTGGACATTTTAGTATCCTATCCGAAGTATGTCTTCAAAAGCATTTTAAAGTGTGTTCAGGGAAGTAACACTGAAATAAAGAACAAAGAAGAATGAACTGGATTTATCACGCACTTCCTCTGTGTCCATCCCTAAGTAATTTAATCACTACATAGCCTTTGGCAAATAGGAGTAATATAGTATTTCTATCTAAAAGCACTACAAAACAAACATCTTTTTAATGTACTTCACTGATATTTGCGGGGTACACATGGAAGACACTTAAGTACCTACACAGGTGAGTTGTGGCAAATGTGATCTGAGACTAGGAAACACTCTTTCTACAGCAATTTAAGACGAATTTAACTTTTGTGTACATATTTGGTATTAGTGTATGCAGCACTGTTATCTGACAGCAGTTATCTGTAACTGGAGTGCACTATTTGCTCTTCAGTTCTAAGATAAAGCTATCTAACCAGCCAGGAAGAACTGGCAGGTTATGCCAATCTGCCAGCAGGTTTACGAATTAATCAATCAATCCCAACTGACAGTTTGAATGTAAGCTTAACAGTGTAGAAAGTGTTTATCCCCACCCTGCAAAGAAGCTCCAGATACATGCTGGCAAGAACCACTACTACTTGAACAGGCAGGAGGCAGTCTCACGCATTTTGCTCACAGCTGAAGACCAGAATCTTGCACTCTTTTCTCTTTAGAAACAGAGAGGTACTCTTCTTCACTCCCATCTTTGGATAAGAAACAAAGCTGATGCCTTTTAAAGAGCAGCCCATACCCTGGGGTGCTTCTAGTTTGCTATCTACCTTGTCAGCTAAGTACATGCTTTTTTGTTTTGTACAAACCTGAGTGGTCTTCTCCAACTGTAGCTTAAGATCTGTAAGTTCCATGTTGGTATCATGTAACTGTGCTTTCAGTTTTTCATTTTCAGCTAGAATCTGTTCATAAAGCTAAGAGAAAATATTAATTTAAAAAAATACCGAGTGATAATTCAGTGAGATTAGCTGAAAAATTTAAAAACCATGATTGAGCTGCACGTAAAATGAACAAATATATTAATAGCCTAAGAAGTAAAAATCAGTTATAGATTTTAAAGCCAGTTAGAATTAGCAAGGACTTTAAGGAACTGTTACCAATTATTTCTGGAAACAAGCAACTTTGCACAGGGAGCACATAACTTACTTCACACATATTAAAAAAATACTTGCCACTTTTTTTTCCTTCAGACTTCACAAATTAGGCACCACAACAAGATCCTCCTCTATTTTAAAGCAAGATCTAAACAAATATTTACATTATATGTATCTAAGCTAGCAAACATATAAAAGGCTTCACCTATGTATAAAGCAGTTTTAATGATACCATCAACTAAAAAAATAATATGATAGTATTTGTCATAAAAAATGGATCTTGGCTTCTCTGGATTTGTCCCTTGCCTTGAAGAGAAAAGTGCAAAAGCCAAAAGCTGTTTTGTAATGTGTATTTTCCCCCACTGTAGTGGTTGCTCTGCTCCTCCATTCAGATGAGTTCCTGTAAGCAGCATTTGTGATGCAATGTGAGATTATTTTCAGACAATGCATGAAAAAGAGTAATGAAGTTCTAATTTCACACCAGAATTATTGCATCAGATACCTTCTTAAAATCAGTGCTATCTTCTTTTTCTAGTCTACTGCAGTACGGTTTTCGATCTTCAAGGTAACTCTGTGACCCTGATCGCCCCTGCGCTGAATCATAACGATCACCTGAAGACATGCTGAGGGATCCTGTATCATATCTGTAAAAGAGAAGTTCTTATTTTTCTTTGTGTTTGTGTTCAAACTGATACCACTCACTGTATCAAACGCTGTGAGTCTGCCATTACTCAGCTGAAAATAGCCAAATCCAATTATGTATTTTAGTTAAGCCACTGTCTTCTACTTTGATGCAAATTTAATTTTTACATTCCCTCAGTACTTCAAGATTCTCTGTGTGAAAATGTTTTCAAATTGCTCGGTCTGCCAAGGAATTGCCTGCATTCTATGCAGAGAAATCTTTTAAATTAAATTAAAATATTTAATTCAAGCAAATATTTGCATCTTAAAGGACTTTATATTAGCTTAGATACTTTAACTCTTCTTTATTAATAAAGATGACCTATTTTTAAAAAACTTATTACTTTAATTGAAGGGGTTTAAAACTTAATCTCTAAAATATCGGCCTAGATGAATTCTCCGAGTTTTATTACAGAAACCAAGGAGATTTCAAAACTTTTTGGTGTGAATTCCAGTATTTCGACAGAAGCAGTTTATGAAACAAATCTTCAGCAAAGTCTTTATCCTATTAATCACTAAATTACAACCAGTATTAATAAAGTTTAGAATAATTTCATACTGCTCACTCATCACTGATCACATACTGTAATTTAACAGATTTTCAGCACAGATGGAACCTAATAAAATCCAGTAATTACCTCTAAAGGTCTAAAAACAAATGAATACTTTTAAAAAAAATGACTGATATTTCTGCATTTCCTTTTTAATAAATCTTAAGGAAATCTGATTTTCAGAGCCTGTAGTACTTTTCTGGAGATTCCTTACAAAATTTTCAGTAGGATATTCTAAAAGAGGGGCAAGAATAACCTCTTGTCTTCTTTGTAAAAGCTGACTTAATGCTAAAAAATTTGTAGGGAATGGTACTATATCCACTGTGTTCTACAAAATGCCCAGCCTGCTTTCAGTGCACTACAAATACAGAGCCCAATAAATTCCCCAGACTGGAGTATCCCACACATGGAAAAAAATATCCAGTACTGTAGCTTTACAACCGTATTTCATACAAATGCTAAATATCATTAACGACTTTTAAAGCTCAACCCAGCTGACTACTGGGGTTAAGCTGAATTTGTACATAAAGAACTTAAAATGAGAATAAGTGAACAAAAAGTGTAACATTTTTAAATTCATTTGGTTAAACTGCACATACCTTGAAAGGCTATCACTCTGAAGTAGGCAGAGGTAAAAAGAGAGAAAAAGAATAGATCAAGTCAATAATTTAATTAAATAAAACATCTAACAATCTGTGAACAAGTATAGCTAAACAGTTATGTTAAATGCATAAGCTATCCAACAGTATGTTATCTGAACATTGTCAAGCTTCAATTTTGTTATGTCTGGAACAGAAAAAAAGTATGTGCTAGAATGTGCTTGCCAAAATATGATTTACAAGGACGTTAACATTACACTCTAAAAGCCTGGACTGTCCTAAACTTTGGAGTCATTTCAGCAGTCTTCTGCAATTTGCCTGCCTGTTATCAAAGGCATCAGAACTGTGTTCACTATATTCCCTATTCCTTCTTCCTTTTCTCTAACATTAGCAATAATGTTTTAAAAGGTCAACCTAATGACTTCAGCTCAAAATAATAATATAAAATACAAGATCATCGTTTCAACATAGCTTGATGGGAGACAAGTTACTATACCAACAACATAAGGAAGTACTTATTAGACTTAATTTAAATGACATAATCTTTTATTTTACTTTCATTCATTCATTCATTCATTCATTCATTCCAGATGAATCCACAGGCACAAAGTTCACTCACTTTACTTGACAAGCAAAATTTAATTAGAAGTGATGATTTAAGAGTGAGGGAGTGCCCTCTAAGCATTATAGCAGTCATACAAACCTTTTTGTCCTCTGGGTGGTCAATACAGATTCATCATTTATTCCAATTATACTAATTTTGAGTGAAGACATTTCAGTCAAGAAACTCCACTGATGTATCATCACCTGGACATCCTCCATCACTCACCTAGCAGTAGCTGAAGCCTTCCCCATAGGTGGGGTTTTCTTGGGGGTAGTGTGGCTTGTTTGGTTTCCTTTTTTAGAAGGAAACTGTATTTTTTCAACTTACATAGAAGAAAATAGCCACATTCTCCACAACACACTCAATTTCCCCTCTGACACTTTGAAGTGCATTTACTAGACAGACGATATCAAAAGTACATGCTGTAGCCTAACCACTGCTAATAAAACATTGTTATTTTCTGTTAAGAGCATGAATAATGCTAAGAATGCAAGAGATTTTGTAGAAAATGTCACAGTTAGGTGGCACACACACCTATACATGGATAGTTTTTAAGCTATTGGCCACAAGATTAACTTCCACCAAAGTATGAGTCTTATCTTGCATTATTGTATGTTTAAGTAAGATCAGTGTGAGATTACAGAATTCCACCATGTAATCAATGACCTACAAAAATCCCTTTTCCACCGCTTCCTTCTCACCTCAACAAAACAGAGGAAGCTTTGTCTGTAAAGACTTGAGGTTTTCTCTTTTTACACTGAAGGAATGCAGTATATAGAAAAATGCTAAGCTGATGCTTTTAACCTTTACCTACAATGCAGGACAGCCACCTCAAGAAGGCAAACCATTCCTACATTATTTCTTAACAAATACACTTTCTAAAGGCTGTTTTTCTTTGCTTCTAGTAGGCTCCCCATGGTGCTCTGGGAATGTGAAATCCTCTCAGATCTCCATTCCCCTGCTGCACTATAGCATCCTGAACAGAAAGACAAGTTACTAAGTCGCACACGGACCATCTTAGAAACAAAATTTTCTAGCTACACAGGGGGACAACAAATGAACTGGTGAGGTAAGAAAGCACTAATTACTAGAGTTAGGAAAACACAGATGCAGTCCATTCCCGTTCTCCCGGCTGAGGCTGGGAACCTGAGAATTTGGACAAGGACTCCGTAATCTTCAGAAAACCGCATCAGTGGATTCTGTTCCCTGAAAGCTGTGAAGACCTTCTCCTGCTGCTCAAGCACCATCCAGCCTCCACACCTCACTGAAAGAGCAGCACAGTTCTCAAGCACATGCCTGTTCTTGTTCCCCTCACTTTTCACAAAATACGTTTGGGGCATTTTTTAGCACAGTCCCAGCTGTTTTCTTTCTTTATTTTCCCCTTCAATTTCTGTCAGTTCAGCTCAGTCACAATTTTTGACTTTTGACAAAAAAAAAATTGTGAAAAGGTAGAAGTCTACAAACTTTGCATAAAGCTTGAGGAGAAATGATGCCAACACAGATATCACCGTGCATCCAAATCACACGAGATGGATGTTCTTCATACAGTCACAGAACTGAGCAGCCACAGTTACACTGGCTACATGAGCAGTAACAAAAAATTAAGACATATGTATCGTTATCTACACAACTTACTTCTAAACACTATGCCATCAGTCTACACAGACCATAAGGGTGCCACAAAAGAAACTGTGTATTTGAAAATGTACACTAAGCTTCTAGACAGGCACATTACATTTTAGTGAGCTTAGGATAATTACTGGTAATGGAAATAAAATATTAATGTCAGGTGGAATTTTCTGTACTGTTATAAATCAGTTTTTCAGTAAAACTGCCACAGCAGTGAAACTGAGAAACAAAATTTGAGTACAGCATTTAATCAACGCTATTAATGCCAGTTTCTCATGTTTATTCCCACAGAACTAGAAGACCCAATGACATTTATTACCCTAATATCGCTAGCTCTGACCTTTCAGAAGTCATGTATCTGATCTCTGGCAAAATAAAATTTCAGTCCATTTAATTATAACCAAACCGTAGTTGTAGTACTTATTCAAATTCTTATTTTTTTCTTTAAAATACATCAAAGTGAAAAACAGTCTTCACAGAAACACTTTTTTACTTAGAATCTCTCAGTTGTCGAAGTGATCTTCCGACTTCCTTATTTTTGAACTGCTATCCTACAACTTAGTTCTAAGACTATCCTTCTTGCAGGAACACCAATCTCCTTTAAGTAACATGGCATTTTGGGTGCAAATTGATGAAATTCTCGACTGTTTAAAAGCCTAAAAAAAAGTCTTAACAAAATTTAAAAAGCCGAAGAAAATTTCATTAGCACAACCTCCAACTGTCGAAGTGCTTAGCAAAGTCTGACTTCTTCCTTTACAGAGAAATGATCAGCTAAGAAGTCAAAAGCCAGTTCTGAAGAACTGAAGAACAAGAAAGCACAAACTGAAATCTTACAAGACAGTTCTTTCAAAGACCTCTGAGATGAGTAAGATAATAATTTTTCTGGTTCCTTAAAGATTTCAAGCTAGAAATTATTTTGTCTAAGGTCCTTCAATTTTCTTTGTAGAATGCACTCATTTGCAAGGCTTGTTCTTGACCTCCTCTCTTTAGTTTAAATTCCTGAGTTACCGCCAAAGCCCTTGGAAGTTTATAGTTACCATCTTCTACCTCTGACTTGTAGCTTCACCAAGCAAAAAAAACAACAGCAGCACCACATAAGGGAGAAACAGAGAATTTCAGTATTTCCAAGTTTCTGTCTTCTGAATCGCACTACATCAAATAATCAACGCAATTGAAAAAACAAATATTTTCTGAATGTCTTTCATTATAATTCTAGTTTATTCATACTTCCTCCTTTTCTCTGCCTGGAACTGAAATGGATTTATAAGCAAAAAATGATTAACTTCTACAATAAAGCATGCAAGATTTGTGTGAAAGTAGATTTAGCAACTGCAAAAAGGAAAGTGCAATTTCTTTAGGCATTTTAAAAAAAAAACAAACCTACACTTTTTGCCATGGATTTGGGAACAAATGGCCTATTAGAACGTTCACGATCTATTCCACTGTTATTTTTCTAAGGTGGCAAAATACTGTACTGTCAAAAGTAATATATTTAGTTCTCAGTTTATCACCATAAGTGCTAAATAGTTGTTTATCAAAGAGAGAAAGTTATATGAAATCTACATAATGTTTTAAATCTCTGACAAACCGTTTGTATGCAAAGGAAAAATACCACCTTAATATGAAAACAATGAAATTATTATATACAAATTCTAAGATATATCATAGTTAACAGGATTATAATACTTACAAGGCTAGGACATTTTCTGCAATTTTGATACTATACTGGAAATTCTGTACTAGGTTTGACAAAATTTGAAAAGAAAACTTAAAAACACATGAAATACTTATTTAGAGATTCAACTCACTTTCACTGTGTTTTCGTATTTTCTGCAGCTGATGTGACAAAAGAGCTTGTATCAATAAAGCAAAATCAATTTATGTAGCTATGTGACAGTGAACTTGGTTCATACATTCAATTTATTTCAGGGCTCTCCATGAACTCAAATCTGATATTAAATTGATTTATAATGAAACCAAACTACCAAAGTCTTTTGTAGGAAGTATACAGGGTAGGAGAATGTTCTGACTCCAAAGTCAAGCCATGATAAGGCAGCCAATTCTACACTTCTCCACCATCCCACCCCAACACACCCACTCTTTCAATCATAGATCATATACATAATTTGGGGCCTGATTTACCACTATTTCACTGTAGTTTTATGAGTCTAATTCTATCAGAAGCACCACGTGCACACTCTACCAAAATGAATTTCTACAGAACAGAATATGGAGTAATTACAAATCTAAGGATAATGATATGTACTACCGGAAGGAAAGGAAACAGGACTAAGCATTTATGTTAACTGGACACAGAAACAAAAAATACAGCAAACCAAAATGGCACAAAATGAATCTCTTAACTAAAGTACTTCAGAAATGTGTAATGGAAGCTTTTCTAAAAAGGAGAGAAACATCACTTGAGTTTTATTCCTCAGTAATGAACCCAATTCTGTAATGTGTTACTCCAGGGTTTAGGTCAAAAGAAATACATTCTGCTATACCATTTTATAGTACAGTCCCTACTTCCCTTTTAACGCCTCTTCATCCCACTGTCATATACCATTCAGTTTATAAGGGCTTTTTCCATCAAATCAAGCCTATTATACTGTTTTCCACTGACTTTTTAACAAGACTAATAATACTGAAATAGGATGTTCAGAAATCCATTTTCTTCAATGGAGAAATCAGGTACATTGTGCTCTTCAACTTTCTACGCTTCATTATATTAACTTCTTGTGTTATTTGTTAATTACTTTATTGACAGCACTGGGTTTCATTTTAAAAGGTTTTAATTAGTGTGCATAAGTCACTGGACATCATGTATCTGAAAATAACAGAGCAGATGGGACAAAGATTTTTGCAAGGTAGCAACCGAAAGCTCCCTCCAGTAACTTAGTGCAACATGTCCCTGACCTATGTGCCAGAAACTTCACCTACGTTTTCTGGATGCTAATTCTACATAATCAGAATGGAAGAGAAAAGCATCAGTTTTAGCCATTGTTAATATGTTAAAAATTGTTATTAAAGCCTGCAAAGGAAATGGCACTGAACCGTAGCCACAAATTAGGAATCAGAAAGCACTCTTAAGAACTCTACCATATGTAGTCTTTTAATTGAATCCAACTGCAACAGAAATTTTACAATCAAAATCTATCTGTTAGAAAGTTAACAAACAAACTATCTTTTTTAAATTACCTGAGTTTCTTTCTTATTTGTTCCTTCTTCTGAATCGGACTGGTGTTCCTGTTCATTTTCATCACTCTGGTGAAAGAGGTGGGAGGGGAAAAATAATGAAACTGTTGAAAGCTTACAGAGATTTTAAGGCATTCTAGACTTTTAATATGAAAATCTAAGAGCAGTAGAATTCTACCTAACTAAAATGTATAGAGAATATATGGGACATACGATGAAAATTCTCAAACAAGTACATATTTTCAGTACCAGAAGGAAACAGAACTTTGCATTTGGCACAAGAAAATCTTACTTTTAGAAAATTACATACTGATCCCATGACAAAGAAAAGGGCAAGGCAATCCGCTGAAATAACTGTAACTCTTCTAATCTGGCGGCAGTTCTTTCAGTTATAACTATATGGCTACTTGTAATGTGCCAGATAACGAGTCTCATTCTTACAGCTTTGGTATGCATGCCATAGAAAAGAATTGTTCAATGATTATTTTTTCCTTAGATTATGATTAATACCTATTAAGTTATGGTTATTACAGTATTTTATAATTCTTTTTAGCATTATCAACATAACTAAGACTTAATTTTGATTTTAAAAGCTTCAAAACAGAGAAACGGAGAATACATAGCTGGAAGAAGCATAAGTTTTTCCAGAACAATTAGTTATATACTATATCACTCTAAACTATCTTCTACTTTAAGAATACACTATACACATTCCATATTGCTACAAGCTAAGACTATAAATCTGCAGTAGCAGTTGTTTACTTACATCTTGAGTCCAAAAAGAAACTCCTGTAGATCGCCGTTTTTCTCTTGGTCGCCGCCTTTCCCTTATAGACTTAGGCTGTGACTTATCTTCTTCCTTTTCTTCCTCTTTTTTGCCCCCTTCTGTTAATAACAACCTTCTTATTCATTTAAGTATGACACAATCTAATTTTCTGAAAATTTTCTGAAATAATTCTCAGTCTTTAAAATGCTTACAACTATTTTTTTTACCTGAAATAAATTCACTAAAGAGCTTCTTACCACATACAGGGTTTGCTGTGATACACATTCCTCAGAATATAGCTCTAAAATACTGTAAATATTGTTCCAATTCTTGAACAGCAACTGCAAAATACTAATTCCGTCTCAGCCACCTAAACAAAACGTTTCAATGTGACAGTAATACACTACAAATTGGACTTAAAATCCAATTTTCAAAACTGTCATGTAGTAATTCAAACATCTGTGTCAGCAGACGTATAAAAGTACAAAATAAGAGGAAATAATTCTTCACCATTCTTCATCACACAAGGTTTTTTTTGCTTACATCAAGAATTCAATGTTAAAAACCCCAAACTTTTAAAAGTCTGTTAAGCCCTCCTTAAGAGTCCCCCTTTTCATCACAGTCCTCTCCATTTTTGCTCTAAGGAAGAATAAAATGGGATCTCCTAGATTAGATTAATACTATTTTACAGATATCTTTCCTCTTTAAAAGAAACACAATTGCAATTCAAAACCGACATAATACCTCAGGATTGTGTTTGTTCCCCTATATGTTTACAAGTTATTTGTACAAAAAACCTATTAAACAAACCGTCCCAAACTGAAGTTATTTACCTATTATTATGCAGTCTATTCAGTCTGCTGTTCTTTTATTAAAGAAAGAAACCACAGACTGGAGTTCAGATAGAGGCATCACTAATAACTAATTTACCATCACTAGTCTTCAGAGGTAAATAAACATTTTAGTGTGAAGCAAGCATTAAATAGAAAAGAAGGAAATATGGTGAACATACACCTTTCCTAATTAAATAAACGATGATTTTACCTCTGGTCTTTCCAACAGTAATGTATTTCTCCTCCTAAAGTCATAATTTGAAAAAGAACCCCTGCTGTAGCTAATATTTACCCATGAAAATCTTTTCCATAGAACAGTCTAGAAAGAGTTTCCTAGAGCAAGCACGCATTACTGAATAACCTTTATCCAACTTTCAGTTCATGTTAGGACAGAGGGAAACAAAAAATCAGAAAGCACATCCCTGAAGCTTAGCCCCACTAACTTCCTCAGAAGATACCAGTCTACGGAACATGGCAATACCGCTACATAGTAAATGGAGATTTGATGAACGGATCATTTAATCTGATCCTCTGTATAACAAAATTATCGATTTCAATCAGTAATCCTATTCAAGTTACTGATCAATAACTTGAATTAGAGTATTCCTCCCAAATCAACTGTGGCATGCCTCCGAGAGAGAACAGGAGATCACACTGTATGTGAACAGCCTCCTCCTTTCACAGGCAACTAATCAGACCTAACATCTCTGAGAATTATAGCAGGTGACTCACATTTGAAATGAGGGCAAAAACTCTGTGACATCAGAGAAAAGCTTTTTTCTGACCTCTGAATCATGCATCTGATCCTCAGCTTAAGATTACATAAACTAGTTAAGTATCTAGAAGTATGGTTCCATTAAATATTCTGAACTACCACTGGAAATAACCCTTCCCTTTGTTTTCAGCTGCTTATGAAACCCTGAGAGGTCCTTAAAGCATTAAAGCACCGTTCCAGTCCTTCAATGTGGAAGGACTGAAACAAAACCCATTATGTAGCAATTATTTAATCAAGTAAAATTCCTCCTCAATACCTGCAAGTATTTAAACTTTGAAATGTCATATCTTATTATTGTTGCTGTATTAAACCAGAAATGAAAGCATTATATTGATACTGATGGCAGTACATTTAACGTTTCTATGACCCACCAATGGAAAACAGATTCACATACTAAATGGCTGCAAAACACCACCAAATACAGAAAATCTTTTTTTCTCTCTATAGGCAAGTTTCAGAATTTTTTAGAGAAGATGGGTGAAAGATACATTTCCAGTGGTCTTACATATCGCATCCCGTTTTGAACTATCTTTAGAAACATAAGATGCCTTTTGTCAACTAAAACAATACCCCCCTCCCCCCTTCACAAACAGTACTCCTACCTCTCTCACTTTCCTTTGTTCCACTCCGAGAATAGGCAGAAGTTATACCTATAAGGCTGTTTGGTCTGTTTAGTTGACTTGAAGTTGAAAGTGAGCTAGTTGAGGTGGAGAGCGAAGAGGTGGATGATGAAGAAGTTGAAGTTGAAGTTGGTCTATAGCGGTGATATGGCTATTCAGCAGAAAAATGTCAAAATTAATTTACCAAAATTAAACAAATATAAACCACAGGATATTGAAACATTTAAATATATAAATAATTCTTATAGTAGTACCAAAATTAAAATATTATAGTTGGAGTTAAGATTCATATAATTTCTCTACCTAAAGAGACCCATCATGAAAATACCTCTTCAACAGTTCGGGAATATCTTTGTCTATAATCGTCATCTTTAGTTTCAGATTCTTTCTTTTCTTCTTGTTTTTCTTTGTCTTGCTTTTCTTTCTCTTCTTTTTCTTTTTCTTCATTTTCCTGTTCTCTAGTTCGCGTGGGACGACTTCTTCCTATAGTTTTTTCAGCTTCTTGAAGATCCGTCAGTGTTACACCCTGTGAAAACAGCAGTCAGCAAACGTTTCAATGTATCACTCATATTAATGTAGATGATCACATTATAGAAATACACATTTTAAAGAAAAAATTCAGCTTAAGAAAATTAATTCTATCTATTAAGAAATAAATTTTACCTATATATTCTACCTATAAGCTTTTCTCTCAAATCTTGGAACCAAACATCCCTCTTTGATTAGTGGCAAGTGTTTGTCGTAATGTGATCTACCACAGATTGTCCAGCAACACAATTTTTAGTTGAACTAGTACATACAGATCGAGTAGAAAATCATATAGAAATCATTTAAAGACCCACTAGATCCTTCTGATCTTATCATAGGCATACTAAATATTTTCGAAAGAACCCTAAAAATACAATACTTATCAATTTTTCAGAAATGTTGATACTTTGCAAATTCACTCACTGCAACTGGATTTTTAGGTCAACAACACATAAAAAAGTGCATTGACAGCACCAGAGAAAGTTGCAACTCATTTCTTATTTCCTTGTTATTCTGAGGTTAAAATCTAGTTTTCAAATAAGCTCAGAAAGCAAACCATTTTTTTGAAGAAAGCTTTTCTCTACTGCACTTTTCAGTTGATGTATCTTACTGAGACACTGCTCAAAACACTTTGTAATGTATTCTTCAAAGCCAACTTTGCAGCTTTATCAGTTATTGAATTGCTTTTGGTGTTGATAATGTTTTAATACAGTAATTCCTGGTAGCTTCTTCACTGTGAAGATTCAACAATAGTTGGCCTGTAGTTTCATCATCTCTCAGGGCTCTGAATTAGTATCAAGAGGTAAAAAAGAACTCCAGTAAGATAAAGTTGTATCAAGCAGTGTGGATTTCTCAATAGAAAAGGTAACCAGAGATATCCGAGTGGTTCAAAATTGCAAAGATTTGAAAATAACAATGTGGATACAGACTCAGTCTTAAAGCTGATAAGAACGATGGCTAGAGTATTTCTTTGTGGTGTTTTACCTAGGGACTATTTGCTCATTATTCACAGTTTGTCAGCAGAAACAAGAAGAGAAGGGTAGACACACTCCAGAGGATAGTGGTTGGTAATTGCTCCAATGCTCAAAAAGCGCACAAATAGAGTTTTAAGACAATCTATTCTGCTACTGTCATATCCTTCCCTATGTTAGGATTGCACTGGTTGCAATTCAGTATAAGGTAGTTCTGACAGAAATTGGGAAGAACCAGCAAATACATCACTATGTAAACTGAGAGAGAAACGCTGAAAGGACACAGATTCTAGATTATTAGCAAATAACAAAACATTCTTCCTTAGTACTCTTCCGTGTCCACAGCAACTAGGCTGAATACATATTTTTCTATGCCTTGGATCTTATTAGCTATCCATAAGTTGGTTAGCTTCAACAGTCCACGCACAGCAAAAAGACTTAGAAATGGAAGTAAATACAGTATGCTATGCCTATTTCTCAAGTATTAAGTCTTCAGCCAGAAACATATAGCTGTTAGTTCTTGAAGAATTCAAAGTCTTAAACATCTACATGACATCAGCTACAATTACTTGAATAAGCCATTTTACCATAATCAAAAACATCCTTTCATTGGAGGAGTCTGTGCTTTCAAATTTGTATTAAGTCACTCTTCAGTGATTAGAAAAAGCAACTTTCAGTACACAATGAAGGGTCCTAAAGCTTCCAGGGAAGAAAAGGGAAAAAAAAGAGGCTTTATTTCATCTGTTACAAATTGTTTTATACCAGGAAGACAGTTTATTTGGAGCTTTACTGGGA
The DNA here is from genome assembly GCA_013397275.1 of Burhinus bistriatus. NCBI lineage: Eukaryota > Metazoa > Chordata > Aves > Charadriiformes > Burhinidae > Burhinus > Burhinus bistriatus. Next base: position 692,494 of record VYXH01006185.1, on the reverse strand, counting down.
AATAAAAACTTCACTGTACTCAGGGAGCTACATGGGTATGTTTCCATAAATGTAGAAGCTTTAATAAAACTATACCTGTGTAGATCTTCTAGACTGTCTTGCTTGCCTGGATCTAGCTTTTCTTTGGGACTCTGACTCTTCATCCCGTACTGGAGTGAGGTATGATCTAAAGAGTTAATCAAAAACAAAATTGGCAAATGATAGTTTTTGTACAAATGTATTAAACAGTCAGAAAAAACTCCACAATACAATATGACTGAAAACCAAAGCAGCTGGAAAAAAATCTTTAACTATATAAGATGGATTACATTTTAGACATTTCATCTATATCATAATCACCTATTCATCAAGATAGCAGCCTTAGAACTTAATTAAAATACATACTGTTTTCCTACTTAATTTAGATTTCTTTTTACCATTTTCTCTAAATGTAACTTAAGCTTTTTTGGTATTTCACTAGCCTAGTAACTTACGGGTAGGAGATCTCAGAGATTCAGCCAGTTACACATATGGACATAAAATATGTGTCTATGGGTGTGTATTAACTTTTAACATAATTTGTAGGCTTTCAGAAAAAGCTAAATGTACTGCTAATGCAGAAAACCTAATTATACCATCTATTGCACCAGAGATGAAAAATCCTTCAGGAGGTGGTTACCGTATTTTCACATGAATCATCCATTCTTTAAATAATCCAACTCCCTTTGAAAAAACTGTGCTTAAAAATAAATCTTCGTGAAACCCACAAAAATCCTGCAGAGTAAGCAGGTAATTGTAATCAAAGCCAAAAAGCTACTAAGAGTAAACACACAACATCTAGACTCTTAAAAGACATTCTCCAATCCAGGTAACTGGGGTAAAGGGGATGGGGGGTGGGGGGAAGAGATACACATACATGCATAAATGTATGTATTTGTATGTATGTAATGTATATATAGGTATGTATGTAAAACCATCATTAAACAACTTCAAAGTTTTTAATGCATTTGCTGTTTTTCTGCTACAGAATATTCTGGGAATGCTGTTATAATTGAACATTTTTAAAAAATCCTTAGATTAAGTAAAAATTAGAAAAATTTGAAAAAGCAAAATCAGAAGGTTGCTAAAAGGTTGCTTAAAACACAAAACCTGCCTGAGCTTCTTCAGACCATAAAAGTAGCTACATTAAGAGTAGTAGAATCAGATTCTGTAAAATTTTCTGATTGTTTATATTTTAAAATGTCAATAGTGAAGAATAATCGGTTCATAATTATGTTTCAAAAGCCATCACCTATTAACATTTAAATCATTTATCTATGGAAAGAGCAGTTCTTTGGTCACCTACTTATGTATTTGTTAGTCTTAGCATATACTAAAACCAGTTCTAAAACAATTCTAAGTTTTAAAAATAAACTTTATTTACACAGACCTATGGATTACTACCCATGTTCTATCTCTATTAAACAAACTACCCCCAAAACACAGCTGCTATACTTACAAATGTAGAAACATCGCCTATCTTATGACACATCTTAAAAAAAACCCCACTATATTAATTTGATTTCCCTATCCTGTTCTCTTGAAAACAGCATTTTTGATAGACTTTCCATTTTCCTAGAGCCCTAGGCTCTATCTACATCAGGAAAAGGGTACCTGTTAGCTGCTTTACTAACATAACCTGAAATACTACCTAACTAGGAGGCTTTGATCGCAGAGCAGGTATAATCTTTAGGGCTCGAAAATTGCTACAGATTACTCCCTATAACTTGCTCTTCAGTAGCTGGTGTACATATTACTACCCTTCAATAAATCTGAAATACCTTAAACCTCACTGAGGGAAAATGAAAACTCTTAACTTGCCAAGCGCACACTACAGCTATTGTCAGAGTAGAAAGTGCCCTTCCCTGGCATTCCTTGTGTATGCCATATGGGTTACCTATGCGGTATTATTCAAGATACAAAGATTTTAAGTTTGTATTTCTCTTCCCTGTTTCTCTAAACCAATCCGAAAAATCAGATAAAGAATATAGCTTCTTCAGCTGTTCCACAAGGATGCACTATTACATGCTTCAGTACTAAAAGTTGTTTACGTCTTTACTTTTCAAATATTCTTTGAAATAATGTTTCAAACATACTTTCTAAATACACACTTTCAGTCTATAAATATGGATTAACCAACTTCATTTCTTAAGAAAATATTTAGCATATATTTCATGTAAAGGCAAGTTTTTCATGTGCAGATATACATAGATACGCACACATGCACATACATATGTATCTGTATATCTAGATAGATATGCATGTTCTAGTATTTAGAGCACTACCTTCTCACATGCATGCAGTAATTAGTCCAGTTTTGCTCATTTCTAAGATTTCATGGATATTTTAATAAGCCATTAAGAATACATCTGCAACAGTATATTACACAATCAGCCCAGAGTCAGATAAAAACAAGGAATTTCAGGCCAATTGCAGGTATCTAAAATGTATGTAAGTATATGCGCATTAGTATACACACACTAGTAAATGCAAACAAGACAGTAAAAGCCTTAATTCTAAATTTCCTTGCTTTTCTAGCTCATATGAGACTGAAATAACATTTGCATTTTAGAACTGGAAATACTTTTGAAAAAAGGATGCATTTTGCTGGTTTTGGTTTTGCTTTGTCGGGTTCAGTCAAATTTCGCTATGGAAAATGCAGGTCTAGACTACGGTTGGTTTTGAAATGGGTTGTAAGCACATGTGGGCACCTCCTAAATCATGGTGGGGAAGAAAAAAAATAATCCCCATTTCACAGAAGTTATTTCATCTCAGTTTTGGGCACGAAACAAAGACTATGGAAAACAGACTACCCTAAATAGGCCTGAAGTTATGAGGAAACGTTAAATGTTATTGCTGCCTTAAGCGAACCAAAAGAATTCAGGTTTCTTCAGTAACAATGAACAGCTGCATAATCTCTGTGAACACCCAGAGATACACACATCCGGCACTGATACAGGAGCTACAGTTCAAAACTACTACACAGGAGCAACACAGAAATCTGAACTTGCATTTCAGCAGAAGGGTTAAAAGATAAACATTTATAAATATCCAGAAGAAGAAGAACCCACGGAAAGCTAACAGGAATTAGCAACATTATGAAATCTTACTTTTGCTTCCATAAATAGCAGGTAACAACTCTTTATGGAAACATAAATAGGCACCAATCTTAACTCATCTGCCATGTAGCTATAACAGAAAAAACACTGTATTCTTAAAATAAGATTTACATCAGATTCTTACTCATTCTTCATACTGAATAATACTCTTAAACCATTGCATTTACAACTGTGTATTATGTTTCAAATAGAAGAGACCCTAAATGATGCAATGAAATAAACAGAATGTGTTGGGTTCAATACTCTTTTCTCAGCAGTGCTAGGCATACAAAACGACTGAAAAAATGCTATGTTGTAACTTATTAGCATACTGCCAGTGGCACAGTAGCTCAATTAGCAGCAATGCACTTGTAGCAAGTAACTATTGATTTTCTTATTTTTAATTTGGCATTTTTGCAGTTTCATTATGGGTATTTTTAAGAGGATTAATTTAATCTATTAACAGAAACACAAATATGAAAATACTGCATATCAAATGAGAACCCTAGGCCAGTCAAAAATATACAATATCAAAGTTTAAGTTTCATAAGTGGTTTCTATCAGTACTAAGCTCTTACATAAATCGAGGCACATTGCTAGTTGTTTCAATACACAGGAAGCAAACAACGCTGCTTTACATACTGTACTATCCAAATTCGTGGTAACCAACACATTCCTTTAAATAAGAAAAAGAAGATAACTTTTGTATAAGAGTGACATTTCTCTTAGGACCTTTACACACCTCCGTCTCTCCCTGACCTCTGACGTTGAGGACACAGTGCCAGAAGTAGCTGTAGTCATGGCTGTGGTAGTGGCTGTAGCATTTACAACAGATGGTGCAACAGGAACGGTCACTGCTGTAGGAACACTGTCCTTTTCTTTCTCAGTACTATCCTCAGCCCACAAACGATTTGAGGTACTACAGCATAACAAGCAGCAACACAAAAAAAGAGAAAAGGAAACAGCTAAACAATGAAAGCACTTTACTAAACAACTAGTAACACGTAAATTGAGGGATGGATTTTTTTAAAAAGCAAACTGAGAAACATCTCTACTATGAAAGCTCAACTTGAGCTATTAAATTGAATAAATTAAGAAACGAACAGTTCACAATAATTGAACTCTTCACTCTTCTACATTCTTTTATGCCAACATGGCTGTCACGTTACAGTAGAAAGCCATTCACAATTTTTGAGCCAAATTGTATAAAATTAAAACAAATTTAACAGGAAAGTGAAAAAATCCAGAGCCCCAGGATCTACTCAACAAGAACGCATGCACGTACACAAGCACACAGTAGACCTGACAAAAAAAAAAAAAAAGAAAAAAAAAAAGAAAAAAAGAAAAAAAGAAATGCGCTGGTGCCATTACCTGCTTTGTACACCTGCTGAAGTAGAACCCGTTGTACTCTTTGTAGTAGTGTTTGTGCTGGCAGGCAGTGTTTTCTGAAGACCAGCAGAAGAGGTAACTGTTGATGCAGTACTTGGAACATTAGAACTAATCAAATCATCTTGCCTTCTACCAAAGGAGCCACTGAAGGAGACACATGTACAATAAATGCATTGTATTACTTATCTTTGATCATTAAAATACTACAAAGCTGTGAATGATCCATTAAATTCCTGGCTGTGTATTCTGTGTCTCAGTTGAATCTTGGAAAGTTCTGGGGCAAAAGAAGCATTTTCAAAAGCTATTTTCTTCACTATTTCCTTGACTAAAACTTTTAATTTATGACTTCAGGGGACAGCAGAAGTGTCTCTTAGTCCCAACTATTTCTCCACAAGAAGAGGAGACAAAGAATGGAATCTCACTGGTTTATGTATGACTGTCGCATCTACTGAAGTATTCATATAGGACCTCTAATGTCCCATTTTTAAACTGCTGTTTCACCCACACTGAATACCTCAGAAAATGCAGAAATTTACTCCACAGCTTGTCAGAAAAGAAAATGTCATCAATATCACTCCTCTCATAATTTTTAACCAATTAAATGTATTGCCTTTTTTTTTTTTTTTTTTTTTTTTTTTTTTTTTTTTTTTTTTTTAAACTTGAATCATTCTCAGAAAGATTAACCTCCCACTCATGCTTTTCCTTTGCTCTTCAAATTGTAAAGAAGATCCAGTGGTTTCCACATTTTTATTCATTTGTTCTGACTGAAAAAATTTTGCATTACCAAGTCAGGATGTTTGCCCATGACTAAACCTCAGAATCCACAGTTAGAACAGACAGAGCATCATATTGCTAACTGTAAAAGATTTAAGGAAAGATGCTTCTCTGTCATTCTGCAATTGATCATTTTTTCTATTACATTACTATACATTCTAAAATGATAAAGCAAAAAAAATTGTACATGAACAACTAAGGAAATACACTGTTAAAGCACCACATGGAACTTAAATGTGATGAATACATTTTGTTTGAAGACCAGAGCATAAATATTGATAAAAGATAACAGGCAAACATTGTTCTCGTGTATCAACTGTTGATACTTTCCATCCAGAACAGGATATCTGTGCCACATCTTTCCTAAACCTAAAGTTAGGAAAATTGAGTTTTCGTTTTAAGGCAGGAGGTTAACAAAGATGTAAGATGTATTATGCTGTACGAAACAGCACGACTACATCCCACTGACAACATCAGTGTCAAGACAAAAAAAAAAAAAGTTAAGTACCCATCACCACGTACATCATCAGCACATATCAATATGCAGCTTAGCTACCTGAATGACAATCTTTTCTTTTGACCTATTAATTTTAGATAGCTATTGCTCCACTAATTCCAATGAAGAACTTTACTCAAAAAAGTTAGACTGAAACTACACAATGGAGTAAAGTTAATCATGTATATATTTGAAGGATATGATTCCTTCTGAGAAACTCCTGCAAGATAGGAACAACACACAACTAAAAATTATTTTCATATTAATCATCATTTACTTTGCATTCAAGTTAGTTTTACGTATGTGTTCTATGATGCTTATACTTAAGGTAGATGTGGCTATAATCTACCATTATGGAGAGCAGCCCAAGACCTCTGATAGTGAACAGAGACAATACTTTTCCCCTCTTCAGATATCAAGCAGAATTACTTCTATTCCAACATTTAAAATAGTTATCTTTGGCTACTGAATTCATCTGGAAAAAGTCAAATGAACCTCAAGCTGAAATAAACAATGGAAAAAGGAAGCATATAATTTTAATTACATTGCAGTTGCTGCAACACTCTAAACTAGTAAAAATGGTGTAGCTTTAAAATCACCACAAGCATTGCATCACCATAAGTACATACTTCACAGTTATTCTGAACATTTTAACATGTCACCATTCAATTTTAGACTGTCCTTACAAAGTGATTCAGTAATTTGTTTCTTTTAATTTGTAAGCTTATTTTGATAAAAAAAAAGACAAGAGAAAATCCCACACCTTCTTTGATAACTTGTGTTTAATGATGTAGGACCTTCATTCAAACTGTTTTTCTTGACATCTTCCTCCCATTTTCTCCTGGTGTAGGAACTGCCACCACGTATTGAGCTAGCAGACGAGTCCCTGCAAAAAAGATTTTATTTTATCAAACTCTTATTAAAGAAGGTTGCTCTTGATGTGAGCTGAAAATAAGTTCCAAATTAAAGATTAAAACCTTGGCTAACACACGTCAAATAAACATAACCACGCAGAACAGGAATAAAATTACCTTTATGGACAATCATTTTTAAGCTCCTGTAGAAAAATACTACATTCATACTAACACTGTTAGAAATGTAATAGAAAAGTAGCATCAAAAGAAAAACGGCTAAAAAGGATTTAATCAACGTGAAATCAACCATCAGCTTTTATCTGTGACCATTGCTGGCTTAGTTATTCTCAAAAAAGGAAGAAGAGTCTTTTCTGTTTGCTCCTGAGATTATCCAGTGCAGTAAAGGGAAAAGTACTAAGGTTTTTTAGAAATTGACTTCACAGGTTTTTTCATTCTTGGATGTTCTAAGAAGTTCAAAAGCTGACTAGCCTTTAGCACTCGTGATACTGTAGACTAGTGTAAACAGGTCTGCAGTAGCCATTCCTGAGTGGCCTGTCACATATCACTAGCTGACATTACTTTAGTTATAAGGAATTTCCAGCCTGTTGTTGCAGTTTATAGCAGCAAGAAATAACCTTGAAAAAATCTACTTAGAAAAACTACCCTGAAAACTGATACTGAGATGCAAAAAACTGATTTTCTAATAAAAATGTCACCTCAAGATTTGAAGTAAAGTTCAGACAGAAGGAAGAAAAAAATGTCTTTCACAAAACTATACATAAAAGGCAAACCAGGTGTGTGACGGAAAAATACAATTTTGTAAGTATGTATTTTACGTTCAGATACCTTTGGCCTTCAGAACATACCTCTTTTTGCACAAAAATGTATGCTACCACTTCTGTGGTCGGAGACAAGTTTAGAAAAGGATCAAGTACAAGCCAATGCAGTGTTATCTCTTACCACCAAAGAGAAACACAAATTCTCAGGCATCATCTACCACAGAAAGGTTCTGCTGCATGACAATTTTTTTTTAATTACTGAAGGTTTCACTTTGCCAGCACTTTTGCTGTAGCATTGGCTACTTGACTGAGGCTAGATGGCTGAAATTCGTTAATCTAAAAGTCCAGCTGGGATTCATCTTGAAGTCCTTTCCATTACTCCCAGTAATGGATGTTAGCTGGATTACACTACATCATCAGTAAGCTAGACTAGCCAAGTGTTCAGACAGGTAGAACAAGAACTCAGCATATTAAGCTAAGCAACAAGGACAGAGATCTGGGACAAAGGCAGAAACCTTAATAACTTTTTAAGGTACCTGTAGGGCAGATGGTTAAATTCTACATGTAAAGAAGTTCAGACTAAATGTCAAAAATCTCTTATGGCTTTAATTAAGTAAGCTGGGTTGTCTGCCACATCATACACTGAGCAAAGTATTGGTGCCTAAATAGGCTGGCCTAAAAACAGGCTTCATCTCTGGTACACCAAGGAATACAGAAAGTTCTCAGGTCAATAGTTTGGTCAGCACTGGGACTAACGAGACTGATGACCCCAGTTCACCCAATGTATATGAGGAAAAATATGCTATTGCTGATACCTGATTAGAACTGTGTCCGTGAATAAGCCATGATGGTTAAGATCGGTACGTCAAGGACACAACTAAACCTTAACACTGAAGCAAAATTCAATCCCTTTGTTACAAGCAGTAACAGCTTCTAAGAAATAAAACTGCAATGAAGTATTTATCCCAATCTTAAGGTATCATCTAGTTAAGACATTTTTGGAGTACAAGAGTTTTTGAGAAGATCTCAAAAGAATAAAAATTGAAAAAACAATCTCTCTTAGAAACAAACCAAAAACGATTAATAAACTCAGCCTGAAAGAATATAGTACTCCAGAGAATGATAAGCAGAAACAGAAACTCCAAACTGCCCTGCCACAGAACTACAGATTAAAAAATCTGGCCAAGTAACACAAGAGATGCTAATAAACTAAGATGAACTTTAGGGGAGTGTGAGAGCTGGAATATCCCTATTTCAAAACAGAATTTGTCACCCAGAGACTAAACTTTGGCAACAGTATTCTGCAAGCATTAGAAAAGCCAGTATTTATCCTGTGTTTGCGCTGAAATGAACCGTTCTCAAGAGCAGCAACACAGAAGCTCCTCTTCAGACATAAGGAGATTTATCAGTCTTATAGTCAATGATTACAATAGCACATTTTGAGCAATGAGAGGATCTTCAGGTTCAGGTCATCCAACATTCAGCTATCTAGATACGATCCAATAGAAACAAGACATTCAGGAGACTTCTAAGTTTTGTACTATGCGTTCTATATTAACTCAAGAAAATGTCCAAGTAGAACCTCAATAAAGGAGAGATGTGAAAAATAGGAAGGTTCTGAGAATGTAAATATGCCATGAAAGTACCCCAAATCCTATCAGGTATCAAGCCAATGCACCTAAACTTTTTGTTTCTTTTATACTGAAAGCTACAGAAGAAATATCAGGAAAGAAAGTCAAAATCTCCGAAAGAAGAAAGGTCAACGCGTAAACAAGAAAAATAGAAGAACCGCTTTTGTAACTGAACTATGACTTTGGTAAATCATTGCTGCTGCACGATATGGTTTTAAGCAAAGACTGTAAGAAACACAGCATTTTATTATTATCAAAAGTAATAATGGAGCCCAGTAGCAGCACTCTATGGCTCAAGACAAAGCAGTAAAATGCTCTTAGCACTGTCCAGTAGCTTCAAGTTTATGAATTCATATTTTGGATCTTATTTATTTTTCCCCCCAAGAAGCCAACACTCGTTGCCTGGTTCTGCTCTTGTCATATAATAATTTGCATTTTAAAAAGGATCATTATAATTTACAAGATGAAAAACCTTCAGGAACTGAATTAGAATATTCTATAGAGCAGGATAATGCTACAAATTCGCATTGTCTTAAAATCTGTAATTTTGTCAGCCACTCTAAAATCAATTAATTTTAAATTTAACAAAAATAGTCACCTGTTTTCTTTTTCATCAATGTCAGAGGTACTGGCCAGTCGTCTTGGTATTGTAGGTGCAACATATGCAAGTCGAGTTCCTTTTCCATCTTTCTCCTGAAAGACATGTATTTTTTATTAAGTGTTACTATTATTGATTATACTGCTATTGGCTGGAAAGTCATCATTATGACAACTTCAGCTGTTTTTACTGTGACCCAATCATACAAGTAAGTTTTAAGTTTTAGTTAAATATCACGACTACAATAGGAAAAGGAAATTGTTTTCATTCTAGCGATGCAAATTACTTGATTTCTCTTCTTCTGCTTTGTTGCAGTACAATTCCAACACTGATTAGTGAAAACAACTGTTTTAGTGGTGTGGTGTGGTGTGGTACAGTGCCGTACCGTATTATTCCTCATCCTGAAAACATTTAAACATTTGTACTTGAAACAGAACCACAAGTTCAATGCTGTTCAGTTACCTGTTCCAAATTAGTCCTTCACTTGGTTCAGTATATTCGTGTTTTAATTATAGAACTAAATTTTTGTAAATAAAAAATGACTATGGAATACAAAAAGTGACTCCTTTTTTATAAGATTCTTTCAACATCACTCTCCAAGTGATGCCGAAAGGATCAAACCTCTGAATTTCCCTTAATTGTAAAAACTACTACTAGCATTGCAAGTCCCAAAAAGGGAAAAGCCCCAGACCTATGTACTAGGTCACCAGCCAATGAAGGTGCATACTACACTTTTAAAGAGACTGCAGAAGCTGCATAATTTAACTTTTTGGAATTTTGGTAAAGAACAGATGTGCAGTACAGTCTATAGAGAATGTTTGAGTTCTACAATACATCATAAACTTCTATACAAAGTAAGGTAGATCAGTTCCTCAAAATGTGTTTCACGCTGAAAATTATTACCTTTTCTTTGTTGTCCAATGAAGAGGAAAGTCTAGGACTGGAAGCAGAACGCATAACACCTGCAGAGTCCTTTTCTTTTTGAGCTTCTTTGGAAGCAGTAATCTCTGCAAGTGCACCGTAACTACCAGTTTTTCTAAGACCTAACCTCCATGAAGCAGGAGATTCATCTTTCCTGTCGTCTTCTTTGGGAGAAACCTTGGTTGTAGACGTTGGAAACTATAAAACACATGTCAACGAATTTACATTATTAAATGTGGCAATTCCTGCTCCTTGCGGAGATTTGAGAACACAACTGTTTTTAATAATCACAGAAGTGTTGAATTCATAGGGAAGTTGCAGCGAGAGACAACCTACACACTCTTCTTAAATTAGTTCATGAGATAAGAAATGTAAAACTGGTCAAGGTATACTACTCCTCTAAGAGTTAGCTTAGAAAAACTCACACTCTCTAATACACACTGTGGTCATGGGATGCAAACTTAGAAACATGCAAATCCAGTATCAACATTTTGATTAAATATGTTATTTTGCAATCGGTACACGAACCTGTGCACACCAGAACCTCACCATAGATTTTTCACCCTTATTGGGCACAAGAACAATGCCAGTTTTGCGCAAGCCCTGCCTCCATGATGCAGGATCTACTGACTCCACGACAGGCATAATAGGAGGAATGAAATCATACTAAAGTCAATCAAGGCAGGACAAAGATGAAGATTGAAAGAATGGAAAACAGAAACAAAAGGTTGTTTTAAAACCACATAGTTTCTTCCTAAATTTATGTTATGTAGCTCTTCATTACAGCTCAAAATACCAAAAAGCAGTAAGAGATTTAAAACCTTAGTAACAGATTCTTATTAAACACAACACAGCACATTTAGCTAATTCAGAGACAGAAATATAGTCTGCATAGAAGAGGACAGCAAAGCCTGTTGACCTAACAAGGTCCATGGCCTAAATCCTTATATTGCTGAGAATATAGGAAGATTCACACTAACATACCTCTTATCTTCTTATCATATTTCATTCACATCCCTTAATCACACACATCACATATCCCATGCTAACTTAGCTATGAAACTCTTTACTTTGGGAGGCTCACTCCCAAACTCACCTTACTTCAGTACCCTCAGACAGAAAGCAGCATTACTAAATGCCATATAGATTGACGAAAACCCAAATTCAAGCTTAGTACACTGCATCTGCAGCACTTGTGAGCAACATACGGTTTGGCCATTTATGGTGTAAAAGCATAAGAGTAGCTGCAGTAGCACAGACGGTGAAAACCTGAAAAGGTGCAAGAGTAGGTGCAAGATCACACGCACAGTGCTGTTTTACCTTCATTAGTAAAGGCAGTTTAAAGCCTTTTTGTTCATTGATATGAGCTGCAACTGCTTCTCCAGATCACGTGTACATGCTATGTTACAAAATGATCAGTCTTGATAAAAATCTGCATTTATTTTGTAGCTACAGAAAGCCCTGAATTTTTCACATGTAGTATTAGAATAGTAACTACAGACGACTTTTAACCTGCACCTTCTACTGTTAAGATCAACAGATAAGCCATTAATTACTGCATAATAAAATTAGAACAAACTAAATGCCAATGTATTAATGATTTATAAAAGGACATAATTCGCTTAAAATCATACTTATTTCTTTTTCTTATAAAAAAGTTCCACCCACCCCACCCCACCCCCCTCGTTATTTAATCACGTACCAAAAAATCATGTCCACTTGATCATTCAGCTCTGGAATACCAAGCCACGCCCCAGCTAGCAACAATTTGGTAGTGTCCTATTACTGAAGGTCATATAGCTTAGAAGGCTTTTGCATAATATGAAATAAAATGATTGGAAGGGACAAGCTAGGAAACTTTTGACTTCAAGATGAAGTTCAGGCTATTATAAGAAAAATGAAGTGTTTGAAGTGTTAGATATCATAGAATCTCCAGTGTGCAAAAAGAATTAAGTGCAGTAAAAAAACTAGGTGGAGAGCACATCAGTTAAATTGCCCAACTGTCACACATGCTTGTATTACTGAAGTGATTTCAAAAAATAAATTACATAAAGTAGGCCTGTTTCCTTGCAGTAAAATTCACACGATGTATTTGAATTCATTCCAGTTAGACACAGTTAGCAAACTAGCAATTACTCACAATGCCTTCCCTCCCTCACGTATTTGCTATGGTTTGTGTGGAGAACTTGTGGCTCTTGAGTTCTGCACAGCTCCTGAGCAATGCAAATGCAGCTCCCATGACATAGAACCATAATTCCTTATTGAGCCAGCAGGAACTGTTTAGATTAACGTCACAAGATCGCTGTGGAATCTAGCTGTCTGCCCAGCCACAAAGCTCAGCGAGGGGAAACAGAAGTCATTCCTGCTGGTGAGCCAGGCCCATGATTCCCCTTTTGCTCTCACATTTTTTTGAGATAAATCTTGTGGACATCTGTCACAATGATTTTTGTAAAGCAGCTCTTGGGTTCAGGAAGGTTGGCCCAACCATACTGTACATGCATCACATAACATGATGCAGTTGGGCAATGTATTCCCTGCATCTGTTACATTAAAGTATACTTTGTAAGATGAATCATCATTAGGTTCTATTATTGTGAATATGAAAGTATAACTCCAATAAGCTCTTGGGAGCTAAATACAATACATACTATTCGCCCAGCAGTGTGTCTTCGCTCTGTACTGTGGCTTCAGTATATCATGGCTACCTTTTCTCCTGAACACGCTTTTCAGAAGCATCAGTAGAGGGTTACGCTTTGATTACGACGTGTATAGAAAAGTTGTGATGATTGATAAATGAAGCCTTGCCGGCTTACCACCCAGTTTGCTTTGATATTCTAAAATTTTGACTTGTATACCATTATTACATACTGAAATTGTTTTCTCCAGGCATACGTATCTCCCCTTTGACAAGCAAAACTAGAATTCATTCCAAAGAACTCTTCACATCAAGCTGTAAAAAGCTTCCTGCATGCAATATGGCTTTGCTAGGTGTGTTTTTGAGCTGTGCATTAAATAAATCACGTGTCCCAATTCTCTAGCTCTTCCATGAGGTCCTAACCATACTGCAATCAGGGTTGGGACCTATAGCACTTTCTACTTCTTATTTCAGGTATCGTTTTCAACTTCTGCACCTAAGCACTAACTGAATGCTTTTAAGGACTCCTGAAAATACGTTAGTCACACCTGCCTCCCTTGGCTTAAATGCATCACAAATATAGGCACAGAGAGACACTAAAACTGTAGTTTCTAAAAATGTTGGAGGAGCCTGGCATAGAAAAGACCTTCAAAAGATGAAGTTTAGCTTCAGAAAAACAAGAGCTCCACTCACTGTGCAACAGATTTTTGCCCTTTTAAAAGGATCTTATGTTTAGTTATTTCATAGTTCTGTATTTTAGACCCCTGTTTATAATGAAAACCATTCAAAATTTTAAAACATTGAACAGATTTTCTGTAGGAAAACACAAAATATTTTAGGAATCTGTGCATATTTTCATTAATCCACTGGATAACCCAATCCACTTTTTATACAAGAATCAAAAAATGTAGGCTTACACAGAAGAACAGAAATCTAAAATCACGAGAAAGGTAATTTATTTTACCTTCTTAACAGGTGATGTAGGTGCCCCTTGGCCACCGGCTACTGAAGGCGCTGTCACTGCTACCGATGCTGATTGTGTACTTGTGGTATTTGCATTATTAGTTACAGCTGCCAAGGTTTTGCTTTTATCTGCAAAATATTTACAAGATTTTAATTTTCATTTCTCATTCACAACTTCTTCACTTCTACAACACAGAGCTGAATTTCTTTTGAACATATTTGACAGCCAAGTCTCCAAACAGCATTTTAATATTTATTGCTCAGTGTTTTCCCCCTCGCTCCCATCTGTATCTTAGGTCCATCTTTTTTTCCATAACAGTCATGCATGTAATTTTTTTTTTTTTTTGTTACTTAGCAAGCATTAAGCACTCAGAGGTGCAGAGACAGAACCATGGAATCATTTGCATTGAAAGTGATCTGAGGAGGTCACCTAATTCAACCTCCTGCTCAAAGCAGGGTCAATACTGTGTACAGACCAGGTTGCTCAGGGCTTTGATAAGTCAGGTCTTGAAAACCTCTAGACAGAGATTCCACAGCCTCCCCAGACAGCCTGTATTTTAGTGAATGGCTACTGATCATAAAAATTTAACAGTAGAAGGTATGTTTGTATGTAAGAGTTAATTTGAACTATGTAAGATGCTAATTCAAAGTAAAACATTTATTCTCTGATAACTGTGTATGTTGAGTGCAAAGAAATAATTAACTGCACAGAGAACCCAGCCAGGGATTCTGGTCACTAGAATGAGCTGAAGCAGGGACTTGCCTTCCAGAGCTCTGACTTTCCACTTGCTTCATTCCTTCTTTGTCCCTTGTTTTTCCTACCTAAGTTTCACTGTCTACCTACTTTACTCTCTTCTGCTTTGTTCTTCCTGCACACATTTCTTCCTCTGTCCTTTGCCTGCATAACTTAACCCCTCTTACACAAACATACAGAAAATGTCATGGTGGCGATCCAACAACTGTTGTCACTGCACTTGCTTGAGCTTCATAATCTTACACATCACTTCTGTTTCACCTATTCAAGTTGCACATTCTTTGCAGCAGGATGCTACATCCTGTCTGTGCAGTATGGAGCAACATGGGATTCAATCCCCACTGGTTTTGGTCCTACTATAAACATACCTTCTGTCTAGACTACCCATACAGCATAGGAGCAGTTAATTGAGAAATTACGCAATGTTTTCATAGAGTGTTCTCATATGTAACATTCAAATTAAACAAAGTACCAACCTACTATTGGAAATCATATAATTAATGGCACTGCCGTTACACATGTGTCTTAGTTATGGACATAGTTGAACAGATGTTTTGAATAATTACTTAGGCACTAAAATACAAATATGAAAAAATCAGCTTACATGACTAACTGTGCACTTAACAGAAAATTCTTTTTAAACGCAAGTGAAAATAAATGGTGGTAAACTTCAAGGTCATGGTGATAAAAAGTTCAACGGGGAATGCAGACTGACAGTACGATTTGAGATGAGGCACCAGCAGATCTGCTAGAAATTTGCAAATGAGTAAGACAGCTTTCAAATATACACAAAAAGTTATCAGGACTGAAAGTATGGAAGGAGAAAAACGGATTTTTCACAACTGTATTCTGAAATTATTTCAAGGACAGCGAGAACATAGTTGTATGCATGATTGACCTAAGACTGACTAACTTTCAAGGAAAACATTAAACTACCTCAAAGTAAGTTAAAAAACCTGAACCGCTGAAAATCGTATTTTTTGGCTTGTTTCCCTGTCCTTTAGGAGTTGCTAGCTTCATATTCTTATTTCCCTTCTTGGTCTTACAGACAGAAATGTATTTATTTTTAAACTGTATTCTCACACAATCAATGAAACAGAATGTTAAGTTTTAGGAAAACATTTCAGATATCCCATCAGAGTAGAAAACACAGTTTCCAGTACTTCAGAATACTGAATACTGTTAAAATATTTTACAACCAGAATGCTCCTTATAACCTTAAGATTTTTCCACTAGAAAACTACCTTAAGATGAATAATGCGAAAAAAGTGAAAGTACAAGCTTGGAATTTAGAGATGCAGCTTTACAGGGAAAAGCTTAAAGTCTAGCTTGCCAAATAAAGTATGATAAAGCCTTGTTTATATTAAAACCCCCAAAGTTTACGTAAATTAATTCTTGTGTCACAGTCAAATTTTCCTGGCACAAACTATCTACTGGTAACAAAGAGAACAGTTACCAGAGTCATAAAGTTTAGGAGGCATTGCAATTAGCCCAGTGACTGAGAAATTACTACATGTTATATATTACAAGAATTTTGAGTTTATCAAAGCTCAATCTCCGCAAATAAGGGATGCAAATATACTAAGGTGAAAGACTAATTACAAAGCTCGACAGACATTTTTTCCAACTTAACACTGAAATGCTGGTTTATTTCAAAATACAAAAATAATTAAACCATAATAGACAGTTTGGTTTCAAAACTTATTTTTATTTCTGCCTATGTTAAATATTTATGATATGTTGGCTAGCTCTAAAATCTCTCCTAGTCTCATCTTTTCAGATGAAGAAATTAGAAAGAATGTTTTAAAATGAGAACTGACAGCTCACCAAAAAGCGTTACTTATTTTAAAAAGTGTAAAATATTAATGACATCTATGTCTATGTACTATATTGCTGCACTGCAATTCTAAAATTCTTTATTAGGATTGAACATACATCTTTAAAAACTGATTGCCTGTCATTTGTTTTCCGATTTGAAAGAAAAAGATGCTATGCTGTTCTTACATCACTACTTGCTTTAAGACTCTGATAATTGTGCAAGGAAAAAAACACATAAATTCTATTGGAGAAGTAGAGAGTAACATGTTTCTTTGCATACAATTCCAAACTCTTCAAAGTACATTCCTCTTGAAATAAAGTTGTATATGAAATAACTGTTAACATTAAAATAGCACCTTTAAAAGTTTATTTCAGTACATACTGAAAATATATGCACCATTACTTTATGAATACCTCAGCCAAGACTGCCAGATTAATTGGTAATTACTTCAGGATGGCAAGAACAAATGAGAATGTTTGCACTTCTGCTCCAATCTCTATACCAGTTCCACAAGCAAACACTGCTATGAAGCCTCCATTTCTGATTTGATCTTCTAACTTTTCAATGTTTTCTGACATGCTACTTCAGGCTTATATTATTCAAACTATTTCATTAAAAGCATCAATTGTTAAGTAGCCAATCAAATAAGTAGGTTAATAGCTTTAACCTAAAGTAGCCACCAGTAAAGACATCTGTTCAGTACCTCTGTTATGACTTGACTTTAGACGTATGTAAACTTGCTTTAAAATGATTGGAAGCTTAGTGAAATGCAGAAGAATAAGTGAAACTTAAGATACTTAACTCTGTATCATGTGATATTAAATAAGTAAATTTATAAAGAAAAAACTTAAAGAAAGACAATACTCCAAATAACGTACCTGTCTCTGCTTCAGATTCTGAGTCATCATCCTCTTCCTCTTCACTAGAACAACTGGATTCATCCTTCTTTCCCTCTTCTTCCTCATCTGCTTTTTCTTGCTCCAGAGACTCTATACTAGTTGCATTCTTTTCTTGCTCCATAATCAATGTCTCCTTACTGAGTTTGAAAAGAAAAATACTTACTAAGTCCTGAAAAATTAGTACTAACACCTGTCAAGTATGACTTTGTGACAGCTTGTAAAGTTACTTTTTTTTTATTAAGAGCTTATAATTTTTCCTAGTTTACTTACTTTTTGAATGTTTTCTGTGTCTGATTATTATCCATGTTGGCTGTGGATTCAATTAGGGGAGATTTCTTTTCCCGTTTTTCACTATGAAGCTTCAAAATATATAGAATGATACAGTTATATTGATAGAATGGTATCAGTGTGACAAAATTACAAACGGAGGGAAATCCTTAACTACCACAAATGCTAGAATGTATATAAGCTTTCAAAGTATTAAAGTTCAAAATTCTAAAATCTCAGAAACTGTTATTCCAAGTAAGTAGCTTATTGTTGATGCTTCATATCATAAATTGCCCACCGGACAAGGCAAGTAGAAGAGCACGTTCTTTCTTCCAAGACTTTTTGGTCACCATAATTGACCAAGTAAGGGCATAAAAGATCTTCTGAGGTGACTGTGGCATTACCTGAATTGGAGCCCCAAATGAAACCTTTGCTTTTAATCTACATGCTGCTCTGAGCTGCATACCATAATCACATGTATAATAAAGTATAACATATATATATATATATCTTTATCTGCAAAAGGCCTACCAGATTCTGCTTCTTTTGTAGTTCTTCTAAATATCCTAGAATATCTTCATCTGCCACATCAAATGCTGTCTGCCCCTGGAGAAGGGGAAGAAGTAAAACGCCATAATTGTACAGTAGAATTTAAATATAATGGATTACGATGCCGTATCACATGATGATGCAGGTAAGGAGCAATTCAGAGAGAGAAATTAGAAAGTATAAGCCAAGCTCTATTACAAACTGTTAGTCTGTCAGTAGTTGAAAACAATTTTGCAATATTACTTTTTTTTGGGTAACTGAAACAGAAACATCTATACCTGATGAGTAAACTTGTTTTTTTAAGAGATAAAAACACGACTTCAGTAAAATTTTGCTGTCCTTTGAAGGAAAAAAAGCTATCAAGGCAAAGAAAAGTAGGTTGAAAGAATATGATTCTCACAATACTAGTTCCAAACTATTCCAATGGCAGTTGTATGGATGGACCCTGAGCAGTTCAGTATCCTGTCCATCTTAGACTACCATACACAGCTTGATTTTTTAAAGTTTAAATTATTTAAGCAAGCTATACTAAATTTAAGTAGTCATGCTTTCACGTTTTTACAGTAAACTGGTATTTTACATTTTGCATTCAATTTTAGAAAACATCTGCTACAACCATTTGTTCTTATCCCCCCTTAGTGTATGATTTCCATGGGACATGTATTTGAATAAACAGATCATCATGTGATTCATTAACACAGAGTAATGCTGTCAGCTGGAATTTCTTCAGCTTGCCATATCTTACATCTACATAGTCACTGCAATTCTCAACTAGACCAGATGCCCACAGGACGTAAGATTCTATCTTTAAGGTCTGAATTGGTAAAAATTTCAAAAATTCCCTTTCTTCATCTCTACTTGAAGACAAGAAGGGCTGACGCTCACAGTCTCACAAAGAAAGCCTAACTGACTTTGGTACTGCAATACAGTATTTTGTATTTGTAAGTTTGCATTCAAATACAAGGTGGCTGGAATCTAGGCAAAGTCCTAGATCCATTGGTATTAAATGCAGCTGCATCAATATGCTGAGTGGACATACTGAAATACTGGGAGGATCATGACAAGATCAGTCAAGTAAGTACTTCCGTACAATAACCAGCAATAAGGACAGAGCTGTCACTTAAAACTGGTCACAGCAGCTTATAAAGATAATTAAAGGTGTTCATATTTGTATCTGCTTATTCCAGTTCCTCGAAATGTCAACTAAAGGCAAACATATTCCTCATTACACTGTGAAGGCTTTCTTAACTAGTTAGAAAAGATGGACTTTCAAACCACTAACTTTCACATCCATAAAATTTCTGACCATACAGCAGAAGCATTACCCAAAACACTTTGAGGTCCTCTGAGATTTGAACCATTCCATTTAGTGTAACACAGCACTAACCTTGAAACTAAACAACAAAATTCTCTCAACTTTCTGTTCGCATTATTATGACTACAGTTTTTAACCTGGCCTTTTATTTTTAGGTAGCTATTAAGTGGGTTTATTTCCAAAAAATACGAGTTAGACCTACCTGGACCTCAAAAAATCACTTTGCAAAAAACTGTTGTAGTTGGAAGGTTGTATCTAAACCCAATCCACAAAAGTTAATACCTGAAGTCAAGTGTCTAAACAATAATGGCCGAGTTCTCTGAGATGCTAAGCACCTACAACTGAAACCAAATCCAGGAGTTTCCAATCTTCACATCTCCAAAAGCAAAAATGCTTACTAGCTTACTTAAGAACACAACAGACAAAACTTTCTAGCTTGCACAGACAAGCCCATACACAAAATAAAACAGCTTATATCTCTTTGTACCTCCTTTATTCTTATTCTTGCCCCAGTTGAGTTTAACATACTTTCATGAGAGTGTTCTCTGGAATACCACCCTTCACATTTTCGCAAACCCAGTAAAAAGTCTAACAGATAACTTGATAAACTGGCTTCAATTACCTGCATCAGCGTTTGATCGCCTGATACAAAATACAGTTATACAGCTGATATTTAGAAGTTCTATAAAGATTATACAGAAACACAGTTGAAGCAAATTTCACTGATTTTACTATAGGCAACCTCAATTTCTAAGGAAGGAAAAGTCGACAAAGACTAAAAATGTTAAGCAGCAGTAGTTTTGCCCGTATATAAATACTTGCTAGCTAATTCATGATCTGTATCTGCATATTTCCCTACTTTATTTTAAAAAGTTTACGAAAAAATACAATGAAGAACCCATCTTAAAAGTTGGGCAGGTAATTTACATATACAGTATTGACAGAAATTGGAAGCAGATCTGAATCTATCTGTAAAACGTACTTCAAAGAGAAGAAAGACCACTTCAGCACTTAGACAGTTGAATGAAAAGTTCTGGATCCCTCTGATGCCTATGGGAACCATGAATATACTTCTATCTGTTGGGAGCAAGATCTTGCAAAGCCAGCACGCTATGCAGGCCTTTGCGTAACAGTTGAGGAAATATAGCTTAGGAAGCATACAAGCTACATCTAGGGAGTCCAGAGATGCCTACAAGTTTCTTCCAGTGCACCCAAACCAGCATATAGTGATAACATTTTAGTATGCCAACACAAGCTGATTTTAAGAGTTAAAACAATACCCAAAGGTATTATCATTGTCTTCAGTGATCAAATGAAGGCCTGTATGCAATCCATCAAGTCACTCATTTTGTACCTCTGAAATGTCAGTAAACCCATTGTATTTTGAACTTCTGTGCCAAAGATTACACAGATCATTCAATATAGAACTAAGCATAAAGTGGGCCTAGAAATTAGACAATCAGAAAATTTAGTTTTGAACACAAACATGCTGTTTTGACAAAACATGCATTATATAAAGCTCCACGTACAGTAAACAGCAGTTTATCATCACTTTTCTTACCCTGGCTTCTAAAGTCACTTTAGAGACCAGAACTTTGTATCTTGACAAGGATTACATAAAAATCCTACCACTTTGTTGACAGCCTCCATATCACATAGGTTTTCCACTAAAATGCGACATGCTTCTTCTTTACCCCAGTGAGCAGCAGCATGAAGTGGTGTCCAGCCATCATAATCTTTAATATTTACATCGTAGCGAGCCTGTATTAAAAGCCTAAAGAAATTAAAAGAATTAGATCTTGACACTGCTAACAGGGATGAATAAACTGTCATAAAATCGTAAAATTATTCTACAATAATATCTTTCTCCTTTTTCATCATACATATTTCAGTTGGGTTATTGACAATTGACTAATTTTATTTCCTTACAGAAACATTTGCCTTTTCATTGTTCAGCAGGTATACATATTTTTAAGGACAATTCAAGAAAAATAGTCTTTTCCATTTTCTTCCTTATTCACTTCCTCTTCATTCAAAGTCCATCGTTTCTATACAGTTAGATATTTTTCTCTACATGTGCAGTAATAGAGAAAAGCCCTTTTAAGGAAAGGAGAGCTGTAAAATGTCAAAAATTGTTAGATATGGTGCTCTTATCTAGTAAATTATTAAAACCTCTTCCTATTCTAATATTAGTTGCTTGAAACTTGGGACTCCTCCTGTCATTAACATTTGATGTTGTAACAGTCCAATGTTCAGGTGCCTCAATGGCTCTCTGAGAGGGAGCAGAGCTCCTCAAATAGAGGACCTGCTTTTCAGCCTGCATTCAACACTCAAATTTGGCATGGTCCTGATGTGAGTGTCACAGTGACAACAGACACTTAGCCTGACAAATAGTTTTGTGTAAAGGGCTATTGGCTCTCTCAAACACCGTCCATAATTATTAAAAATCACATAACTGTGAAGTATTCTTTTGAAAAAATTCTCTCCATTTCTCAAGAGTCAACATACTTATAGTAATATCCTCCAATGAGTCAACTTTCACGCATGCTGAGCTGCAAAGTCTTGCAGTCTCGCATCCTACACAGAGCATGCATTTTTGATAACTTGAAGCCATCATGAAAATTGCCTGCACATATTGTTTTTCCCCTCCCATGAGAAGTACATGGAGTGGACTACAAAAAAGACACTGAGAGAGCCAAAAAGAACCCCACTTATACATAAAACTTCCTTACAGACACATGCGATTCTAAAACAAAAATTATTCTTTTCCAACAGGATAATTTCTCTTCATCATGTTGAAGCATCAGGGTTTTTTGAAGCAGAACTCTAATTCAGTGAATTGTACGTAACGGTTATAATGACTAAAAAAGCTCTTTCATTCAACTTTTGTGTTGACAAAGCATTGCAAGGCTCTACAGACCTTAAAGGCAGCAATACTTACACAGTCAGGGTGTGTGCTCATTTTCATTCATGTTACAATACATAACTGTTCCTAGTACTGCTAAAGCAGTCAAATACATTTAAAATCACAGTAAAGCAATCTATTATTAAGTATGATTTACTCCAACAAAAGCAGAGCTTTGATAAAAAAACAAATTAAACCAGTGTTACAGTATATACTTGTATTGTATTAATGAAAAGCTACCTGTGAATTAGGGAACACCAAAAGCCTGAAGCTTTCCAGGAAAGATTTCAAGAGTCATGATTTTCAACAACAATATCAAAAAAGCAAAATTAAATTTTCTGTTCTATAAGTCTAAAAACCTTTAGTCTGGATTACAAACTCTGCTTTATGTATGCAAATAACTATGGTGTCTTGAAAATATGTATCAACCAGAATGCTAACTGGCATTATAAAAAGCTATTAAGTTTGTTTACAAAGTTGGCTTTAGAAATAGGGCAAGTTTTCTGTCAACTTTCTTCTTTTAAATAAGTGTGTAGACTCAATATGTACACTGTGTTCATATTTTGAATGACTTAACATAGAAAGCTAACAGTATCATGATTTATGAGTGCTTGAAAACATAAAATCAAGCTTTGAGGAAATGATAGTTCTAGAGATCGTTATTTTCCAAGATACAACCCCTAAAAGTCAGAATTGTCCAATCCTATCAATTACAAGCAGCATTACGTCAATAGGACAATCAAATATGAGAAATTTCCATTTAAACCACACTTACTTTAAGACTTCTGTATAGCCCTTAGCAGCAGCTACATGAAGTGCTGTACCACCAGATTTTGCATGCCTGACATCATTTATATGGCCGCTGTTGAGCCACTGTCTTGCATCTCTTAGCATTATTCGTTCTTCTTCTTTTCGAGCTGCCTCTATATCAACCCCTAATTCAGATAGGGAGGAGGAGAGGGGAAGAGAGGACACAAAATATTTTTGTTCAAACACTTCAATTATGTAAGAAATCTTATACCACGTTTATGCGATACAATAAAATAACAGCTAAATAATATGAATAATGTTCACAGTTAGATATTAATATCTTTTTGAAGACGAATCCCAAGAGGTTATGAAAACATCCATTACTGCATGACACTTCGCATGCATAATGCAGTTTTTTCCCAAAAGAAGGAAAAAAAAAAAAAAAGAAGAAAGCTATTAAAACTGGCTCTTCGATTTTAAGAATGTCTACCATCACAGTAATAATCACTAAAGTGACCTGTTAAAAAGAAAAATTGTATTTTAACTTTCTAAGCATCAAAATATAAGTCTGGTTCAATGTATCTGTAGAAAGCAGAAAACAGCTACACTTTTTTACAAGACAGCTCTTGGAAGAGGAACAGCCTAGCTTCTCAACATTGATAAGAAAGATAGTGCTATATTTTTTATACTTTATAAAGAATTTCTGGTTTGTCTTCTATCACTGTGAAACACAAATCTTATACTCAAATAGCCAAGCCTTTGGAAATCTCCCTTCATATCTCAGGTTAAAAAAACAAACACAAAAACACTGAAAACTTTTTATAGCACGTCTCACAAAAAATTATCATACACTGATAAAAAGGGAGGAATGCAGTATAACATTTACAAGTATACACATCAGGTTAAACAGATTGAAAAAAAACCAACCCTGAATGGGCAAAGCAAAGCATGTATTTGCAAATGTTTTTTAATTACTACCACATGGAGTGATCTGAAGAACATAGCAGGAAAGGGGTCTTGAAGAGAACTATGCATGAGCATTGCTCTATCTATGCTGACTGAACGGTGACAACTTTCTGAGCAAAAGGGAATTCAGAGTTGTGGTCATCAAAAGCACTGTATCTGGATTAATCTCTATATAGAAAATCAGTGGGCCAACCTTCAGCAAAATTATTTTATGTGTATGATTTGTCTAATCTTAGACACCGGCATGCACGGACTTGGAAAATATATACTGTTCTTCTGCCTTCTGAATTTTTAATTTCTTGTGGAGCAAAGCACTAACTTGGACATAATAAAAACAAGTAAAATCGAGAAACAGGTACTGATGTACTAGCTAAAACCACAAACCTCAACAGTAGTCCTTATAGCCTACAAAACAGAAGTTAAGATGTCTTTAAAAACACTTAAGAGATATATGCTCCTTGACTCAAATCTAATTCTGCCTTCTTCCAGTATTTTCTGCAGAAGTTTCATCTGTCCCCAAACTGTTTTTCTCCAGCAAACTTGCTTCTATCACATAACTCTCCTAACTGTCCAACACACCAATATAAAGCAGACCGCAAACAAGACTATGCAAAGCTACATCTTTTTTCAAAATTACTCTACGTAATTAATTTAATTAATTTTCATAGTCTTCATAAAAGTGGTCCTCATTAAAGACATTATTAATATAACAAAATGAAAAGACATAGATAATACAGAGATGATCATATGCAGTGCAATGAATCATTCTACTGTGTAAAACGTGATGAAACAGATGATAATAAAGCAGATTCATCAAGCTCTTATCAATCCACTGACAACCAGAGAGCCAGAGCAACAAACGGGCAAACTGAAGGAATTATATTGGCACTGCTGAAATACCCTTAAGGTAGTGGATAGCAGACTGATAGATTTATTACGTTATGTATGAATTAGTGTTTCACAGATGCTGCAATTCCCCAATTATAGAGCAAGAAAACCCTTGAAAATGACGTGCCCAAATCAAAATTTCCTGAAATGTAGAAAGACAGAATGTAATCATTACATGGTTTTGGAAATGTAACATGTCATTTGCTTGGTTTGTGGTACCATATGACAGTGCTACAACAGAGTTCACTTCTTTTTTATTATTCTTCTGTCAATTCACACCATAACAGATATTCCCTGACTACAAATATGTGAAAAAAAGAAAAAAAGAAAAAAAGGAATTTTATTTACAAAAAAAACCCAACCAAAACACAAAGGAAGATCAGTTTGAGAAAATATTCTGTTCACTAAGTAAATCTGGTAAAACTTTATGTTAAGGACAGATGAAAAGATAAAACTTTACTAATTATCATAAAATAACTGAGGCATGCTATACATTAAGTGTTCTAAGCAGCTGACTGAACTCCTAGACTCGTCCACTTAATCGACTAAGTTAATTATTTAAAGTCTTGGCAATTTAATAAAAATTAACAGAATTATATTTTATCAGAAGCTGATGAAAACCCATAATCTGGAGACTATGTCTGCAAGATGCAGGAAGATAAAAAAGATTGCTGAGGCACTAAGCAGAGGAAAAAGCTAAAATGTACTTTTTTGAAAGAAGCTGTGGTAAAAATTAAATACATGGAAGTTTCTAAAACAACCCATGACTAAATAAATCTGAACAGAGATTAAATTTTACATATCTAATGTATCTTTATAACTCTGACAGGTATGAAGAATGCAAACCAGGAACTTTGAACCAATAACGTATTGATAATCACATATTCTCATTCCTCTAGAAGGCTCCTACATACTGATGTGCGAACTACTGCAAAGTGTAACTTCCTTGGGCCTTGGCATCTGCTTGCCTTTCAGAATGACACAGCAGTGCAGACCGGCAGATCCTGGGAAAATAATTCTCTAGAGTCCAGTCATTTACATGTCAGTGTTGCCTGCAAAACGCTACTGCGCAAATAGTTTATATATCACCTGTTAGTCACGCTTAGTCCATCAGCTTTTTGCATGCCCGAGGTCTAACTGTGAATCCTTATCAGCATGAGTAACCGCCTCCACCTGAAGAATGTGACGTAAAGTCCTGTCAGTGTAAAACTGTTCATGGGTGTGGCTGGTCGTTTTGAGGCACTTTTGTATAAAGGAAGAACAGAGGGAAAAGTTCCTCCCAAACCCTGATCTTGAACTTCTAACGGTTCATGCCTAAGCATCAGGTATGCCTAAAGACCTAGAGAATGATGTCAAAATAGCAATGTTTTTGCAGAAAAAGTAACTAATACTGAATATAAACTTCTATCAATATCACAAATGATTGCATTTCTGAAGCCCACACAAGATACAATGGCTGCAGAGGACTAATGGCTGCATCAATATATTATTTTACAAGACAGGAAATTTCTGATCATATTTCAACAGAAGAAAGTACGAGAATCTTGCCAATTGAAATAAAACATCCTGCACTAATAACTGGCAGGAAAACGGGAGATTAAACTCTGTCATAGAAAAAAAGCTGCTCTCTGAGATAAGCTAAATACAATTCCCATTATTAACTACAGAAAACGACACGTAAACAGCCTTTATTATACCTTGTACGGACCTTTCTCCTTGCTTTTGTTTTCCAGGCTCTATTAAGATATCAAGGAAAAAGAAAACGCTCGTCACACGTTTCAAACACTTTCTGCATACGGCCCGTAGATGGCAATGCGCTGCCTCCCAGCTCAACTCCAGCCCCAGTATTCCCTCACACCACCAGCCCACTTAACCTCGCTGGCTAACATCTTCTTAAATCATTAAATAATTTACTGCTAAACGCTTTCATTTTTTCTGATCAACAAGTGTTATTCAACAGTTCCAAATAGGTTTGAAAACAGTGTGTCGTTCAGTGAGCATTTAATGAAATTCAGCGTAAATTTAAATGCTGAATCATTGTTTCAGGACTCCTCAGCCATATAAAGGCATGTTTTATAGATACTGCATGGAGGAGCAACCCACTTTTTACTTCATGTAGCAAATGTTTATACACAAATGTAATAGTTTGCATTTTATCCACATAAACAAAGCTGAGTTAAGCAATACATCTGAGAGAGTCTCGTTACATTTACCTATAATTAAGAATGAGGAACATTTGCCTCTCCTTGGAAAAGGAGAAGCGATCTCTGACAGTGCATAGCTACCATGCTGTATCATGAACTCCTGATTCACCTCACGTTACCTCTCCCCACTCACTTCCCGAGAATGTTTCCTATAATTCAAAATAACTGCTTAAGCAGTTAAAAATAATTTTAAGAGGACATTTGATGATAAACAGCTAAAAAATCACTTCAAACCATTACACTTAACCCTATTCGAGACCTGAGGAGAGGCAGCATTTAAAACTGGTCAGGGCAAACTGGGACTAAAGCCACATCCCTCTCAAGTCTGCCAGTTTCAGTGCAAATGAAAATTTTACACTACTGGCAAAAGACAACTTCCACAACTACGATATGCTGAAACACTGCAGAGCAGAAACACAAGGGATCATATTGAGAAACTGTAAATAATAATATTTTTAATGAAAATAAAGAATTAAGTGGACTGCAGTGGCACCTATATACATGGGATTGGCCCATGATAAAGGTATCAGCCATATGGAGAAACAACGTAACAGGTCCTAAGAGAAGTTTTTTTGTATAACACACAAAATAGTTGAAACACATGGCGCGCAAAGAGAAGAGCTGTTCAGCACTACTTTGGACTAATTTCCATAAAACATCTAGTTTTCCTATTTGTGAAATGTTCGTAACCATGTCAAAAAATCTTTATACCTTACCAGAGCAGGTATGTAATTTATCTTCTCATAAAGTAGAAAACTAAACTAGGTTTTAAGCTTAAAAAAGAATTAAGCCAGTAATTCGCTTTTGAAGATTAGGGTAGAAAAATGCTTTCCTTACTATTGGAGTGCTACGGCTTCACTTGCAGGACAGCTAGTCCATTAGTTCAGAATTACGGCACAGTCCACTGTATCGACAGGGTCTTGCTATATGCTCAGCAGAACACAGGTGGCCTTGTCTGGGGATCTGTGGCCCACACAAGACGACACACAAAAAAACTCGTGAACCCAGGGTCACAATTTAGAAGTGTCACATATGGGGAGATCAGAATAACTGAAGAAAGATAGATATTGGATGATAATAATACTATAAAAGCTCTCTTCTTTCATATCCAACACTCCTTACAACAGAACTTGTAAAACAAGAAGATTAATTTGGATCAATGACCATCTCCTCTCCAGACAGGTCAGGTTTTGGAGTCTGAATGCTAAAACAGGATGAGCAAATGCTGCAGATCCTTCTTTTTATTAAGCCTGCAATGTCACATAGAGCTGAATTGTGTTGTATTCTGTAATTTATTTCTATGAATTTAGTGTCTCCAGAGGCTCACATTTTTGTCCATAGTTAGACGTGTCCTTAAAATATAATTCAATACCTGTAAAAATTGGGCATAAGTACAAACAAACTGATGATCTGTAGAAGGCTGAATAGTTGCACAACTGGAAGGATCTCTCTGAACTTTTCCTATAAAGACTGAAGGTCTGCAAAAGCAGCAAAAAGGGTGAGCTAACATGGCGATTCTCCTCAGATTTCTAACAGAAACAAACATCCAATGTCATCACTTAAACGTATCTGAAATCATAATGCACCTGACTGATCGTTTCAGGCAATCTTTTGCCACCAAATTACTCTGACTGCTGACACCAATATGTATGAAGCCGTACTCACAGCATTAACTAAGAAACACAAAAATGAAACTATAACAAATGTAGAAATGAATACACATGAAAAGGTTGCAAGGCAACAATGTTACAGAAAATGTCTACTTAATTTTCATGCTGCACAATTTACCTACGCGAAGGTAAGATATTTTGGCACCCAGGTTTGTTTATTTTCAAAATAAATAGGCTTCCATTATCTTCCACTACTGGTAATACTGAGAAAGGGCTGATCATTTCACAGACCCCCACAGTTAACTTGTATTATCAAAACTGCAGCACTGCTTTATTATATACGTGGAGCAATGCTAAAGCTGGAGGGATAATTGCTTTCAGCCACATGTATAGTCAAAGATGAAACTGTCACAATGCATCACTGTTAATTCCACATTAAGATAAACAATTAAGCTCCTCATTTAGACCTATTAACTTCTCTAGCCACAACATACACGCAATTAGGCACTTTCCAAGTGATCACAATAATGGCTAAACAATCATTCTGTATATAATAATAACTTTTTATGCAAGTTAAGGATGCCATCAAAAGCATGATTAAATCCTTACTGCTGAGACAACTGTCTCTTGATTTAGTAAGATATACTACAAGTTCACATCCAGATTCATATCCTTTCTATTCCATTCTCATCCACAATCATTAAATATTTCCTACGATTTCATCCCTGCAGGTAAAAGCCCTTAGCTCATACACCTTCAGACACAAATTCAGAAGGAGGGATGCTGCATGCCTTCTTCCCTGCTTCTGTGAAACTGAAATCCCTAAGTGGTCTAACAGCAAAACAAGCTAGGTAGAATATATATATATAAACCCATTCATATGTATATGTGTGTGTGTAAATATATATATATATTAAAAAAAATATATATATATATAAAAGAAATAGAGAGAGAGAGAGAGAGGTTATATATATAACCACAGGCTTTAGTGTCCTGTTAAGACCAGGAAGGCAGAAATGCTGTCACTCTTCAGCACAGCATCCCATTCTTGTTCTCCACAGAGGGAGGTCAAACCACTTTGAAGCACAGCCCTAGCAAGTTTTTGCTCACCTGACATGGCACCTCTTTCAACCAATGTATTTTTCAAATCATCTGAGAAAGACCAATCTTCTGAAAATCCTTTAGCTAGTCAGCAAGCCAAGTGACATAAAAATGTAAGAGGAATGCTTGGAAAACAAGTTTTCCACAGCAAGTGAAATTTAGTATTTTAAAACAACCTGAATTATACCTTTAGAAGCTAACAGCTACAGTGTGGGAACATCTACATTCTTCTCAGACTCATAAAGACAGTACCATAGGCAGTTTATTGTAAGCTTTAAATATGAAATATGTAAACCACACTGAAATTTTCAGTGAATTGTGGCATTTAGTTTTGGTTGCCAATGGTAATTTTATGATTGGGCTGTTCAAAATAATTAAATTTGCAAAAGAATAAAAATTAGTGTGTAATGTTTAATCTCTGCATTGTAAAAATGTACGTAAAACCCCCATATAACAAATAATTTTTTTTTTTTTTTAAAGCAGTAACATATAAATAAGAGATTTTGGAGGATTTCTCTTCCCAAATAATGTCAATTTTACAAAGAACTACTACAGTCAATTAATATAGCACATCACTAAAGTCAACTGTTTCAAAAACAACCCTAAGGAATTTACGCTGAGGCATATTCCAGAAACAACTCTCCAGCAAAGATTGACAGTTCTGTCAGAAAAGATAACAACTGTATTTTTTCCAAACTAATTAAAATAGACAAATGGTAGTACAGATAAAAAAATATTCACAACTGTCTAATCTGATGTTCTTTGTGTGTTAACTGTTAAGACCTGTTAATCAAAATTCCATTAACACTACCAAATAATGGAATCAAAGCCTTTGTCAAATCTACAGTCTACTGCTGTGTCTCAGTAGGTATCTCTTATTTCCCTGCATATCATGTCATCCACTTTCTTTTTACCATTTGCTTTGGGCATTAAACGGGTTTAACCATACAAATTAAATCAGGGCAAAGCCTGAAGCAATTACTAGTTTACTGTTAAATTATGTAAATCTATCTTAGAGATATAAATTCAACACTACAAAAAAAAAAAAAACCCAAAAACATTTTCAAGGAGGAAGAAGCCTTTCAAGAGGTGGGCAAGGGTCTAGAAGTAATGGAGATGCAGTCCCCTAGCACACCTCCCACAAGACTCCGTTCTTCACTCTGAATGTCACCTTCCTTCAATACATGATGTAACTCAGAGCACATCGCCCCAGTTCTTGTGCTGAGAGTTCTGGGATAGCAGTGCATTTCTATTGGACTCAAGGTGCTCAGTCAACAACAACTGAATATTTTTTCCTCTGCAGAATGGAAAAAAACGGAAACTTTCAAAGACCTTTCACTGGAAAGCCCACCTGAGGATTGGAACATGGAAAACAGCAGTGTAAGGAAGGGCAAAACAGCAGAGAAAAACGAAACAATATGCTTTTTCAAAGGCCAGTTTCTCTTGTAAAGACACCACTGCTAGTACTAGCAATCTTGTAAGAGCAAGGTGTATAAATTTAGGGTATATGTTTTTAAATGATACTATCAAAACTTCATACCTATGCACTAACTGTTACATGAATGCTCACCTACATAGTGCTCGCAGAAGAGTACACAAAATGGGGAGGAACTTAAAGGTTCGTGATAGGTTCTCAGGCGTAAAACAAGTGCAATCTAAGACTCCTCATCCCAAGGAGTAGTTTCAGACATTTGGCATTGTAGAAGGGCATTCAAAAGGTCAGAACTACACACAGAGGATGATTTATGCGATACAGTATAGTTGTTTACTCTTGTTTTAGTTATTCTAGGCTTTCTTGCAGGGAATGGAAAGAAACGGTTACCCTAGGGCTGGATTCACCTCATCCTAAAACTGACACCTGAGTCACTCTAGAAGTGCCTATTTCTCTCCTCTCTGGGGCAGGAATTTCTTTAGATACAGTCTAAAGCTGGGATAGAGAAGTCTATATCCCAGATGCACTGAATACCATCCATGGTATCTGAATACCACCTAAATTCTGCTGAGTTAAGAGAATGCAGGAATGCAATCAACACCTAGGTTCAATGTCTGACCTCTTTCTTCACAAGAGGCTGGGCTGAGTAAAAACACCTAGAAGACAGCTTAAGCACTGTACATTGTATTGACAATTCTCTTCACAAAATAAATTGAGTGACTTTAAAATTCTTAA
This sequence comes from Burhinus bistriatus, assembly GCA_013397275.1. Taxonomy (NCBI): domain Eukaryota; kingdom Metazoa; phylum Chordata; class Aves; order Charadriiformes; family Burhinidae; genus Burhinus; species Burhinus bistriatus. Next base: position 660,144 of record VYXH01006185.1, on the reverse strand, counting down.
TTTAACATAAATTCTCAGAAATATATTTAGTGTCCAATAAACAAAACCACCCTTTCATATTCAGAATTACCTTGTCTATTTACTTCATTCTGAAGCAGCTCTTCCATTGCCTCTTCTTCAGCAATATCTAATGGAGTGTCTCCTTCACTATTTACAGCTCCTACATGTGCTCCTTGACTAATTAAATACCTGCCAATTGAAAAATAAACTGTAAGCAACGTAGTAAAGCTGATGCAAAAAAATAGCATAGGATATCATATGCAATGGGTATATACATGCACACATATAATCCATAGAAACAACTCTATTAGGTGTAAGTAAAAAACCTCATGACTGTCTAAAATCCCTGAATATCTGCATGTCTTTTCACCATGATACCCATTAATACAAATAGCACTTTGCTCTTCAGTTTGCCACAAAGACTCCTGACACGTTTAAATACATACTTGAAAGAACTGAAAGAAGAAAATGGTTAGATGATGAACAAACACGAACACAAGGCTAACAGGGGTCAAATCACTGGTTCCCACGAGCTCCTTGTATCAAGTCACTCTTCCTAGAACTTACAAATTCACTGACACTTATGTTTCTATACATTGCCAGAATGGTGACTCCTGGTCACTGAGGCAGCTTAATCAAGTTAATAAAACCAGAATCACCTCTGCTCCTCAGTATTCATAAGGTCAGCTTTTGGTGGGGAAAGAGGAGAGGGGAGAAAGCAAGCAGGACTTTACACTGTATTCCAACCCCACTAAGAGTTTTCTTACTTAAAGTACTACTATCTCAGGAGTCAACAATTCAGACGCAGTGGAAATTATTTCTGAATTTCAAATTAAGTCAAATGGATCAATTCCAACAATAAGTCACAAAAGGATTAAGTTACTTCATTGTATTAAACCATATAATGTTATTGAGAACCTACAGCTTAATATATAGTCTGTTTCAAAGTAGACAATGAATAATAATTAAATTATCAATACGGATCAATCTTACACCTTCTGACCATAACATTTCCACTTCCCTAACAAATTCAACAGTTTGAGCCACCAATAGCAACACAAGGAAAAAATAGCAAACATACCTCCTGCCATATTTACACTTTCCATGTATCTAAGAAAAACAAAATAATCAGGAAATACTCAGACCTGAAGAACTAGTTATCCACTCAGTAACAAGGGTATGAAATCAAAAGTGCTTTCTTAACCTCACTACTGCAGAATGCCAAATTATGCAGGAGCCAATCACAAAATTAATCCAACACTAATAAAAATGCTTTGAAGTATTTCTGCTTAACTACTGCCAATCAACAATAACCGATTCCAGATCTAGGATCATATTTTTCTTATCTTTATTCAATAACTCTGCATCAAGTACTCTCATACATTTCTATTTTCTAATGTACGATTTAAATAGCACTTGTTATTAAACTTCTCTAATTACGTCAAGAAGAGGAAAGAACTGACAGATCACAGAATGGAAATGAATTCCCAGAAGTGTAACCATATCTCCTGGGATATGCATCGTCAGTTGCCACCGCCAACTTTGATGCTGGTATGTGGTGATGGTTTTATTCTGTTCCTCTTAAAAGAGTGCCGCTGTGACTCTTATCTCTCTCCAGTTTACAGATTTAACTTCTGCAGGAATGAAAAATTAATACAAAGTAACAACATTTCTCGACAATACCAGTTGTACTGTTTTAACAGTGACACAGCCTTCCAGATTACAGATCAGATAATTGCTATGCAGGGTGTCTGCTAAACAGGCAAAACCAGCACTGGGGAAACTAACTTTCTTACAAAGTCAGAACATTGATTCACAACCAAAGTCAACCACTGACAAAAATATCTTTATAAAAAATCCCAAGTCAACGTCCATCTGCTTTCAACCTGTTTTTTCTAATATAAACATGAAAAAAGTGATGTTTAAAAAAACCTGATTTTTACCTGTTTCCATATAATACCTATAGGGAAAAATTAAGCTACTTTTGTACAGAAAGTACATATCTCATTGAAGTGGTTGTATTTGGTCAACTGGGTCAATAACTTATAGACATGATAAATGGAGCAATGCATAAGAAAGTGTAGGGAATGAACAAAAGGCTACACTAGCATTTCAGAAAGTTATTATTTAGATATATGAACAACTTCAAGATCAAATGATCCTTTAAAGTAGACTCCAAAAATTAAGCTGCTTACAGACCAAAATCAGATCAGCACAGCTAGGGGGATTAGTACGTCTGGAGGAGTTATCCGAGTTCCCCGTTGCACGTGCTTACATTTTCCTGGGTCAGCAAAGGAAGGATGGGTGAACCTGCCTTGAGTTCACAGGATTTAAAGGGATGGAGATGGAGAAACATGGAAGGAAGCACACTCCTCACTAGGGGAGTGAGAGCAGTCCTTTCCCAACCTTCCTTCAGCCACTCCAACCAGGCCCTCCCTCTGCTGTGCCCACCAAAAAATTAATAGTGGTCCCCTCAAGTAAATTAATAGTGAAAGAGCAATACTCAGTATAAACCAAATTATTCAAAATACAAGTATTTTGAAGACACCTTTTAAGCCTGATAGTGAAATACATGTTTGTTCATCATTCAGTAACCGATGATCCTGTCCTGAAAAAGTTTATGCATTTGTTTAATGTCATTTACAGTAATAATAGTTTCAGCACGGCAATGACTGGGTTCAGATGGTGCATGAGGTCACCTTGGTGCCTACAGGATCATAGGTTTTACTGGGAAACCTAGTGCTACCAAGGGAAAGGAGAGCAATCATTTCAGACGTGTAGGTAACTTGACTCCGCATCACATACAGAAAAGGAACAGATTTGGTAAACAAGACCAATAGAATGATGCTCTGAGTTTGTAAGGCACAGCTGAGCAGGAGCCAGTACGAGAACAATCCTAAAAATCAGAAGGCTTTGTTGTTTTTTTAAAAAAAATACTTTCCCAACAAATTATACTTCAACTTAAATGTAAATTAAAAATTATAGTATGACTTCAAATATGGGTGGTTTTGACATTTCACTTATTCTGGTACCATATACTAAAATCTTCACATGCAACAGCGAATACGCTGTTGTAGCTATGTGTGTAGGTATGTATGCGTAATTTAAAAGTCATCCATGTTTTGGGAAAAAAACCCAACCCGCAAATAATTGCTTGTATTTTATCGTTATTAAGTAGGTCTTACCTTCACCGTGAAATTTCATCTTTCTAAAGCAAGTAAACGTAATACAACCTTCACTTCCTCAGCTGATATTTAATTGATACAGCTACATGCATGCAGTGAAAAAGAAATTAGAGATGTGTAATAAAAAGTCCAGAACCATGCCCTTTGATAACATGTTCAGAAAAAGGCATTTTTTGCAAACTTGGATTCAGTGGAAAAGTAAAAACATACAGGATTCTCACCGTCACCTACTTACAAAACCTTTTGGTATAGCACTTAAATTTGTGTCTTTTGTAATTCACTTCTTGCAAAACGGCCATGTTCAACAGACAGCTACAGAAGAATAATTCAGAAAATCTGATGAGAATTTATTAAATATTCTGGTAGGCGCTTATTCAAAATGTAAATAAATAAGAAGGAAACACTAGCTTGATCCACACGATGCTTACTTTTGGAGCTAAAGCTTTCAAGAGTTGATATTGAAGCTAAAGGTACCTCTTTTAGATGCTCTTGTGGTCTAACCATACAGAATTGCAAGTATCCCAGGAATACTAGGAAAGACAAGAGCAGGAAAATAAAATAAAATTGTTCCTGATACTTTTGCCCTGATGTTTCCATGACAAGCATTACGCAGTCTGGGTAAGACTGGAAGAACAAGTTTGCTTTGTGATACCATTGTTTTATGAAGGCAAAAATACTTGTATTTGAAATTTGTCTTTTAGCAATCACTGCTGTATATTCCTCAATAGCTATTACAGACTGAAATTAACAACCTTGATAAAAACGTGAAATTTATTTTTTGTCATTGGACACAAGAGGAAAATTTTTCACATTGAGAACAATCAGCCATTGGGACCATCTCCCCAGGGAAGTGGTGGATTCCCCATCACTGGACACTTTTCTGGACAGGGTGGTGGGCCACCTTATCTAGACCATGCTTTTGTCAAGAAAGGTTGGACCAGATGATCCTTGAGGTCCCTTTCAACCTGGTATTCTGTGATTGTATGATTCTATAATTATTACGAAACCCAGACTATCTCCCATCATTTTATGAAAAATGTATTTCAATACCTTTCATAACGGGTTGGAATCTCAGTATCTCTCAGACAATAAATAACAACCCTCTGAGATCACTGTACAAAAGCCAAACAGTCCACACCAAAACCAAGCTCAGGAACTGGAAGTTAAAAATTTTACCTAGCAACCTGGACTACACTCTGAATTAAAAACAAACAAACAAAATCCCCTACATCTGACTTGTGTGCCTAAGTATATTAATAAAATGTATATAGAGACACAAAGTAAACTGAGAGGAAGCCACCTCTCTCTCTGAAGACAGTTATATCCAAACTTGAGTCTTATTTGTGAATCTAGGAAGCATTTACTTAAGAATCTGGAAGATGCTCAAACTTTGGCTTTACTGAATTTTATTTGCTGCAGACAACAAGACATGCTGCAGATAACATTTTAATATTATTTACCTCGGCAACAGAAAGAGGGGCATATGTTTACATTCGAACCTTGCCCCAGTTCACAATATCTGGAAACAAGTTTGCAAAGTCATTAGGGATACAATTAACTTTAAGTAGTCACTGAACCTGAAGGTCACCAGAACAGTGGCAAGCACAAGGCAGGGCAGAGAAGTGGCTGCTGAATTGATTCAGTTCATTAAAAATTGCTTACTTAGCTCATTGGAGACTAACTAGTGAAAACAAGACGTCCCTTCGGACTAGTCAGAAGAGTGGACAGCAGTCTCTAACTCCTAAAAAGTGAGGAGAGACCCTCCTAAAAAATCTCTTGCTGAATAGAGGTTCAATGTTATGTACATACATTTAAAATAAACGGGTTCAGTGTGGCCTTCCAGGGAAATATGGCTTAATTGCTAGCAGAGGCACCAACCAACAGCACAAATGGTCTCCCAACAGCTTTTAACCAATTAGCAATTTCAGCTAAATACAGCTGGATTTTTTTTAAATCCATACATGGTAGGGTTCCAATTAATTCCATGAGTGTCTTAAGTGAATGATAACAGGGAGCCAAAGACAGAAAAAGTGTCACTGTGTTCATGCAGCCATCATTTGAAGAAACAATGGGGGAAAAAAAAAGTGCCCCACAGTCCACAGGATGTAACAACAAATTCCAAAGATATTAAGTTTTAAATATGTATTTTAATTGCCTTCTTTTAAAATGCCTTTCAGAATTATTTCAATTATTTTTTTAAAAAATATAAAGTATCAATACACTTTCAAACATATACCTTGTAAATCATTCAAATTACTAATAATAAATATGGCCAAACAAATAGACCTTCAAGAGACATTTAACAAATAATAATAAAAAATTAACTTTGCTGCTTCCAATTTCATTTTTTTAAAGTTGAAGTACACTAAAACTGTAACACCTGATCCTTTTCAGACCTTCTATTGGTTTGAGTGTCTGGGACTATTTCTTTAAATATTTTCTCACCACAGAAAAGTTTCACTTCAAATTTAAATTCTTAACAATGTTCTTATTAACGCAGACAGAAGTAGAAATGCTACCTCAAGCTCCCTAGCCCTTCTCAAAAGTGGTTTTGGTTTGGGTCTGGTTTTGTTTTGCCTTTTTTTAAATTTGCAGCAAAAATAATACTTAAAGGCCAGTCAAGTAAAGGTATACCTACCTGCATATACAACATATCAAGAGATAAAATTACAGCTTCTACGTGATTCTTGAATTTTTAAGGTGCACTTCTCAAAATAACATATTAAAGAAAGGACTAGCCTTTTTCTTTTTTTTTTTTTTAGTCTTAAATAATACAAACTTGAAGCAAGTACAATAGCATTAGAACAACATTGTGCTAAATTCTGTTGTGGTACATAGTACATGCCCTGTGTCAGTGGGCAAGTGTCCAGTCATTTGAATACGAGTGCAGAGGCAGTACCCAGCCGCCCCTCAAATACCCTCTCATGCACCCTCCAACTGTCACACTCGCTTTTAAACACATTATTCAAAACCCATATAAATGTAATGAGAAAAAAAGTCACAATTTCACTGCTTTTGAATTATACATTGTAACCCTTGTAAGCATGTGGTGGAGAGCGTTAAAATGTGTGCATCATGGGGCCGGTGGCTGGCAGGTCTCGCAAGGCACGGAGGAGCCCTGATTGCCTGGGCAGGGGACACCCCACACAGCACCCCGCTCTGCACAACTGGGGATCTCCTCGCCCTCTTTAGCAACAACCTACAGACAATTTCCCTTGTCCCCCTTTCTCCACAGCTGAGATACTCCTGCAGTCGGCTTTCCTCCCGAATCTACGATTTACAGAAGAAAATGAAGGCTCCACATTCAATACTGGAACCAAAACTGTACCGATTCAATCGGGCCAAGAATACTTTCTCCTGCATGATTTTAAGACCGATGTAGAATAAATCAAATGACTTGACAAACAATTAAGTCAAACTCACAGGGATGTCTTACTCAGGCACTCTGCAAAACACCATCCCACGCTGTCAGTCGCTGCTGTGCCTCAACCTTCTGCCTCTAAACATTTAGAACTGAATAGAGACTGACATAAGAAGACAGGCTTCTGTGATGGCATTTAAATTAAAATCAAATCATGATAAAACTCAGGCACTTTCAAGGTTATGTTTTTTCACAAATTCGAGAAGATTCTCACTCACATCTTTCTCTCTTGGAAAAAAATGCTGCAGCACTTTCTAAATAGGAATGCTCCTGTTATGAGCAGTAGCATCAGCCAGCAGCTACACAAAACACCAAGTTAAATAAGGTCAATTAGGATTATTTGGCAAAACTAGATAATTATTTCTCCTGAAATATGTGAGTGATGATTTTAAGACAGCTGATATCAACAAGAGATCTGAGGTGAATTATGATTTCCTCTTGCAGAACACAAGAGCTGAGAACTTCAGACAGCTAGGGACATTAAAAAAAAAAAAAAAAAAGAATAAAAAAATAGTTGAGAAACAAATGGCCAAATGAGTTTAAGCAAATAGGAAGTGACATTTCTTTTCAGTTTTCAGCAGTCTGATCCAGATTACAGCATATGTCTTTTTCTAAATTATGGACCAAACAGTTTGAAAAGATGTTTTTATATCCTTCAATATGCAAGAGCTCCTCCGGATAGCAGCAAATTCAGCTTCTGATTCTCCTTCGTGAAGCTGTTACAAAAAGCATCTTGGACAGACACACATCTTTGCTTCACAATTGTCAAATACTCCCTAAGTTATCAAAGTAGTATGCTACAGAGATGAGAAAAAAAATTCCCCCTACGCAAACAGCACTTTCTATCAATTCAAAATACCATACCTATATGAAAAATATATTTATGTTTATGAAGCCAACACTCCACAACATACCGACACACCACTGAGCTCTGCACACAGCTGGCTGTCCCTAGCCTCCACTGCAACTTGCAGCCCAAGGAAGCACAGTGACTAGAATCACATCTGTTTTCCTTCTTGGTATGCAGGAGCATAGAAGAAACAGTGTAGATAACAGTATCTGGTTAGTCTTAGTACTCCTGTGTTCTAAGAAACCTCTGAAAAAAGACAGCAATAAGCTCTAGAAATATTTGTACGTAGGCGGCCACCTAAACATTAACGGTGCAAAGATGCAATAGGAAAAATTCCTACTTGCAGCATATGAAAAGCAACTAAGCCTTCATATTTTACTGTATCCATATAGAGGAAGACATGTGAGACGTGGCAGAGCAATGTTTAGGTGAAAGTAAACAGTGACTGAAAAGAGGAAAGTAGGAAACATGAAGAATACTATATACGGAAACATATGCTATAACCTATTTACAAAATAAAAAAAAAAAAAAAAAAAAAAAAAAAAAAAAAAAAAAAAAAAGAAAAAAGAAGAAACTGGAGCCTGGTAATGCCAGAATGAATAAAGGGCAAAAAATTCAGAAGGAAAGAAAGAAATAAAACCACACATCAAATGTTACTTTCACAACGCACCTGGTGAAAAAGTGTTTCTCTACTTTACTTTGAAGTCTTTGAAAAATTAAGAAACAAATACTTCGTATGCTTGCTAGTAAAAGTATGCTGATTTTCAAGCTGAGGCATATGAAGTTTTGCAGGAAATACTGTTAAAATTGACAAAACTTCCTAAACAAAACAAAGCTTAAAAAAATTTAAATCCCCAAAGCATTAACCAAGTTTTAAGCTATCAGACCAACGTGTTTTGAAGTCCAACATTCTCAAAAAGTATCAGAAATTTTGAAACATTAAGTCTGACAACAAAAATACATGTTGTTTTTCAACCACAAGTAAGTTTTGTTGAGGTTTTTTTTCTCCATAAAGACTAATTTATCTAAACCTGATTATCCTTCCTGCACCCTATAGTGCAAAAATGAAGGCTGAGTTTGAAAAATATCTTGTTGCAGCTGCAGAAGAGTACATACAGTACATACAGTAACTCCAGCTCAGGATGCTTTCCGGTAGCAAGTCTCCAAAGCATTTGTGGTGATTTATGGAAATGTCATCAAGGTGAACACTTGGGATTGCGTTAAACTGGTTAAAAAGAAGAGGTAACAACAGCATGGAGGCAGAAAAGGAGGAAGAACAAGAAAAACCATGCTGCTGCCCACCTTCCTCAGCTAACTGCTCATCAACAAGAGGTGATCACACTACTAGCTCACCATCCCCTCCTGCCTTGGGCCAAGAGTAGCACTGCTAGATTTGGCTATAGTAGCACCGCAAATTCTGATTTTTAACTGCTGCTTTCTCTTTCAGTGGAAGTTTTGAGTATGGACCTAACTTAACCTTATTTTCCTCCAACAGCTACGCATTGGCATTTATATCAGAAAAATTTAAACCAAGATCAATTAATTTACTGTGCTTAAACAGATATCAGCATAGATATAATCACTACATCACATAACTTACCCTATTTGTAATTATATTATGCAACAATATAGTGACCAAATCTCCCTATGAAGCAACATAGCTATCACAGTGCATCTTTTAGCATTACCCAGTGGTACTGAACTTTGTCGACCCCTCATTAGGTATCAGTAATCTGGAATTCACAGCAGTTGTTTACCTGTCCAGTTCACTTTGAACTTCCTTGAAAACACATTTCTTCCAAAAGAAACTCTTACTCTTCATTTAAATTTGATAAGCAGTACCTCATTTGCAATCAAGAGGTTTCAAGTAATTCCTTTTTCATACTTTTTTCCTGTCATACCTGCAGTTTATAAAAAAACCTGTATTTTTTGTGTCTTAGTATCTGAATTGTATCCAAATAACTCACTCTCATCAATGTACCGCAGCCTTATGTCTCTACAAATACCATACTATATTTACATGGATTACAGAAGAATTCAAGCAGCTTTTATCCTGCCTCAGTCACGGATAAGACTAGAAAAATACACACAGATGAGGATCACTTGCACTGAAATGATGTAGTTTAGGATATCCAACAAAAGACACAGCTGTAAGAAAGGATGACTAGGCCCATAAGTTGCTTTAGTGTCATTAGAATATCTACTATATGTGGCAGAACAGGGTCAAATTCACAATAGAGAAAAAAGCTCAAAGAAAATAAAACCCGAGATGTACGGAAGTGATAACCTACACCATACTCATGTTTTCTCCTAGAAAACAACACTCAAAGACTACTTTATGGTGAATTAAATTATTTTTATATCAGATACCTGAATAAATACTATATTCGGTATGCAATGGCACTTACAATCCGATAGATTCCATAGTCTAAGAAGAAACTATCACTTCCTCTCCCTAAAACAACAATTTCGAATTAGTTGATGAGGCCCTCATAAGTGACATTATGCCACACTTACCAAGCACTTGCTCAATTCAAAACCTTGTTGCTCAGGTATCTAGAGCTGCCCTCCCACGTTCCAGTCATACTTAGAAAATAGGAGTCTATTGGTGGCAACGGGCAGTTACAAGCCATCATCCAGGGAGGACCTAATACGTTATGTTTCTCAGGAGTCTACCCGAGCTCCCAGGCTTCCATATCTATCACTCTTTCATATGTTTTCTCTTCTATATGTATCACTTAGATGCTCACGTTTAACTTCAGAATTCATAGGTAAGACATCTACTCTATTGTTCTCAGGATATCAATAAAACCAATGCTCTGTGATAAACAATTAAGATCGTTCCTATGTATATCACTTCTCAAGGCAGGATGGATTTTTTAGATATGAGCTGCACTGTTAAACTGTTTTTCAGCCAAAAATCAGAGTGCTCTGAGCTTTAAACTGGGCATAAGTCCCTTGACCTTTTGTTAGATCCAATGAACTGCTAAAGCGTATTAAAAGAAAAAAAAGATACTTTCCACTAAATCATATGTCCCTGAAGAAGGTATCTTTGAGCTTAAAGGTCTAGTAGATTTACCTTTAGAAGAACAGAAATGCAATATACTTACTAACAAATATTTAGGGTTACAAGTGGCGAAGCACACAGTAATCCACCCTGAAGAAGGCAGCTATAGCGCACACACTGTCTTTCTGCATCCTATAGTGATTAGCTCTCCTAGACTCCCTCAGTTGAACAAAGAGGTATCAAATCAGTTAGGTCCTATAATTTCCTCTAACCCACCACCCATATCTTATTGTGTATTTCTGCCAGCTGTTTTTTATCCAAACATCAGATCACAGCTACACAGTACAGAAAATTAAACTCTACCACATGATATGCTTTCAAAAAGGGAATTACACCATCAACCTAAACAACTTAAGTAGTTTTTCGTCATTCTTAGGACATACATACATGTATGTTGAAAACAGTATAATGCCACAGTACATCTTCATAAAAGAAAACGCCACCTGAGACCAGCTCACTGATCTTCTCCAAGTTTCTCCATTATTTTCTCTAATGGAATTTAGCTTTTTCCTTGCAGATATTTAATACAAGTTTGGAGGAGGAGGAACTTTTATGTTGCTGATAAAGAACAAGCATCACACGTTGATGGGGGGAGGGGGGGGAGGCTACCATACTAGCATATTTTCTCTCCTATTACACTTTTTCCCAATCTGTTCCTCCAGAAAGAAACAAGGCAGCAAACAGAAATGAAATAACTGCAACAATCTTCCAAAGCCTGCAGTGACCTTTTCCCAGCTCTCAAAATAAACACTGCATCTTTACCAGTGTCAACTTGTAAGAAGTCAGTCATTCTTCTAGAAGAGCTGTTCTTCTTTGGCTAGGAATAAATCTTCTTTTCCTGTTTTTGTCACGTGGCTTGTTCTATAATAGATCCTTCTGAAGTCCTCTTCTCATTTCCAGAGTGAGTTGTATCAAGTTTTATCTTTGGTCCTTTTCCTTTTAATTCTACTTCTCCAGTTAACATTTCCTTGTGTCATTTAAAGTAACATCTTGAATCCTGACGAAAACGTTCATTCACCTTGTAGCATCTCTATCAGACCAAACCCCGTATTGGTTAGCACACTCAGTTTGCATGTGATTTACATCAGACCACCAACTTCAGCTTGCCATTCACAAATCCAAACTTATGATTATCCTCCAAAGATCCATTTCTGAATGTATCACTAATAACGTTGCTTCATATTCAGTTAGGTAAAACCATAATGGAGAACAAAGCTAAAGGAGATGGGAGCTCTCCCTGACACTTTTATCAGTCTGCTTTGCCTAAAAAATGTCTTGTTCTTCTAGGATTATAATGGGTTACAGGAAAAGAGTTTAGATTAAAAACACTCCAGTTAGTAATAGCTCCAGATGATCAAGTTGCTAAAAATTAGAGAGAAATGGGTTACAAACAACTGGTTTGAAACATATTTTGTGGCACCACCACCCTCAGATATCATGGAAGAACATTCAACAGTACCAGCTGATTCAGGCTCCTGAGGTGGGAGATGAGGAGAGGACTCCACCTCAGCACAGGCAGCTCTCCACAGCCAGGCTGCTGATCAGAGGTACAGGCTATGTCTGAAAAACAGCCCAGACTTTTTTTGTTTTTTATACTTGCATACGGCTGCTGTCAAGCCAAATCAGCTCACTAATCCAAAAGAGAATAAACCCTCCAAACCCCCTGAAGGCTAGTCTTAAGCTAATAGTTCCCACATTATTGTGTGACCATTAGATAATGTAAGAGAGGGGGGTAAGTGCCTGCGGAGGAGGGAAAACCAAGGAGAAAAAGGAACGACTGCCTATTTCTGCAGTAGTCTCAAGTTAGATCACATGAAGCATATTGTGACACTGCACTGAATTCCCTTTACCAGCTGTCACCACATGAGCACTGGTTCCATCCTTCTCCCATGGGCAGGCATCACTACATACCACCCAGCACCCGAAGCAGTCTCCCCAAGGCAATTAGAGCTGCAAGTAAATCACCTATCACTGAACATCTATGTATTCAACTACAGGTTTGCAGGACTGTCTCTCACTCCTCCCTACACCAGACAATGATCACTCATTTAGTGTTAATGGACTGTTACTAAAATAGAGAGATCTTGGGACAAGGTCTTACTGAGGCTTCAGCAAACTAGTTTGGCTGGGTTCACTTTCAGGTACCTGCAGTCTGGAAAATCAGATGGGTGTCAGCAACAAGGCAGTGGTTACCCACAAGCCTTTTAAAGCCTGCTTTAAATATTAGGGGAAGGAGTGGATATAACATAAGAAACTTTGGGCAGGGAGGAAAGTGAGTAGAGCAGTAGAGTTAGTCAAGCTGCTATTCTCTTCCTAAACGAACTGAGTGAGGAGGCTGTGAACTTAAGAAGTTACTCTCTTTCTAACTGTAATTGTATGCTTCAACCTTTAAAACTTGCAAAATAAAGAAGGTGTATTTTGAAACTGCGCTAAGTCTTAGGGTCTGTATGTGTAACTACATGCATCAAACGTGCCTCCCAAACACAAAAGCAACCATACCGAGTTAGACCAAACATGTAGCCTGTCTCCAAAAGTGAACACATCTTTAAGAAAGATAAAAAAGGGGCAAATACATGCTACTTTTCCTGTAATACCTTTCCAGTCTTCAACTACTTTCATGGATTTTCTGAATCAGATTTGATTTGTAGGTATGTGTTATGCATTTCTATTTTTTTATGTATCCACCCTCAGTGGATTTCTCATCCCTTGAACCCATGTGAAATTTTGGTATCTACAGCAACATTTGGCAAACTGTTACTCAGATGTACCCACTGCATGAAGGTATGAAAACCCTATTCTTCCCTGAGGAGACGGCTCCCTCCCCCTTGGTTTTTTCACACAAAAGTGTAACTGTTACTGACATCTATGTTATTTTTGAAAAATGCTTTTCTTATACTTGCTGGAAGATGCATCTTCTTTCCTTCTGGGCAAAATGAAAAAACATTCGTATTTAAGTAGTAAAACTGTATTATAGCCTCTAAATACTTGCAAACAAGCTTCAAAATACATCAGCTACACACTCACAACTAGGCATGGTATAAAGCCCACAAGAATATACATTTTTAACACAAACTTTAACTCTTGAACAGAAATTTCTAACATTTCAGATTTATTTTACATTAATCTGGTACAAAACAAAGCAGAGAGAAATAAAAAAAGCAAGCATTTAAAAATTCTGTTTCTTAAATACTACTTTGCACTATTTTTCCTTCTCAATTACATTTTTTGCATTCTAAAATGGAATTTGTTTATTCCCTGACACTGAAATAACATACAAGCTTTCAAACTGCAGAAGAGATATATCAGATTAAAAAAATTCATTATATACACCCAAATGGTTTTACAAAGGTAAATTTAAGGGTCCATTAAATACCATCTTAAAAAATGCTCACAAAATTTCTGTTGAAGTCCTCCCGCATTAAAGTTTGTTTCCACATAACTATAATTTTTTCAAAGCATTTGATGCTGCGTTTTTAGTTCATACTAATACACTGGAGAAAAAAAAAGGCTCCTTTGCATAAAGCTTTCTGTATATGAAAAGAAATGGAGAAGAATAGAAAATGAGAACATGCTGTACAAAATCCACCTGTTTTGGCAATTTTGAAGAATTTTAATTTAAAACATGTTCATATTACAATTACTTGTAAGCTAATTCACATGATCATAAAGCAGATGAACACTAACTTAAGTAGGCAATTCTAAAATTAAACTATTCAAAGAATTTCCAGTAAGCTGAAGCACTCCCAGCATTACAGATCTCAGAAACAACAGCAGAAACAAAAGGAGCAGTTGCCCACCGTGGCAGAGTTTTTGCTTTTACAGCACAATTCTCCATCTGCAACCAGCTGACACTTTATTTCACACTAAATTATGTTCTCTTGTTGTATTCCATCTGAAATGGGTTTCTACAAGACTAACATTTCTTAAAGTGGAAGACACATTTTTTAGAGGAGACAGTAAGCATATTCAAGAGAAGGCAGCTGTTCCAAAGGAGCAGAAAACTGAAATGGGACAGGAGATGCTGCTGGGAGAAGATGCCGTAGGACTGGTGAACACAGTGGACGATGACAGGGACAGGGAATACAACGTCCATTGGCCAGACAGAGCAGTTAGTGAAAGCAAAATAAAAACCCCAACGAATGGGGGTCATGCCACAAATTCATTCAGCCCACTAGCAATTAGCATGGGACCAGCACCAAAACATGGCTGAAGTGGTGGCTCCCTGCGACACCCCCGTTTTTTTCAGAGAAGCTCCCTACCACCTACATATCCTGTACTTCTCCCGGATCTCCAGCAAATGGGTGAGCTCAGTCAGGAACATCTGAGCAGCAGGTGCTTCTTAAGAAAAATGCGTACATTAATAGAGCAAGAGAAAGTGAGAGAATCAGGTGTTCAGTGAAAGCACAGCAAGATGGGAAGGCTCCTGCACTGATGAAATAGACAGGCACCATTCTGTATTAATGCAGGAGTGATTCCCAATTATTCCCATTTACTGTACATAATAGGAAATCAGTGTTAGTAGCAAATGGATGGGACATGTAGGAAGAACAGCTGAACTGTGAGCTGTCTGCGTGTGGATTCAATTATAAAGCAGTCTAAACAGAAACCTTGCTCACTCTAAGACAGTACATTAACTATCTCAAATACAATCCTATGGAGGACAAATGAGCATCAGGAGAAAAACTGTGATAAAGATTGTACTATAAAGGTTTGTAATGATTGAACTGTTGGGGTTTTTTTCCATTTTCAAAGGAGAACCAAGGTTTCACATCCTATTAGCAGATCTGTGAACTCCAACACAATCCATTCAGTTGTATTTCATAGACTTTAACCCTAGTGATGAATCATGCAAAAGGTATCATGCAACTTTAACAGAACTTCTGCTTTCTTCCCCCTTCTTTTAAGCCTAGAAAGTGATGTACACACATACATGAAGAATGTTAAGGCTGAAAGGTAAACACAGTCAACATAGAGAAGACATAGTTAGTGCCAGAAAGTCCCTAATTTACATTCTAAACATAGACGCGCATTTCATAACAAAAGATATCTCCATCCTCTACCTCTGTTGCTTTTAGATTTTGTGACTTGAAAACTTGAAATAATGGAAGTATGCTATCATGCTACATTTTTCTTATGAATTGGAAAAATATAAGTGTTGTAAACAAAATCCATGTATTAACTAAATCTGGTATTTGAAGGATTTTTCAGACTGTGCTATTTCAAGAGAAATAAATTCCAGCTATTTACACCTGAAGAAAGCCCTAAGAAGACTTAAGATGGCAGCAGAGGAAGCAGAAATAGATTGCCGAGTCTCCAATTTGAGAAGCTCTACAAAGCTGTGCAACAGGCAGTTCCACGGGTGGAGGAGAAAGGGAAGCACAGGTCAGACTCTCCCCAGCCCTTCATGAACAAAGTTAGGAAACACCAGAAGCTATGACTCTTTTCTCTCTTGCACCTTGTAAGAAAATAGGAAAAGAACAGATTTTTCTGACAAAAATGCTAGTCCATATCATATAGGACAGAAAGATGACAAGCTATTAGCTGTAATCTTTTCAGAACTATATATATAAGCTCCATAATTTATCCAAATTAAAAGCTCCCCTCCATGAGCCCGAAAATTTAGTGCTAAAAATGAAACATCTCAGATTCAGCCACAGCCACACAGACATTTTCATGCTTCCCAAGAAAGACATATCATCACTAAAGCAGACACTGGACCCCATGTGTACTATGGGCCAAATAAAAATCAAATTTTTAACCTCTGGTAATTTATTGTATCATCCTTTCATCTTCCCCCCGCTTTGCCTCAACTGCAAATTCTGCTGTCAGTTTTGTAAATTATTTGAAGCTAAGCTCCTGGAGAAGCAGTTTGAAGGAAATCTAAACCCTATGGGCCTCATCAGAAATAAATATTGCTCCATTCAGGTCAGGTTACCCTTCTCAGCTGTATGTGGGAATTTGTTTCAACAGTTTATCTTCAAAACTCCTTGCACATTAAAAACACTGCTCTTCCAACAGCTTAGCTGTCCCACATGCCACAGGATTATACTCCAATAATTTCATTTATTTAAAAAATATCTAGAGAAAATATGCAGACAGGTCCTGTCCCAGTCTAAGAGACTACAAACAGATGACAGTCTTCAGTGATATTCTAGATTTCAGATACTCAAGTCAATAGTGAAAAACCGTCTTGTGGACAAGGGACATAGCTTTTTCTTCCCTGAACATCTGCCTACACTAGGCTGCAAAGCCAAACCAAGAACATTTATTCAACTTTTTCCTATTGTGGAAAAAGGTAGGTGTTTTACCTCCACTAAACTGAAGAAAGGCTTATATTATCCCAGTTTGTAGGGAAATTCTTGTCATAGTATAGCCAACAAGTAAACACTTACAGTGTGCATGCAACGGAGATTACAGCATCAAACATCAGCATAGTGTAGAACGGCACATTACAGAAGTTAGCTGTCACACAGTGTCTCAGTTATAAAAAGGATATACAAAGCACTTAACTCTATGAACACCCAAAAAAAGAATTTTCCCAGTGAAAACAATATACAAGAGTCTCCAGAATTTTTCCTTTCCCTTAAGATTCAAGCAATTAAACCTCTCAAACTTGCAGAACATCAATAAACGATCCTTGAAACTTACAATTTCCATCTTTCACCACTGTAATTAGTACAGTAACATAATTATGTGATAAAATACTACTTTATATTTTAACCAAGTCTTACACGGGATCAGACATCACACTGAGTTTAGCAGAATTAATGAAGTCTGTGTTTACCTAAAGGGTCTTTAGAAAGATACTATTACCTTCTTTACTGCCAGAACAGCATGCTGAACAACATATGCCATACATTTTCTCAAATCAGTCATTACTTCAGGTTAAAACAGATAACCTCCGGAAAAAATTTATTTTAGCATATCTTCAGCGGCCCTCAACAGGCTTCAAGAATAACAAGACCACTCCTGGAATCTAGTACTGAGTAAGCTTTAACTAATACCATAACTGGCATCTAACTTCAACTGTAAGATTTTGCTCCACAGCCAAAATAATTGGCAAAAGTCACCACTTTATACCACACCTGGAAACCAAAAGTTTCAAGACTGCAAATACAATTGCAAAATTAATCTCCTACACATAGATTTATCCTGGGATGTTTCAGCCTACTAATAAAATGTAAATTTGAACTTTCTCCCCATGTCTCCCCCCATAACAAACTTCCTACGGAAGAAAAGAATTTTCAAAAAATCATTCGACTGTCATAACTGTCTTAAATGTTTACATCTTACAGCTACCTAAGATACAACATCAGAAAGCTGTAAAAAGAAAATGCAATGCACAAACAGTTAGACACACAGTACACTTCACAACCAAAACACAATATAAAAGCATTCTCCCTCACTACATGTCTCAGAGGCAACTAAAAAGACAATTTATGAGTGCCATCTGCTTCAAGTGCCCCTCTAACAATGTATGAGCAAAATACATGTATTTCAAAAATAGAGGAAAAAGCCTTACTCTGCTATATCAAGATATCCACAGGAAGCAGCTGCATGTAGAGGTATCCAGCCTTCATTATCTGGTTGATTAATATTTGCTCCATTTTCCACCAGAAATTTCACCATATCTACGTTATCATCTATACAAGCCTATAAAGAAAGAAAGATTTAAGAAATAAGTTCATATTAAAGCTGTTCTACAATACTGTGCATCTTTAAGCAAGATCTTTAGGTAGGTATTTTAAAGTCTGATGAGGGAGTAGGGTTTATTTGTTGGGGTTTGACAGCAAGACAAGAAGAATTTGAGAGAGAAGCAGCAGGTGTTACAGACTTGTAAAAAAATCCTGAAATAAACAAATTCAAACAGAGTTTAACAAAACCAACAAATATGATTTCCTTAGGTAAATTTGTCCCGGTTTTCTGAGCAGCTATTTACAATCCCCACTGCAACCTTGTTCTCCAGTACAAAGTGATTTCCTTTACAAAGCCCCCAGGCCCTTGCTCCATTCCAGGCCCAGCTCAGGCACTCGCGTGGATATTGCACTTGAATCAACAGCTACACCATGAAGTAGAATTGCTGTGACCAAGAGATGGGGAGCAGTTTGGAAAACAATACCATAATGTGGTTTCAATTATAATGCAGTTCAGACTAAGGAGTATGGAAGGGGATGCTCCGTTGCATTTCAACACCCCCCTGCTGTTTTCTACTGCAGCATATTCTATACCGCCATACATCTTTTAACAGTCAATTAATCACTGCTGTTTATAAACTTACTTAAGTATCAATCTGGCACAATGCAAAGCTATTATCTTTTGTGCACATGTCTTAATTACCAAACAAACAGTGCTGGCCAGATGCAGAACTGCTGCCGTTCTCCAGATCCCCATCTTGACTGGCTCCTATTTTGCCTTTCTTCTCTGTGTTTGAGTCTTTTTCTCACAGGGTGCTCAGTGAGTTTTCTTGCCAACTTCCATACTGCTGCCCTTAAAAGGGCAGAGCAACAGAGAGAAAAGTCCCTCTGCATTTCAGGACAGCAAGGACTCAACACAGCTAGACCCCACAAGACTGGTATTAATTTTTTTAGGTTAATAAATCAACAATACCGCATAACCAGAAAGCTGAAATGAGAACTTTTACTGCTGGGCTCCTAAATCCTTCTAGAGAATTATGCCTCTAATTAAATGCAATTAAGGTATAAATTTTACTTTTCAGAATACTTCTACAGCAATAAAGACTGAAAATCATGTACTGCTTATTATGGCAAAAAACCTCAGATTTCCTTATTTAAGCAATTGTGCCTTCCAAGATGAATCCCAAAGCTTTCCTCCATTCTGTAGTGCTGAGGCAACAGTCACACCATGAGGGAGATGAGTTGCTGCTCCATTTAAGCAGCCAAACAAAAACAGCAAGAAATTATCCCCCTTTGACCCCATTTGCTTTATTAGGTACAAACTTAAGGCTTTGTTTAGAATGTAATACAGAACTGTTTTAACAACGAGTCTCATCTGGACTTGTTCATCCATGAACTTGCAGCTAGACTGCAACTCGACTGCAGTCCACTGCTTGCACTATTTGTTTTTCAATTAAAAACAAAAGCACATCCTTGAGTGAAAATATTCATAAACCTTCCTACTTTTTCAGATATTCTTGAAAACTGCCTTCCTAAAGGATTTTTTGAATTATCTTTTTAGTCATATCCATCCCTAAAGTCAGCAATTCTTTTAATAAAATAATTGATGAAGATACTCCAACAATAAGGACTACAAATTCCTCAAACATACTGTCTTCAATTTCTTCACTTATCATCAGTGTACAATACTTATATGCTAGTAACAAGCTCTGAAAGAAAAGAATTGCCCCTCTTTGCAAGGCGTGTTGTTACTTAAATGAAAAGGAACTAAATGCACGACATCATAACTCAGTTCAGGAGGAAAACAAATTCAAGAAACACAGATGTTTACACTTCACGGAAATATTAACCTAGCCATATTTTACACATGCCATATATCCAGTTTTTCTGGATATCCAATTTGCCTGGCCATTGATATCCTATGTATAGCATAATATTCACCAATTTATTATAAGGAAAATAAATTTAGATCAGAAAACTTTGAAACTGCCTAAGTATTTTTAAATATAGATCTTTTAATATTACATTTCAGTATGCTGCATACTCATATATCTTTAAATCCTCTAAAATTCATCATCTGTGAAAAAAGGATATCTTAAAATTGATTAGCACTAATAAAAAAAACCCAAAAAACAACAAAACCAAATCAAAACAAAAAAGCCAGACCATCTGGTTGTGACAGAACCCAACACAGAGCAATCCTTGCCCATTTTTCAAGTATACATAAGAAAAACTGGCAAGACATGCTCATAAAAATACTGTTGCTAAGTGAATCAAAAGCTTACATATGCAGCACATTAAAAGACATATGACTAAGTGGCTAAAAATATTTGACCAAATTTGGGCAGTTTATTGTGCCATACATGGCAGGAATCAAGAGAGCTCAAATACACTTCTCATGTATTATCAGAGATTGCACATTCATGACAAGCAAAGATAAACAATCTGTGAGATTACATATATTAGGATGATAAAAGAGTAACTATTAGGATAATAAAAGAATTTACTTGCATATGCAAATGGGAGACTACTGGCATTACTAGTGATCACATTTGTGAGGCTTAAATATGTTCCTCATAACTGATTATACAATCTGAACAACTGTTCTACCAAATTTATTATGGGACAACAGGAGCCACAGAAGCTGATGAAATGGAAGACAGCTGTATACTTTAAAAAATTTGACCTATGAGCTTACCCAAACAAAAATTACTTAAAAATGAGCCTTGTACCTGAAATATTTTATAGAAAATCCACTGTGGTCTCCAAGAAGGTTATTACCTGTCTTAAGGTGAAGAAAAGCAAATGCAATCGTTCCTATTGCTGAAGAACACCTATATAATACATCCTTGTCCTCTTTTTTCCCTTAACACCGTAGGCAGGTGTTTGACTAACCCTATCAACTCTCAGTACTGTCCATATGAAAGACACCTCTGATTATCAGCAGGTACCTTAAGTCAGAAAGCCAAGAAACAAATGTTATAAAAAATTTTTATCTCAATGTTTTCCATTTCAACTCCAATTGTCATTGCGCTATCTTCGTAGTCTCTTCTAAAAGCAAGTGCCAGAAGTGCCTCTGTTGTTAAAGACTGACATCTCAACCCCCAAAAGAAAGTTTGTCAGAACACCATGATAAACATAAAGAAACAGCCTCCAAAAAGTCTGCCCTTCTAGACCTCAGCCTGAAAGTTACTACAAAGGAAAAAGCAACGTACATGCAAAATGTAAATAACAAGAGTTCTACTGATGTTACAGTGAATCAGAAAGATAAATTCCCACAATGACTTCTGCCCCAGTCTCTGCACTGAGGACGGATAGCCACAGGTCTTCCTCTTCCACGTCTGCTTTAGTTCTTCTAGGATTAATCTCGGTTCTTGGCATTCATCTCCCCATCCCCCATCCCTCCCTTCACAGTTCTTAGTTGCCACCTAGAGCCTCAGTTACCACTTAGTGAAACAACAGGTCATCTTAAAGCTCTTTCCAAATGTTTGCTCACCCACCAAATCTGTAGAGCACACACACACCAGCCAGCTCCTGTGCAAGCACAAGAGCATGGGAGCTCAGGCTCAAGCTTCCCTTCATCCCATGCACTGTCTCCCAATCCCATTCCCAGCCTCTACAAACTGGTACAAAGGCAGCATTTCTGCATGAAGCACTCATTACCCTGCGAAATTTGATGGAAGTTAGCCAGCGGGCCCCAAACAGAACAACAGCTGGGCAGTGCAATCATATAAACCTCGTTTCCTTTGGGAACTAATTTAGAAACTAGGTTAACTAGTCATAAAGGAAGCAAAACAAAGTGAAGTTGATAATACAAAGACTGGTTACCTTTTCTGATAAGAACAGAGATGAAATCTCAAAGGAAGTATATTAAGGCCCAGGAAAGAAAACTGCTTTCTGTTTGTACAACCACCTGAAACCTGGGCTGCAAAGACCAGCAAAGATCAACAGCACCCGGCTCCCACACAGACCAACCCTATGTAGGTCCAACTTGTCCTGGAAACAACATGCGCATGTTAAGTGAAACAACGTTTTAAACTCTTCCCAGAAATACTTCCTGATCACTTGGAAGGGGATCACCAGATGCCTGCTGAACATGCTAGATTTTAACTGTATTCACCATGACTTCGTAATCCCAGTGCAAGTGGCATGTGATCAAGCTGGCTCTCCTTACTATCAGGTGTTAAATACATAGGTGAAGGTTAGACCTAAGTTAGTAAGTAACCTTAAAAACAGATAGCTTTAAAAGAGCTACCTAGAGTGCTTGGTCCCTCAGTGAGTAACCACCCAAGGAATTCAGCAGACAGTAGTCCTCCCCAAAAGACAGGAAAAACAAGTCTGTATTTTTTTTTAAAAATTCAGAAATCTTGTAAGGAAAGAGGCAAGCAATCAGTTAGACTGCTGTCCCGTATACATGCAGCAAAGTTATATAGTATGTACCTTACATTGAACTACAATTTTTATTGTTTTTCATCAGTCATGAGAGCTAATGAGGTAGTGCCATCTGATGAGGTTTAGACGTTTGATATTTGACCAGTATTTTCTAGAGAGAGATTAAAACCTACTTTTTACCATTACCTGATTAGTATCCTGATCTATTACACAAGTTAAGATATTTTGCCTCTAATAGCAGAAAATAAACATTGTATATTTAACCTCTGTCACTACATTTTATTTTTCCTTATTTACTCTTAGTACTGAGAGGAGTCAAAAACATGAACACAGAATAATACATTAGACCTAAAGGGATAAAACAATCCAAGCAGCCATTCTGAATTCCTGTGGGAATGCTGGAAATAGGAGAAAGACCTCACGCAGTGGCCTGGGGAACAGTTTATCCCTTCCTTTGCTTTATCTTGTGAACCAAGTCCAATGGAACTAAGCAGGACATTAACGTTTTTGTTAACATACCCAAGAATCAAATCAAGGGAGGGCATCCACACCTAGCAGCAGAGATGGTTAAAAGCGGTTCCTGTTCTCTTCACCCCGGATTGCTTGTTCCCTCTGCCATCACATACCACACCCTTACAGCTATGCCAACATACTTTGCTGAACTGGATCTAAAGTGGATCAGAAAAGCAATTAGAATATAAAATTAAACAAATAAGAAAAGGAAAGGAATAAACTATTATCTTGTTCTGATTTAAGAAGAATTATTTGCTTTGATTATATTAAAATGTTTTTTTATATTCAGAGAAGAAGCCTTATTCTGAAACTCATCTTCATGTCCTAATTCCACGATCAAAAAAATCCAAAATTTTGTTTTACTGCGAAATTTCACCCATTACAAACCCTGTGTTAAGGCTTCTTGTTTCAAACTGACATTTTACAAAGAACACATTTCTAAATCTGCGACCACTTCTACCACTCTCACTTTTAAATTTACAACACATTTTAGCCTACTTTCTCGTTTCTACAGACTTCCTAAGGAAATCACATTACTCACTCTGTCCACCTGGCTGTCCTCCTTCCTTCAGCAATTTCAACTGAAACTGAGACAGGAATAGAGGTTGCAGAGAATTAAACTCACTACTTGTCATGAAAAGGTGATTTAAGGATGAGTCCTCTGAAATAATGCTGCCACAAAGCAGGTCACAGTGTGAACTCAACAATTACCACTTCTACTTGGGTCCTCTTGCTGGCCCACCAGGGAGCTCAGCACTGCCAGATAATCCCCATGGTCTGAAAATCGGTCTCAGTCTGTAATGTTTTTTAGCCTCATGAGGAAAGGTTTTGTTAGGACAGAGGACATTACAGTTCACTAGTCACACTGTTTATGAACATCTTCTGTTCCTCTTCACTCTGTCTGGGAAAAAAAGAATAAACGTACATATTGCAATTCTTTTTTATTTTTTCTTTCAATAAACTACTAACTGAGAAGGTATAAAAAAGAAATTTGGCCAAAAGATCCAAAGCCATCTTGAGCAACACTTACTGCTTTTGGTAGGTAACATATTTATGCTGCACATTAATTAATAACGCAGCACAAACAAGTGAAGTGGTAGTAAGGCGTATGAAATGAAATCATAAGCTGTATCTAAATTCCAAGCTACAGCTTCGAGGTAACTTGGCAGTTACAAGCACTAGAGCAAAGGAGGAATATTTTTTGCACCTTAAATTTGTTTGCAGGTCATTAATTCAATGTTTTCATACAAAGCATAACATCTTAAGAGTCTAATATTAGTAATGACAATGTCCTAAGACTCACCAACTATTTGGGAAAGTTTCCATGATAAAGGGTAGTAAGAATTACCAACAAATTTGGTCTTGAAATATTACTGATTATTAAACTTATTGACTATTTGAGGAATCTCTATAAAAACATGTATTTTACATTTGCTGAGCATTCTTTTTTAATATAGTTCATACTGGATGGAAAGGCTGCTGTTGATGTTCATGTTTACAGTAAGAGACAGGATAGTTTTGGTGTTGTAACAGAACTTCAGGCACTAATCTAGTACTACGGATGACAAATATTGCTCAATTATTAAATTAAGTATAATCTTTCCAGTGTTCATTTAGCCAACCCACAAGTCACAGCTTATATTTTTCAGTGAGCTGGGGTAATACTGAATATCTCTGCATACTGATAAAATATAGTTTCAGGATTAAATATTTTACTTTTTAAAAGTATGTTTACTAGTAAAAATGGAATGGTTTATCTTGCAAATATTCTTGATAAGCTAGTAATACTACCCTTTTGCTACATTAGTGTTATTTTGTTTAACGTGTTTGTAAATGTGTGTATGACGCATCTGCGTGTTATTTTCAGTTAAGAGTGGCCTACTATTTAAAATCCTGCACAGTCAGTCCATACAAAATTGTTAAAATGATAGTTTCCTTATCCAATAACTCAAATTAACAAATAATGTAAAGAGCATCTCTTTGCTTCTGCAAGTTCTGGCAGTTTGAAGTTTATTGTTTGCATTTCTCTCACCCCAGAATAGGAGTCAATCTTGGCATAAACTTCAATGTCAAACCCTTTCCCCCACTGCAGGGCAGGAAACTTTTCTCTGGAGAATCTTCTTGGAAACGTTTCACTTCTCAGTGCAGAAAATGAGAATGCTTTTAGACACCTGCAAAAGCAGGTGGGCAAGACACTATCTCCTAAGGAGAAAACACTACTTGAAGCTGATGCAACGTTTCATGTCCATTCAAGTCTCATGGGGAAGGCATGCAGAGACTATTGAAACCGAGCACCCATTAACCATCATTACTTAATTCAAACGCTGCAGAGCTGTCAAACATTGACAAAATAGACAAATCATTCCAGAACTCAAACTTCTCTAGCTATTAATTCCACTTCATGTAAACACCTTGTCATATGCACGAGTATATCTCAGGAGAAGTTCACTTAGATTTTATTTCAGCTCCAAGAGCTGGATAAAACCAGGAGCTACACGAAACTGGTAACTGTTTAGCTCAAATATTCAGTAAGAGCATAATGTAATTTCTATACTACTATTTTGCCTTGTTTTCTCTGTTACACTGAACTACTAAATTACTTACATGCCCTTAAGATTTGCTAGTTTGTAATTTATAGTTAAACCTGTAAATTTAATTAAGGGCACAAGTCATGAAAAACACTAATCTACTGCTGTTGAGATGGATATAATCTACATGTTATAAAACTGATTTCATAGGGACTTCCCACTATTTAAACCCTAATGAATGCTTAATCATAGTTCTTAATCAGGACTGTAATAGAATACGTATATTTAGGTGGTTTTAGCATGTTTCAAGTAGAGATAGAATTATTCTTGTCCTCTAACCTCCTGCAGAGATAAATAAGGGGAAGAAGAGAACTGGCCATAACATGTTATTTACTCTAACCAGAGATGCTACCATTCTTGTTAGCAACCCCAGTAATGGATCAAGACTCAGCCTGACACACATTATATGGACAGAACAACCCAGTCTAATGCCTGCTTTCCTGTTCTCGCTGCAAAAAACCCCCAACTATTGCAGGCTCCCTAATATTACATCCAACTCTACTTCCAAATAAATACTTGTTTTCTTTTTTAGCTGTGTGTAAATCTATTTTCAGGAACACTTGAAATTCCCACACTAGAACTTATCTCTTAATTAAAACTACCATACTAAATGTTTAATATTAGACTTCACTGGTATTCATTTATTTCAACGCAAAGAAAAATCTCAAGACAACCTGCCAAAAAAATACCTGGAAAAAGCCTGCCAAAAAAACCCAAACAAACTTGGAAAAATGAGACGTCATGGAAAAAAATGCTAGCCTTTAAAAACTATTTTAAAAGAGATCAAAGCAAACAGCATTCAAAGACTAAAACACTGATACTGGAGCAGTTCTATCTACCTGAATGCCCTTTTCTCTCCTGGCTCAATATGTGGATATGAAGTTGGTGAATATACTGAACACAAAGGACTGTATGAAGCAACCTTCACCTAAACTTCACACAAGCAACGATCTCCCTTAAACCCATGGTATTAAGCATCTGAGAAACAACTTCTGCTTTTCCGTCTGGTTTCCTTCAACTTAGAAACAAAACTAGTATATTCTGTGAAACAACAGAACTTGTTTTTAAATGTAGATTCAGGTTTCTTAGGCAGCTTTATGACCACACTACAGGTGAAAGAGCATGAGTTTACTGAGCAACATGGAGAAATTAAGATCTGACTGAAGCATGGTATTACAGCTGGTATGATGCACAAATTCACAAGTTGTCTTGAACCCTGAAAGCTTAGGCCTATATGACAGATTCTCATTTTAGCTACATGTTGTTGAAACCTATGCCATTTGTCCAGCAGCATCAAATCCGTGAATTTGGAAGTTAAATCCAGAACTGAATTTCAGACTCATTCATTTCACAAACGGCATTCTCACTCTTCTGGCCTGTGCCTTTGTAGTTTGCTTTCTGAGGCAATTTCAGCAGTTGTGGCTGACATAGATACACAACCCTCCACATTTACCTCCTGACAGGTACGGAAGCAGTCATTATTCATAGAAAAGAAATGGTTTTTTAGGAGTAAACAAAATCTTCATACTGTAAAATACAGTGCCATTATGCAACTATGCTTTCATTAAGTACTTGTTGTTACAATTTTGGCAGATAGTGATTAGTTTTCATGGTCACACAACGTGTAAATATTAATTTGAGAAGGAAAAGGCAGTGTCATATAGTAGATGTATTTCTATTCCAGTCAAATTTAAGAATATGCCAATCATATTTCAAATACTTAAATTTTTTCATCAGTAAACATAATCTGCTTTTAGCATATGGGCAACTAAACAAGTTCATCCGCCAAAGCAGCTTTTCAATTTAAAATACCTAACATACTGATACCCTCTAATACACTTTCTTAATCAAATTAATCACCTAGCAAAACAAAAAGGTATCAAGAAAACCTACTAGAAGAATCTGTTTACATAAACAAACAGGTTTGTTCACTTCTATGTTCCTCGACTTAATTTAAACCACATGTGCCAAGTTTTCCTCTTCTCCTCTGGTTCTGACTATCACCTCTATAAAGCTCTGAGTTCTTTGGAGAAGAAACTTCCGCTGCTGCGGCAGGAATCAAACCTGACCACATCTATCAGCCCTCCGCTGTGAACTCGTATGGGCTACATTAGTGATCTAGTCGTCAACTGACAATCTTCTGCTTTAGCAGGATCTAAGGGAAGTTCTCACTGCTTTCTAATTTTAGCCAAGCGAAGTGGCAACTAAGTAGAATAAAAGTAATAACACTGAATTTAATAAAAATAGTGATAACCCTTCACCCCATCAAGGGAAAAAAAAATACATGTTGACAGAGCACACTAAATTAACCAGGACAGACTTTCTGTGTGTGTACTTTCTTCTACACATTACTGTTGACAGTAAAAAGCACCTTTAACAGGAGAAACCAAGACTACAGGTACAAAAAGGCAGTAAGGCACTCAAATTTGCAACTACACACCTATGAATGCTTCATTCAATTAGCACTTTCCATGTGTGGTTTTATCCTCATCATTATATGATATATTAGAAGTAAAGCATATTTTCAGTAAACTGACAAGGCTGACATTCAGGGCATATTTCCTCCCTCTGTAGGGGAATCTATATAAATAAACATAGATTATAAACTTGTTGTTGTTGTTGTTTAGAATGGTTTGGGTTGGAAGGGACCTTAAAGATTATCTAGTTCCAACCTCAATTCAATTTAACATAATAGAATAAAAAAAGTACATGTGAAGTATGAATGATATGTCAGTTAGATTTATATATATTTTACATGTAAAAATTAATATAATGATGTTGTACCTGCATGAAAACAAGAACTAAATTAGAAGTAAAAGTGGCATTTTGAATTGCTTAAACATCAATCAAATTATCTTAAATGTGGTAAATATATTACTTTATCAAAACTTCATTTTGTACACAAAACCAATTAAACAAAGGTAGTACTACATATAAACAGGAAACAACTAATTGTTTCTCACCATTTTCCATTTTTAAGGAAAGAATATATTGCTACTCCTATTTTCTGTTCCTACACCGGGAAAAGAAAAGCCATCCTTCTCTAATATAAATCCCAGTAAATTTTTCAATTTAAGATCAAACTTACGATACACTGAATTGACTAGATAAATTGGAAAGTATTTTCAGCTATTCAAAAATGCTACTAAGACTTGAAGTTGACCTAGGTTGCAAAGCAGCAGGTTCAGGATGAAAGCAGAGTATTCTGACAGTCTCATTGAAATTTTAGCAGAAAACCAAGGACTGTCTAAAAAGCAATTAAACAGAGTCTTAGTGAAATTATCCAAAAGCAAATTAGACAAACTTGTTACAGTAAATATCAAACTGTTGCTCTTTCTTAAAACTGTAATTTTTAACACAGATTTTATCTATTCAGACCATAACAAGGTGAGAAACCTGCAGCTTCCAGTGCCCGCAACCCTTTGCCAGGTGTACCAGAAATAACACCTCCGTGCTCCTCAGGGCAGCCCTAGCTCCAAAGCAGGGCAACACACATGTTGATAAACCTCCAGGATAATCCTGTTAGCATTTTAAACATCTAAAGACAGCACAGTATGTTTTACACTCATCAGTAATGTATATGCATTTTAACTTCACTTTTCAACAGAAAAAACAAGAAGCAGCTCTCCAATTTTCCTTTTTGGAAAAGACTGGCTGTGGTACACATATATATGAACAACTACATTTTAAAATAGCTCAATTCATTTCTGACTTCAGAAATATTTTCAGCATACAACCTAAAGAAACTGGGATCTGGTTTGCTTTCTTGATCTGCTGAAAGTTTAAAAGAATTACTCAGGCGAGCACAAAAGGTATAGACAATGCTAAAAAATTCAGTGTCAGGTAATTTCAATACACAATTTCATATTTCACACTGTCAGTAAACACACAACATCACTTGGAACAACTTGTCCAAAACCTTTTTTCTCATTTAATCTGCACAAAGAAATGTCACTGTGATCCCCAAAAGGTAAGGTACTTGCAACAGACAAAGGTCACCAAGACTCAAATAAATCCTCTGCAAGGATAAGATCAACTCAAAATACACCTAAAGCCAAAATTCAAGTCAGGCTAGGCACTTCAGGAATCCCTTCGAAGTTAAATAAGGGCGTACTCATGCTGTGCCTTTGCTAAATTTGCTAAACAATCTTCAAAAATAACTTACATGAAACACATTGTCATGTTTTAGTATAGTTAACAAAACTGTTTGTACAAACAAATAAGGAGATGATAATCAAATGCGCTACGAGCCTCTGTCAAGTATAAAGAATAAAAAAAAGTATTCAACACCAAATTCTCTCTCTCTCAAAGGCTAGCTATGCAGCTGTTCATCTACACAGATATGGTTTGCAACTTCTAAAAAAGGCATTTTTGCCACAGTGTAACTTAATACTCTATTTTCAATAGGCTAGCCACATCACGAACTTGCTGAGCAAACCCTCACTGGCTGAAACGGAGAGGAAACCTGGTGCTCACTTGTGTGTGCTTCCTCTGCCCCCAGCAGCAATCCCAGTCCCACCTTCAACAACTATCTTTTGACTGTATCCGAATTTTTCACCAGCACAAGAAAACAGCCATGAGTACTTCTTAACAGAGACATCTAATAATTTATCTCCAGCCACAAATGTAAAACCAACATCCACTTTGTGAACTTTCTCTCTTCCAAAAGAGTACGACAGAAGTATTAGCTTTGACATCGGACTCCCTCTGGTCTATCTAAACAGGAAATACTTTGGTACAGTTGTCCCATTAGAAACTCATTATGGCAGATTAACGAAGAAACTGCAAGTAATCACAAGTTCCTAGGATACTGCTTACATCCCAATTACGTTGTAAAGCGGACAGGAAGACAAGTCAACATGTAAAATAATCTAAGTTTATATAGACTCATATACAAAAGTATATACCACTACACATACACAATACATGGTATTTTAAAAAAGGACAATTTTCAAGTCCTCTTTTTTTTAAAAAAAAAAATTAGTATCACACAGACCAGAAGTCATTATTGTAAAAAGCAATTTGATTAGGAAGTTAAATAGTACAAAGATAAAGCAAAGGAATGTCAGCAATTAAAAATAAGATGTTTAATAAATAAAACTGTAATAATCAATATAAAACCAGAATTTAAAAAATGGGTATAAATAGTATAAACTTTAAGTAACAGAGACTAGAAGTTTGGAAAGGAAAGCTATGAACATCAATGAAAAAAACACAGCTGGCAGGGCATTTCTTATATATGTATTAAGAATGGGGAAAAAACCTAGCAATGATATAGGGCATATATATATAAATAACATAGCAGAGAGAGAATTTGTCAATACCTCCACTTCCTGCTTTGAAAGAAGCAGAAAGTTTTATTTGTCTTGCATAATGCGGATTATATAGCTTCTAGTCTACTAGTAATAAAGAAAAATGCTAAAAAACCCACAGTTCACTACTTAACTCAGTAGATCTTGGTAATACAAACCACAAGTATGCTTAGGCAGCTCTCTAGTCACTATTCAAGAACTTAAGGCAGTTTCAAGTTTGCCAATATTTATTTTCTAAACAGTTCTTGAAATACCTGGGAAACAGCAGAGGACTGTTAACACTGTACCAGAGCCACAAAGTAGTAGCACAGATGCCTAAATAAGTTACCTTGTCAGCATACTGGATAACATAAATAAAAAACACACACAAAAAAATCCATGTGACAGATATCAAGATAACTGAGGTTCATTAGGCTTATTAGCAGGAAGGCAATACCATGCCAACACAGTTATATTACCTCAAAGGCTTGCTTAGCTTCATCAAGAGCACCCCTGCTTTTTTTGCACCGTGGAGTCAGACCTGGTCAACACTGAAGGACCCCAGCTGACACGCACTCCCAAGACCTGGGGCACCAGCAAACACAACTTTGAACCAGCATGGGTCCTGCAAGGCTTTTTAAGATTGTAGCCTTGCCAGACGAAAGTTGACTCCACACAGGGCAACTGTTCATAAACGTTCATGAAAGCTTATTAACAAAAACACTTTAGGTGCAGAAACCTGAACAAGTTTCCTCATCAGAGGATACCTTTAAGTATGTCTCCCCAAATCTGAGTTAAACAGATTTCTCTTTTTTTGGCCATAGCAGCCCCTCATCACATAAAGGACGAAAGATTAACTCCATTGTGTGTTTTGGCACACAGTGCATGAAAAGCCAGCAGAAAGCGAGTATCTTTGAGAAGCAGCTCTCCAGACTGCATCTGCAACCAACATTATTGTTCCTCTCCTCACAGCATTAAAGGGAAAAGCAAACCAGACTCCTCAGCTCCATCTTTACTCTGATACAGGAGGAAAGGAAGACACATGCTGACTTTTGGCCACTGCTGCGTGTGCTCCAGTACCAACAATGTCTCTGGCCTCATTCTGGCATATTTGTTTGTGTACTATGATTCATGCTACACCACCTTCACCGCTGCCACCGAACATGTAGCAGATCTGCAGCATCTCATGTGGCCAGACTTAAGGACTCTCCAGGTCACAGCTGTGGTCCCTGTCTATTCTGTGTGGCACGACCGCGCTGCCTGAAGAGGTCACGCCTGCCATCCCCTTATTCTCTGCAAACATCTAGGGAAGAGCTAACAAAAAGGGCAAGGATACAGCTGTATTTTCCCCATCCTCTCCTTTACAGAGCCTTTGGTCCTCACAAACCAAGCTATCTCTGTGTGTAAAGGTAAACCTGTAGTCTAGCAATCTCTAAATTTTCCATTTCTTGCTAACCTTCTGAAGAGCAATTTTATCCAAGCAAGCAACAGGAAAATACTGTACCTAGATGAGCAATTGTAACCCACAGCATACATGCCAAAATCAACACGGTACTCATGTCATCTGCTCTTTTGCCAGAGCACAAGAATTCATACATTCTTAAACATGCTGCGGCGGTTCATCTCTAGCTTCTTAGTCCTGCATGCCAGATTTTGGAAGCTCAGACATCAGTTTCAAGGAGAAAAGGCACTGAAGAAACTTGCCAGAAAACTAAAATATTTCTTAAAAAAGGTTAAGTACTTATGTTTACTACTTCATCAACAGTGCCACTTTGCAAGAAGCTTTCACTTGAGTCAAAGTAAGACATTGATGTATTTCTTCCACTGTCTTTAGCAGCACATAATACCATTTTTAAGAAGTTACCAGAAGATACCTTTGGTAGAAGTTCTTGTAGTCAAATGCTGACAAAAACACACACTTTAAGAAAGTATTCTAATTGAGCTCATAGGATCTTCTTCCTCTGCTACACTTGATTTTAGGCAGTTATACAAAAACAGTGTCGCAGTTGATAATAATTAAAGCCTCACCTGAATATTCTGCATTAGAGTCTCTGACATTCAGGAAATGACAATGTTTCAAAGTACTCATAAATACCATCCCTATTGGATAGTTTGCATTTTTATGTTTCAAGATAACTTTTAAGCAATATTCTGTTCCTTGCAGGAGGCTGTTATAAAACCAGCAAACCCTAACTCCTTTGAGCTAACAGACGCTAATCACTCAGGGAATGATTCTACAGGAGCTCACTGTTGACAAACAGGGAGGTCTCAGTCTCCCTCCTCATTCTCAACTGCACACTCCCAAAAGCATTTGTCAGACTCTCCATTAGCCCATTCAACTCACCAGCAAGGCAGAAACAACCCTTTCTCCCTCCCCACCCATTGAAATAAATAAATAAAAGAAGGAGGAGGGAAAGAAAACAGCATGGTGGGAGAAAGAAGCAAGAGCACACCCTTTCAAGGCAGCCAAGTACAGTATTGCCTTAGTTGCACCTGGAGCTGCAGCCACTTCCAACTTTCCTTCTTGGAAAGGATTCTGGAGAAAGGGGTTAAAGACTACATTTCTAATTATGTAGTAAATCATTTGTGTTGACTTCTAACTTCTGAGAGACTGCTGACATCTTTGAATTGCACCAGGACAGAAAACGCACTGGCCTTCTCTTTACCAGAACTGTGTCACCTTGAAAGAAATAACAAGAACCCAGAAGTCTGTTGCTTACCTGACCTTAGCAGTATGCACGTCACCATGAAATTAATCATAAATGTTTTAAAGTCTGCTTCTTATACATCAGACTGCTAGTTAAAGACAATTATTATCAAAGAGCACAAAAATGAAAGCCTGGTTGAAAAGCACATTGGCTTCAAGGTCAGTCATAGCAATGTGACTGGCTTTACTGACTGCATTTCCCCCACAAATACGTAAGAACAAGTGCTAAAGTAAACAGCTGGAAAAACACAAAAAATGAAACAGATTTTATTATATGGAGAAAGTATACACACTGCCTGAGCATGAGTTTTGGCAGGTAACCATTCAGTGGCCCTGGCAGGGACAGAGCAGCGCCAAGGGCAGGGATAGGGTTTGACAGGAAAGACTTCCAAGTTTCCTCATTTCAGACAAACGGACAAAGGCCCATCTGGCTTTGCTATACAATCATCCACCATCCATGCTGCCAACAGAAAGCTCCTGCAACTCAAACTGTTTTTAAAACTGGGTCTCAGTTTATTTTCATGAAAGATCTACCCCTCTGGCTAGGGGCTATGCTCCAAACACCTCGGAGTGCACAGTGAGAAACTGCCTCCATCTTAAACAGAAAAGAGAAACCCACTCCCTGGCACGCCAGAAGACTACCTTTGCTGCCTCGAGCTTGCTTTTTCTCCTCTATGGCGCACACCTCTACAAGAATTCCTGGAGGGAAAAGCTGCTCTGCCAGCTTAATTTACACTATTAAGTTAGCCAAAACATGTTTAAGCTTTATGCTTCTCTAAGGATCCTACTTTTACATTACATACTCATTTATGCATAGACCTATATAGAAGCAACAGTAAGGCTGAACAGACAAACATTCCAGGAGTAGGAAATGCTTTAATTAATGCTGCCTAAGCCAAAGCAACTGGTTCCACGAACATATGACCTGTGTAAAGTCCTACATGACCTCTATTTCCCTGTGGCCAATGGAACTTGTTTCATTTGATCTATGAGATGATCAGTGCTTTCACAATGTGCAGCTATGAAAAAATTACGGATTTTTCTTCACTGTTCAGTGTTCAAATCTTGTTCCAAACAGAATCCTTTTTCTCACGGGCTCTTCTGTCTATCAGTACTTACCACTATTTAGGTACATAAGTAAGATTTTCGTAAAACCTCCACCACAAAAGTTATCATTTTACAGATGGTAAACAGACAAAAACGTCATCATAAGCCATATCCCCTGATTTAACCATACCATTTGAAATACTGTGGAACTCAGGTTTAAGGATATCCACCATTTCAGGTGCCTAAAGAAAAAGCTTCCTTTCATTATGCTTACAGCCACAAGTGCATAATGTAAAAATTTCCCTGTAGTCTCCTACCCTATATACCATTCTCTTTTTTTTTCCCCCACTGATAAAGCAGAAGTCCCATGAGCAGTAACATCTTTTACCAGATGTCCTGAACTATCCCAAGAGCAAATCCTCTATACAGGCCCTATAATCTAGGTATGATGACATAATAGAGTATTAAAAGGTTAATGCATGTTAAGTCCAAGTATAGATTTCACAGGCAACATTAATTACCTGATATCCAATACACCAACACCCGAGTTCCATTATTTCAGTATTCTCAGCATCAGCCTTTTTTCCCCACTTCCTTTTCCACACCACCATTTAATTTTCCTAACTCTCAGTTTCATCCTGACAGCCAGCCCACATCTGACAGCTTGCTTTTGCCTCCACTCTTCTGACTCACTCCTACATCCCTACTCTATTTTTGCATCTTACAGCTTCCTCCTCTGTGCTAGAAGAGGCAAAGAGGTCACAGCACAGATAGTACTAGTGTATCTCTACATGACTTTTAGAAGTCCACAGCAACCTGACATCTGTACTCCTTCCATGCTCTGAATTACTGTATTCAAAATTCACTTAGCTATATCACTGTACAGTACTGCAGTTTTTCTTTAGGTCTGAGTAAATTCTGTTGGAAATCAGCTTTTCTCTGAAGCACTATTCTGATGAATGTGAAAATGTTTGAAAAAAATTCTGAAAAATCCTAAATAGCCTCCAAAATGCTAGAACATTAAAAACACAGATCCATCCAAGAAGACTTTCTCTTTGCTTCTCCCAATCCGATTAAGTATAAAAACATCTAGCTGTCATTCGGCAGCTACAACTGACAGAATGTCCTACCATGGTGGCAAACCCAACCCTGACTGGCTGAACAAAAAAGACAGTATCATTCTTCTTTATAGCTCTTAGCTGAAAATAGTAGAAGAACAGACTTTATAGAGATCTGAACTTTTGATCAAAGGTACAGACTGTGTTCCAGAAAAGAAGAACTCAATAGGCCAGGACTCTTCAGCCAAGAACAAAATTACTTTGATGACCGTATAATAACGGACTACAAAATCGTAAGTAATATGGAGAAAGTAAATAGGAATCAGCTGTTACCCTTTCTGCTAGTACAAGGAGTTGAAGTCATTACATGAAGCTAGCAAGAGTTGAGACCAAAAGACATCAAAAAACAAAAGCTGCTTTTTTGAAAGCTGATCGGAATGTCCCATATCAGCAGAAGCAGAGATGACTTATTACTGAGCTCAGTAGACTGGCCTTTCCTTTTTACACAAATCAAGCACTGGAGCTATGTGATTAACCAAAAGAGTCCTAAAGGCCTTAGGCAGCCCAGATACAGAAAAAAACTCTCTTCACTACAAGTCAGACAAATACTATAGCATTTTTACTACATGCTACTCTCATTACAGTAGGTAAGGGACAAAGTGCTCTGGTTTTTGTTTTCTGCAATAGAAAATATGTTGTGTTTTTCATTAGTATTCCAAATAAAGGTACTGATGTTCTTGTGTTCTCAATTTATCACACTTCTTGTAAAACAGGATTCTGTGTATCTGAATAAAGAGATATGACTAAGTTTAACAGTCTAGCCTCTCATTCAGGAGGGTTTTTTAAAGTATAGGTATATAAGTTACCACCAGCAGAATTACAGTAAAGCTTATGTGCATCCTCATACTTAAGAGTAAATACAGGGTAGCTTACCTCACTGCAAACGTAGTCATTTTCAATGACTGGTGCCACCATACTCAGATGCTCTTTCCAGAGGAACCTGAACCAGATCTCTCTGAAGCAATCCCTTAATATGCAAGCCTCAACAGGCGCTTATTTAAACTCTTAGCATCTATTCAAGCAGATAATAAACTAAAAAAGCATGCTGGATTCTGTCGACTAAACTTTGTTTATAACAGTTACAGGAATTACCACCAGTTTACAACAAGCTTGGGTAAAGCTTATCTGATGGCAAAAGTTTATTATGTAACAAAGCTGTATTATCAACGTGCTACTATTCTTTATGAAATTAGCATTAAATCTTTAATATACAGTCACTTCCACAAAAGGAATTTCTTCTACTAGCTACATAGGCTGTGCCACATTTTTAGTTTTAATAATTAGCTACTGTGCTACTGAAGGAGGCCAAGAAAGAGGGTATTATAGACAAAGCTAAAGCCAGATGGGCTGGTTTTTTTTTTTTTTGTTGTTGGATGGTTGCCTTCATTTCACTGAAACACTACAAAGCAAGTTGACCATATAAGGCACTGGGATTCCCATGGAAAATGCTTACACAAATCAGACCCATGCAGTCTTTTCAGTTTATATATTATAGTTAATATGAACATTTGCAGTACATTTTTAAAAGACACTTCAGAATTAAATCTTACAGATATAGCATTACTTTTGCCTTAACTGAGTTCACGTAAGTAGCCTTCCAGAAGAATCCATGGCATAACATTCAACTGAATACAATTCAACTGAATACATTTATTTAGGTAATACTAGACTAGATCAATTTCAAAATTGCAGGCAGCATTCATAAACACAACATCCTTGATTTTGGTGCAAATGAAAAGTACCAGAAAAGCCTAATTCACAATTCAGGGGTCTGACAGCAGTCTGGCTGCAGCCTGCATTTATCAGAGGCAACAACTTGCTGCATGGAAAGATTATTTGTAGCCTAGATTCCAACAAGAATAACTCTAACGAGCAAGGGCTTATAAGGAGATGGTAATACACAGTCTACAGAGAAAGGGCAGGGAGAACTGGAGAAAGAACCATTCTTGAACAGGCGGGGGTGCCAAATAAAAGAGGACTGCAGGGCTTCCACTTCAGAAGGGCAGGGGAGCTTTCGCAAGAAAGAAATATATGCAGACTTCAGGGTTAGACAGACAAATACAGGAACACAAAAAGCCTTAGTTAGAGGTATGTGCCCGCATGACGACACTATTTTCCTAGCACTAGGATTTATTTTTCAGAAGGAATCAAGTACTTAAATGTCAGGAAGCAACACTTCTAACACAGTACCAAAATTACTACAGAACTCTTCCATTCCTCTTAGATGTTACCTTCACTTAGTATTTGCATTTATTAAAAGGTTAATTAATTAAATTAATATCTTTTTAAGTATGAATTTCACAACAAGGATTAATGCTTTATGAGAACTCAATTTTGCCAATACACTGTACAGTTTGGTCAACACTGGGTTTCCTTTCCAGACAGACATCCAAACCTCACAGTATTCTGTATACCAGACTACCTGATCTGTTAAATTAACTAGGACATTTGCACCTGCTTTAGCTGGGACTAGAATATAATTCTTCAATCAATAGTTTATTGATTCAGTAAGGCTGAAAAATGTGTCTGTGGTTGAACACCATCTGAACAGAACTATTCCTTCGAATAAATTCCAGCTGCTGCCAGGTCTAGCTCTTTTCTTGCACCTCAGAGAATATATCTCCATCTAACACAGACACGAATCTCTGTACTAATATTAAAAATAACACTCAGCAATTTTTGAAAGCATCCCTACTTCTTCATTACCATATGCACTGGTTACCAACTCCCTGTGAGACACAGGCTCATGTAGCATGATGCTGTATTTTCAACGCAGAATTCTCTACCTAAAAATTCCCTTCCCCTAACAGAGAAGTGAATTTTAGATTGTTGCTATCCTGTCTATCATGGGAATAAGACACGTTCAGTGAAACAATATGCAGTAATAACAAAGAGTAATTAGTATCAGACACCAACAACTCTATCCATTAAATACTCAAAATTTAAATGCTTCCTCCATTGCATACGACTTATGCTATTCATCTCTAATAGATGTTTTGGAATTCCCTCTGCCACAACCCAACTGCTTACAAACTGAATGACAATGTCACCAATCTATTAGCTACTATTCCAGTCACTCACATCAAAGAACCTGTAAAACGACAAGTACTGAGATCAACTTCATATATCCTCCATAAAAACACAGGGGCTTCAGATTAATGTAATCATTTACATCATATTGTCTACAAAAGCATCTGAGTTTTTCCTGTAAGCACAATGAAAAACACTGTCAACTATCAAGGCACACACCACCCACCCTAATGCCTAACCAGCCATGACACCACTATAGCACTCCTACATATAGGGTATCCAAAAATGAAAGTAAACTTCAAAGACTTTTCTTAAATTTTACATCCCCCAGGTTTGTTCTGATGTTTTTTTTTTTAATTTCTTAAGGAAAAGAGGAAGACTACGTTTCCACTCACCTCAATGTTTGAATTTTATGTAATTATTACGTGGTATTTTTAGTTAAGGCAATGGTAAAAAGACAGGGTTCTGATTTGGAAAAGCAAAATTGTTTACAGAAGGATGAACCTTCTATTCTAAGTACAATACTGATTTATATTTGTATCCATCACCAGAAAACAACAGCCATAATTGATAAATGCAAACAACTCTCTGCTCATTGAAAACTTTTAAGCACAGACTTCCAAGTGCTAAAAACACATGTGGGGTTTTTTCGTCAATGCAAATAAATAGATTCAGAACAGGATGGGCTGACAAAATAAAAAGTTTATTGAGAGAGACAGTCCTCAAGATTTGGGATAGAACACAAAAGCAGCAAGATTCAGAAATCTGCTTCTTTCTGGGGAAAGGCCAGTTTGGGCATTAAAAGAATAAACTTTTCAAGCTCTAAATCTATGAGGCAGGTGGGATGCACACCTTTGATCAAGTAAGATTTCACCTATGGATTTAATATTTATGGATAGCACTATGGTCTTCTAAGCTTTAAGCTTGAGAAAGAATTAATAAATCCACTGCTTTCTCTTCTCATGAGGTATTTATTTAATACACCCTAGCCAGGGTGAGGGGGAATCTTTCCACAGTCATTTACTATAAAATGATGACTACCACTTTAAGTCAGAACAGAATTTCCTGTTAAGAGATAATTTTTCTATTAAACAGTATAAATATATACATATAGATCTCCTGAAGATGCCTCTCCTATTCCAGTTCAGGTGTGAGTTACTGGCAAAAGTCTCAAAAATCAGTAAGTCCAGATATTCCAGGAATAATCTTTCACTTAGTTTCCCTCCACATCCTGATGGACTTGAAGATTTTACTCGTAACTGAAGAGGACTTAACCATATAGCATAGTTTCACATGGTTTCACACTTACTACGTTTAGTACAGAAGTTCAACATCAAAATCTAATCACCGGGAACCAAAGATCATTCTGGATCAATAAAGACAGAAAAATGAACCTAGAGAAAATTTTCTGGGCCAGATCTCCACAAACTTTACATCCCAATTTTGCCTCATATAAATATATATATATATATAAATATAAATTTTAAAAAACCCTGAGATGTTTAAGATAGTCTTAAATCTCATAGTCACTAAGATTTATATGATGAATGGTATAGGCAATTATACCAGTTTNGGATGAACCTTCTATTCTAAGTACAATACTGATTTATATTTGTATCCATCACCAGAAAACAACAGCCATAATTGATAAATGCAAACAACTCTCTGCTCATTGAAAACTTTTAAGCACAGACTTCCAAGTGCTAAAAACACATGTGGGGTTTTTTCGTCAATGCAAATAAATAGATTCAGAACAGGATGGGCTGACAAAATAAAAAGTTTATTGAGAGAGACAGTCCTCAAGATTTGGGATAGAACACAAAAGCAGCAAGATTCAGAAATCTGCTTCTTTCTGGGGAAAGGCCAGTTTGGGCATTAAAAGAATAAACTTTTCAAGCTCTAAATCTATGAGGCAGGTGGGATGCACACCTTTGATCAAGTAAGATTTCACCTATGGATTTAATATTTATGGATAGCACTATGGTCTTCTAAGCTTTAAGCTTGAGAAAGAATTAATAAATCCACTGCTTTCTCTTCTCATGAGGTATTTATTTAATACACCCTAGCCAGGGTGAGGGGGAATCTTTCCACAGTCATTTACTATAAAATGATGACTACCACTTTAAGTCAGAACAGAATTTCCTGTTAAGAGATAATTTTTCTATTAAACAGTATAAATATATACATATAGATCTCCTGAAGATGCCTCTCCTATTCCAGTTCAGGTGTGAGTTACTGGCAAAAGTCTCAAAAATCAGTAAGTCCAGATATTCCAGGAATAATCTTTCACTTAGTTTCCCTCCACATCCTGATGGACTTGAAGATTTTACTCGTAACTGAAGAGGACTTAACCATATAGCATAGTTTCACATGGTTTCACACTTACTACGTTTAGTACAGAAGTTCAACATCAAAATCTAATCACCGGGAACCAAAGATCATTCTGGATCAATAAAGACAGAAAAATGAACCTAGAGAAAATTTTCTGGGCCAGATCTCCACAAACTTTACATCCCAATTTTGCCTCATATAAATATATATATATATATAAATATAAATTTTAAAAAACCCTGAGATGTTTAAGATAGTCTTAAATCTCATAGTCACTAAGATTTATATGATGAATGGTATAGGCAATTATACCAGTTTAAAGCAAACAAAAAAAAAAAAAGTAGAAAAAGAAGCAGTGTGTAGCGAAATAGGACTCATAATTGGTTTTATTGCAGAAATTAAGTACATATGTGACCACGGTATAAATACACACACAAAGAGGAGAGATGACAACTACATTTGTGTGTAAGATGAAATTTCAGTCTGTTCTTAAATTTGCCCCCAATGCTTACCACCTTTGAAACCTATGTGCCACAATGGGAATCAGAGTCATCTCTATTCAAGTTTGGAATTCATTTGGTTAGCAGCTCACCAAATTAAAACGATCCCTTAAGGAACTTTAAAGAACTTAAATTTATGCGATTTTATCCACAAAGGAGAGCTAAGACTCCAGTTGTCCAGATCTTATCAATGGGTTGTCCTAAGCAGTAATTTAATGGACTGCCCAATTAGTTCTTATTCCAGTATTTTAGAAGTTACCGCACTCCAACTGCAAGCTCCTCTACCACATGACTTGCCAAGTGAACAAATTAAACTTCCCTACATAAGAGTGAATGAGCATGGGAATGTACGGGAGCTGTCAACAAGTAAGTACTGTGTTTAAGTAGGTATTTAGTCTATAATAATGACAGCACTGTAGTTCAGAGTATCTACATCCCCAACTATCTAAAGTAAATGCACACTTTGTTCAGAAAAAAGTATCATTATACCAAGCTACTTCAGATAACTTTATAGTAGCTACCACTATATTTCTGCTCTGCAGGGTATCAATTTGCTAAAAGCACATTTTATGTGGCCTTGGACTCAAAAATGGGCTCTCCTTAGACAGAATATCTATGGAAGCATACTCATTCAACTCCTGTGGACATCCCAGAGATTGCCTCTGTAGCAGGTGGGATGGTGAGCTTTCATTTGGAAGGACTGTATTCAGTATTGAGACACTTGTAGAATTCTCTAACAGTCCTGCACTAAATACAGAACATCAAGTTAACACTGACACAATATAGCATTAATACACTGCTGGCCTTAGGAACTGCACAGAAAATACCTACTGCTCTGCTGAGGACTTACTCTTGTTAGACTGAATTAGGTCAGGCAAAAACGACAGCACAACTTTAGCATGTTGCAGACATATGAACACCATGACCATGTCAAAGTCCTCTGCAATGTGCTAGAAGGCAAGAGGGAGAGGGAAATG
Source organism: Burhinus bistriatus (assembly GCA_013397275.1). Taxonomy (NCBI): domain Eukaryota; kingdom Metazoa; phylum Chordata; class Aves; order Charadriiformes; family Burhinidae; genus Burhinus; species Burhinus bistriatus. The sequence goes on along the minus strand of VYXH01006185.1, from coordinate 617,493 downwards.
AGATGGCAGGTGATATTTTGCCTTTCCAAGTTAGTCTGGGGCATAGATTGTTTTCTTCTCATGGAAATAACTAATGTCTGAGCCAGAACAGGTTGCTAAAACAGCCGAGTACTTTGCACTTGAATATTCTAAGCTGCAGTGTATAAGGGGTGGGGTTCTACACAGACAATAGCTGATGCTGCACAGTTGCTCTGGACCTTCTTATCCAGTCACTAGCAGTCATTAGCTTAAAATTTTAGAATCAGTTCATATCTTGCCCCTTCCTCATTCCCCTCCTGCTGCCTAGGAACTGTGAGAGGTGATGGTAACTGATTATCAACAAAATTCAGCCCAGCAGTTTTTATGATCACTTAGGAAAAGAACGGAAATTTAGGTCAGGGCAAAACAAAAGCATACACCCTTCTTAGTTTAATTAGTGATGATTTAGAAGTCTTAAGCCTTGTAAGGCCACAAAGAATAACAAGCACTCTCCTTTCAAAACCTACAAACAGCTGACCTTGATCACATGCTGGGGCAGTGCTCATACTCATTCTTATCACAAAGTTGCATCTCACAACTGTGGCAGACAGTTGTGAAAGGCAACGAAGTTGCAAAACGCAACCCTCACTTTCTGAGGTCAAAGTGAAGAAAAGTTCAGATCCAGACTAGTTGAACCCAAATCCAACTCAGTCACTTTCTGGCCAAGAAGCTTCCAGTAACTTTGCAGTTGTTCTTTATATCTTCATGCAACACCATATTGCTGATAGTTTCATTAATAAAATAGCATGTGTCTATATTTGCATTAAAATCAATGTAGGTGTTGAGTTTCAGAAGAAAAGGCTTTTAGATGGACGAGAATCAATTCTTTCAGCCCTAATGAAAAGCAACAGGACATCAGGGACACCACCAGTGGCAGAAACAGCTAAGTATTTCAAACCCAAAGCTCCCCTACGTGAAGATGACAAGCAAAAACAGTGGTGAGACAGAAGACACTCACACCACCTTGCTGCTCTAGAGGTTTGTGTTTAACCATACTATTCCAAAAGTAGAGTATATAATTATCCAGCAGACCAGAAAAAAGTACTTTGATATTGTCTGCAGTAAAACAGGTTTAGGTATTACCACAGATGGTTCCTTTTGCTAAGCAATTTATTTAGTTAAAAGAGATGCAAACTGTGTGCTTAGATAGAGTTGTTTGTTGCTCTAGAGATAGGGAAAACAACACCTTTGCAAACTGGAAAGCTACAGTAAAGTTATAGCTATAGTTTTGGAGAATCTAGAATATATGATTTTAAATGTGAGCATTGAAAAAGGATGCTCCAAGTATACCAAGGAAGAGCTGTAGAGTTTGGCCTCAGCTGGGCAAGCCTTGTGGATAATTCTACTAAAGTTGTGGCATTTACAGGAGTTTAAGTGTTTCCAGGTGTAGAAGCAACATCCAGTTCTTGAGCCTGTGCTCACTACTGTCTACAATAAAACCCTAAAAAGACTTGCAAATAAATTAATCATTGTTTCTTAGACAAGCATTGACAGTTGAGGTTTTCAGATGAAGGTGTCAGACATGGATTAATAGTGTTCTTAGAAGAATGATTAGTAATATTTGGTTAAGAAGTTACCAAGTGTAACTTGAATCAATTTTATCACAATTAGGACAACAGAAAAGGATGAATTATATTTATTTTCCTGGTGTTTTAAATCACTATGTTCAAGTGATTATAGCGTCTAACAGTGAGACTAGAAAATGCTGATGGACTCAAATGTGGCCAATGCCTACAAAGGTAACCCAAAGCTCTTGCTTCAGAACTTCCCCGTTCTTATTTGGAAAGCTAATGCTATCTAGGGAGGAAGTCTATGTATGCTTGTGGCCTTAAGCAACCTATATAATAGAGACATCATTCATGCAAGAGCCAACATCATCAGAGATTGGATGTGAGAAGGTAAAAGGAGTGTAAAACTGAGAATTATGACCTTGAAAAAAGTGAGTAAGAAGTTTAAGAGTAAGTTGTGTTTCATTTTCACTTCCTGTTGGGAAACCAGGTGACAAAGCCAGTTTTCTGTAATTTGGAGCTCATTTGGATGTCATAAAAACAGGACTTAGTTCCTCCCATGTTATAAGCATGTTTAGGGAGCAATGAGGTAACGAAAGAAGTGTCTATAAAATAAACATCTATCCAATTGCAACATGTATTACAACACAAGTTCCAGGTATTGTTTTTGTAGGTACCTCCTATGGGTCTAGCAATGCAGAGTATAACATTGCAGAATATGACTAGGTAGTTTAAGCAGAATATTCTAGCTACTAGTTTTACTTTGGGCAAAGGTACAGTTAGAACAACTTAAATAAGACACGATTCCAAGGAAAGAAGCACCTTACTGTTAATGTGATTAATACCATTCTTTATACAAGACATCCATGAACCACCCTCACTCGTAACTATGAAGTAAGTCCCTAATTACAGCAATCTTCCCTCTTAATGTTTAATATTTAAAATTAGTCTGTACTTAACGTCTTGAACTGAAGATAAGAGGTTTAAATGAAGGTTAAATGTAGAACTGTAATACATGATTTGTCTTGCTCATAAGGAAATGGCTTACTTCTTTCATTTGAGATTTATTTGATCTACATCTCAGAACTCTGACACGTAGACACAGAACCAGAGAAGCTGAACAGTTGATGGCCCTCATGTCACCAGCAACCTCCTCATTACTCCAGAGAAGTATGCACTTACTGGCACAACCAGCAGAAGACGAGCAAATTGGCACCATCCTTATTCTTCAGGTGACAGCATGAGTTTCCTCAGTTAAATTGTACCTTAATCTCAGATAACTGCATTTGCTTTAGCTTATGGTTCTTGAAATACGGTAACATTTGACCAATCCTAGAATATCAATGGGTGAAATATATTTGGCAAAACCAGGAAATTTTAGTAAAAATGATAGATGAACAGTATGACTGAAGAGCTTGTGTAACTGGAAAACCATCAGAATAGACTGGTCTTCAACCTAGTTTATGAAGTGCTTAAACTTAGCTTCTGTTTTAAGGATTACTGTTTGCCTTTTAGCTAATTTCTGTTTTCAACTTGTACTGAGTCATTTTTTCCATTACTGCAAGCTACTTTGTTTTTATTGGGTACTTTCCGTCTAAGCATGTTCAAGAACATCACAACTTCAGAACTATGGTTAAAGCAAGATAAAATTTGCTGAAATTAACAATTAAAATGAGCTTGAAGCAAGAGTTACAGCCCATCTAGTTTAAAAAACACTTAAATATCAAAATGCAAAATTTAACCCATTCCTTCTTTGTCATCAAGTAACACATAGTAACAGTTCTGTCACCTTTTGGATGGATTCATTTAGATTTTTTATCATCACGGATCTTAACTTATACCATCACAACTGCCAGAAGGTAATCAACTGTGCAGTTTTAGTTTATCTCTTTAGGATCTTGGCTTTATATAAATGAAAACTTAACACAAACTCCAGACTGTTGAAAGATCCTCTGCTTTGTCACATTACAAGAAGTCTGAACAGCAAGATTGCATATCTTTCTTTAATAGCTATTGCATTAAATACCTGCATACACTATTACAAAAAATCTTACAGTTTACAGGATCAGATAATTTCACATATGTGACAACATTCTAGTTTTCAAAGAAAAAAAACATGTTTAGAAGTTGGGAGTAAAATTGTCCTAAAGAAATTCTGAATAATTATTCCTACCCAACAAATCTAATTAAATTCATCAGGCAAGGACAAAAAGCCAACATAAAACAAAAACTGAACAGCATAGGAACAGTGGACAATTTTTTTTTTTTGCCCCCAGTATTACTATAGTGCCCCGCAATTCACAGATAGAGATACAAATGAAGCACAATCTATCTTTGACTGAATAGTGTAATAAGTAAAACATTTATTTTCCTTCAACATTAAGACACAAGCTAGAGTAATTTTATGTATTTGATCACATTCTTCCTCCCCAAACTTTATATACATCTTCCACTTTTACGCACTGTAGAATGGGAACGACGTCTTCAGAGGTCTCTACAGAGCCCAGCACAAGTGAAGCCACTGTTTCATTAGGAATTTCTGCAGGGTCTGTATGTCAGGCAGATCATGGGAGAAAAGCTACTGAATACAGCAGTTACCACACAACTCCCTGTATTACTAGGGGCTCTAGACATGGATCACGATCTCCAGAAGAATCTATATCCACATCTGTGGAACAATTCAGGTTTTCTGGAAAAGGTTTCTGCTTCAATAGCCAAAAATCTGCTCGAGAGTAGCAAAAAACTGGAGTGCAAAAAAAAAAAAAGGAAAAAAAAAAGAAAAAAAGATGAGCATTAGTTAGCATGCCACCAAGAGTCCTGAACTCCACAAACAATACTGTTGAAGAACTATCCTGGGCATCTAAATTTCTGCATCCAATTCTAAGAATGATTATTCAAAGCAGACAATCTAAACCATACTTTCATTAAAAAATACTTCTGTTAAGACTCATTTCTCATCAAGCCAGTGCCCCTCACCTCTTACCTATTCACACATTTGTCACTTTTTTTAAAAAAAAAATTAAAAGCCAATCTAAGGCATAGATTGCTGCAGACTCTGGAAAGGTAATGCAAGATAACTTACGTATTAAACAAATATTCGTTTACTAATACAGCACTGAAGTTAAGAACTGCATTTTACATTGCTACTTTGTGGAACAAAGAATACTTTGCCATAACAAAACTTGTTACTTTTCACATCAAACCTTTTCTGTTTGGTATGCTGTTGCCATTCCTCCTCTCCACTAGTTTCTCTGCTTCCTATCTTACGCTTTTCAGCGTAGACCACTACAAGTAAGATGAGCACGACTTCTGTCCAGACTAACTTTGCAGTAGGTGGGAAGATTACCTATCTGCCAAAGAAATAAGCTCTTAGGTCCGGGAATAGGTTGAGCAAAGACATACCCCTTTCTCAACAGACTCCAGCTTGCATGCTTGCATTTAGACTGGAGAAACACACTGAAGCTTGCATTTAGACTGGAGAGAAACTCCTTGCTTGGACTGACTGAAACAGGAAAGGCCACGCCACAAGCTATCAAGGTCAATATAATACCAGACAGCATTCTAAACCTGTCTGTCTGATAAATGTACATAGTTAAAAGAAGAGCAGAGCAAAGATCATCTTACTCCTTCCAGTAACCTGGGGGCGGGGAGGAGAGGAAGAAAGACCAACCAGACTATAACAGGAAACAGAAGATTGTTTGGTATCCAACTGCACTAAGCACCCAGTCTCCATATATTTACTTGCCTTCCATGGCCAAAGCCACATTGATTCAAGAATTTTTTATTTTTTTTTTTTTTGAAGTAGAAGACAGCCCTCAGACAAAGGTTAGGCAAGTATCTTCCAGATACTTCAATGCATAGAAGTATCACAGCCTTCCACTGGGCACTCAACAGCCAGCATCTAAAAGTACTTCATATACTGTAAATACAGCCCATCTCATATCAGATAGTAGTACGATGTTCACAACGTCTACTCCATGAGAGCTGAATCAGAAGGTTGTGAAACCCATGCCAATAGCAGCTTCTTGTCTTCAAGGTCCAGTAGAAGACACTTTAAATAATTTTAAGTGTGTCACAGCTCTACTTTGTCTTTCACCTTCTTAATGGTCCTCCAAAACAGCACTTTCCACCAAAAAGAATTCCTAGTCTGAGCTGGCTATTGGGAAAGGATCCTAACCATTCTGCATATGTATGCCACTGAATTAGGTTTTTTGCAGCCCCTGGACACAACTACAAGAGTCCTCTTTCTTTAAAGGCAAGGTTTGAATATGGCTACCAGGACTGCAGTTTAAGGAGGCCGCATCATTTTTCTTCCAGTTTATGTAGGACCCTTGGGAACATGTTAGCAGAACTGTTTGGTAGTTTGCCTGCATATATTCCCAGCATTGCTTTTGCTTACGAGTCAGATATTTGTCAAAAGCAAAACCAGAAGTACTGCTAGTTGCAAGCCTCCATCAAAACCCAAAATACACAAACTTTCACTCAAGACTGAAAATTTCTACATCAGTTAGATGATGGTTTTGTAAGTTTACATTAGTCCCCTGGGAACAGCACAGAACACTAGCAATAGTAGTAATACAATTTCACCCAGTTTTTGTCTCTAGTTTCCAAAGCTAAACCAAGGATGGAACAATAAACCTTCCATCTAGGCAAGAACATTTATACTGAGCCATAGTGGAGCACAGATTCATGGAAGTGTAATTTATAATCAGGTAGTTTCTGACTTCTACTTTTAATAGCCCTTTTAGTTCAGCAGTTCCACACCGACCTCTCAGAACACAGGTAATCAGTCACTGCTGCACACGTAGGAAAACGTGCATACAAAGTTGTCAAACTATCCTCGTTTCCTGCCATTCAGTCTGTAAGTGATGATGAAATGCAAATTAACAATAACTCCCTAAAACTGCAGCCACAGGAGTAAAGGCTGGGGAAACAGCAAGAGCTTCTTGTTTTAGGGGAGGAAGCTAGGGAAGGTGAGGATTATGAAGAAAAGACTTATTTAAAAAAAAAAAAAAAACAACAAACAAAAAACAACCACCCAACACTGGATATTAAGCAGTGTCCTCATACAAATACTTGCTGGCTTTACAGAAAAGATCTTTAAATCACAGGTTGAAAGCAAGTGGTAAATACTGGAATCAACTGTCATTTGGTTGTTGAACAGAAGAGCAAAGTTATGAATTTGTCTCAGTATTTGTCTCCTGGAATTCACAGCTGCTTGGCTCCAATTTCCATCTGCAAAATGAATAATTTCCATTTTAGGAGATCAGCTTGCAGGAGGTCAAAGCAATCTGGCTATCCTTGATTACACGTCATGGTTGGTTACAAGCTGAAGGATCTGCTTGTGCCAGTACACGCACAAAATATAATCTAAGTTCATCAAAGCAAGTGTACTAGGACTTCACCAGCTGAGGCAGAAGTTGTACTAAACTTTACTACTGAATTCAGCTACTACTGGAGAATTTAACATCTGCTTCTAGCAGTTCTAGCTCAAGTGTTGGATAAAACTACAAATTCAATAATCCCATATCACAGTAATAGTGGGTAAGCATTTTGGCTTCATACATTCAAAGACTTCTCCGCTATCTTCAAGTTCAGTGGCATGTATAACTCAAGATATGTTTGCTGATTAGCAAGTGCAGAACACGTGTCCTTCCCTACAGTCCTTCAAAAGAACTCAGGAAAAAAAAGGATTACTGGCTTGCAAAACTTAATGGAAGTACAAAGTGTTATAACTACTGGCATAATATAGGAAAAAATTATGACAATACAGAAAATTCACAATTCTTTCATTGTATGTGGTATGCATATTGAAGTCACAGGTCAAACCCAACACAAACATAAATTAGAGAGAACAAAGTTAAAGCCTACCAATTTGAACACTCTAACAAAAAAGTTACTGCTGACATATTTGCTTGAATTCCCAAGCTCAAAAAGAATGCTGTAAGAGTTTATTGCATCAAAGATTCAGAGACATAATTAAAATCAAAATTTTAACTATTTTTTTTATGGCTGAAGAGTACTGTCAACCAGCTAAGCACCTTTACTGTTTGTTAATCAAGGCTGCCAAAACTCTCGTAAAAACAGTATGAAGACCTAGTAATAACATGGAGATATTACAGGTTAATTACATCACTACTGTACACCTGAAGGTTCTAGAGCACACCTGCCTATCCAACCCTGAGCTCAAGGGATGCCACAAGAGTCAATAAACTACATTGTGTGGAAACAACTCCTCCTAACAGCTGCAAAGAAAAGCCCCTCCAACTGTTAAGAATTATTAATCATAAATGTAGTTTACACTTGAAGTGGGAGGAGACAAAAAATATATACACTTACACCATAACCATCACAACAGCCTATTTTAAAAATACACTACTATTCTTTGGGCTAGAAATGAAAAGTTCTTTAGGTGGAATAGACAGATCAGAAATTCAGACACCTCCAAATACTTTTAAAACTAGACAAACAATCAAAAACACTATGAATTTGCTCTTACATATAACCTCTTGATACTTGCAGATAAAGGGTATCTAGTTCTGTCATAAAAATGTAACTTTTCCTCTCCACAGTTGCTTGTAACTGCAGCATCTTCTGCACAAGTTTCAGTGAGCTTTACTTCATACTGCAACTCCTACAGCCTTTTCCATAACCAGTCCAATTAGACATTTTGCACTCTCTCGTTCAGCAAGAGGCAGCACTTCCTTTTGATTCTTGCTTTTGTGGACATTTGCTGTGCCAGAGCCAAAGGGATAAACTTCACGACAAGTCAAAAGCCTCAGGTTAAACACGCCTCAGAATACACACTCAAATACAAGACGGCAAAGTAGCCAGAACTACTGGCTCAACTGCAGAAACGCACGCCCTGCTGGCTAAAGAGAGGATTCTCTTGGTATGATGGAACATTTAGCCAGTAACTTGCTGCCTAATTGCATTTTTCCAGTTTAGACATTGTTCCAACCTGAAGGTGTAATTTTACAAATTAAGTGCTGTTCTCATTCCCTCCACCCCCCCCAAAGCAGATGGGGCAGACAAATTACCTTTCCCTAGTTATTCCAGCAGGCCACCAACAGTCTGCTACTCACCCTTCATGTATCAGCATAATCTCGTAAACAGCAACTTCCCTTCATTCAGCATACTCTTCTAAATTGGCAACAGTATTATTGTTGTATGACTAAAGTGTTCTGGGGAAGGATGAAATCTTATTTTCTTCCAAGAGACTGAAAACTTTTTGCAGCGTTCACTGGAGTAGTTAATAATTTCTTTTCCAAACACTGTGTTATCATGGAGTCAGGTTCCACCAACTGATAAAACTCAGTCACTGAAATATCTGGAACTTTAAGACTTATATTTAAAAATCAAGAAAATCGCAGACAATCCACATACCACATTGTGCCTAAAGGGAGCAAATTATCTGCATCTTAACGTAAAAGTTTAAGAAATTCTTCACCCAAAGATTAAGGTAAATAGCCTAACAGAGTCATCAATATTCTCAGTGAATCAAGACTCACTGGAAGTGCCAGAAGCATTTCACAATCTACACACTGAGACTGACAAAAAGCAAGAGTTCACGGACAATCTTTGGTTCACATAATTGGTTTTACAGGAACAACTCCTCTCATTCTGCTATTCCTTGCATTAAGCATAGTTAAAACATTCCAGAGAGAGAAATTTATAGTGCAATCAGTCATGGGCTTGGGAGAACGGGGTGTTCTTAGGTATCCTCATGAGGTCAAGAGGAGCCGAGATCTAAATATTCTATGTCTGAATGGTCGCTGATACTACCAAAGAAGAGAAACAAACCTGCGACAGACCTTTACTGGAGGAAGAAATCAGTGAGGCATGTGCTAGGTTTCCATAAGCATCAGCACCTTTTTTAACTCTCTACAGACACAGATCTGAATTCAGAGCCTACTTTTATAACTCCAACAGCACAAATAACTAAGCAGTGATGCTCAGTTATTAATAATTATGAGGCACAAGACTTGATTGCCAGGATCCAGCTTCTATGAGACAAGCAGAGCAAGGAGACAGGAGGACAGAAAGTGAAAAGGGATAATTTACCTGGCTTAAAAAAAAAATTCCTACCTCTGTCACTGTTCTATCTTATGATCAGGGGAATATGTAATATGGGTGTCATGAATCTGACAGCTACCAAACATAGGTACAGACTGTATTGATAAAAAAGTTAGTGACGTCATTCCTACTTGAGTGACACTCCTCAGTTTTACAGCCTACCACACGAGCTCAAGTGCCAGACCTCCGAAGCTAGATTTTAAAACATCTTTTTTTAAAAAAATTGAAGGTTCTGGCTTAAGGTTTAAATGGTTTTAATACCCAAGTAATATTTACAGTTTAAGCTGCAATAAAGCACTCCAAATCAGTTGACTTAGGCTGTTATTTGTTTACCTTCCAGGTATTAATAGAATGCAAAGCATGTTATCGAATACGTTATCAGCAGTGAAACATGAGAAAACAAAATGAACAGGAAAAAACCACAAAGAAAATTTTCCCATGTTTAAGTAATTTAATTTGGCTATAGAAAATATTATTAGATAATTACAGGGAAGAACTGAAAAGTGCTTGAAATCCTAGAAGAAAGAAATTAAGACAGAAAAGCCTTCCAAATGCAGCCACAAGAGCTTCTGTCCTGAAAAGACTAAGCACTTGTTATTATACGTGCAGGTAAGCAAACAGCTGCTGAGATACAAAGTCCCTAGAGGATCTCAAAAAAGGGGGAAATTACACATCACGTCTTCAAGCAAACACTTGAGTCATATCTCTGTGTGGTTGATGATAAACTATGTGACTGAAGAATCTATAGCTCTGATGTCAACAAGGCTTCTTAATAGAAAGTTACTTTTAAGTGCTCTTTGATCTTTTATTGGAATCCCCATAGCTTGCACACCTTCAACTTTTGCTGATGCTTTTTGTTTATACGCAGTATTTTGAAAAAAAAAACCTAAATGGAAAAATGTCTTTAGTAAGACTACTATTATGTAAGTTTTTCCATGTCAGAATTTTCTTGTTTTCATGTTTATTCCAGCATACATACCTGATGTGAAAGGTCACTTACTCTAAAAAAGAATACCAAACAATTAATAGCAGCATCAACAGCTTTTAAAATCCACCATCTTACTAATGAAGGATTTTGTTTTAGTAGGCTTGTCTGGCTTTTGTAAAGTTTTTGTAAGTCAAACTGAAGGTCACACCCAACAGCTGACCTTCCCTCAGGAACTGCTCCATACACATCCAGAAAAACTCCCCTATTTCCATGTTCCTTGTGCCAGAGAATCTGCTAATGATTAGGCTCCAGAAAGCTATGGTAACTTGTTCACAGGTACAGTGATTCTCACATGGGTAGGCTTCTTGCAGCAAAAATAGATGACAGCTCCAGACACATTTAAACTGATTTTAATTTTTCACAAACATGTCATCCAGTCAGTCCATCTGGTACATCAGAATACAGAACTTCACCCAATGCAGTGTGCCCTCCTCATTTTGAGTTGTGTGTACATTTGTTCTTTCCTCTGTTGCACTGAACATGGAGATGAGCATTGTCTCAGGTTACTGTACCATTCCTGCCTTGGAGACAGGATGGACAATTATGCTAGAATCAAGAAAAAAAACAGAAGTCACCAAATGATTACAGTAGGTTTATTTGAATTTCAATAGGAAATCTGTAATTGTAGGTAGAAATTGGGAAGTTCTGAAAGAAGTTAATGGCACTTTGTATCAGGAAGTGGCAAATAATATAGCATTCTGGACACAGCGCACTTCTCAAACCGGACAAACTATCTTCTTATGTGTAAGTCTCATCTGGTAGATACCAAAGAATGCAACTACTTAAGTGACAGTTATAGGGCTCCAATTATCCTACCAAATATAACAAGGTACTGAATGTTATAGCTGCTACTTAGGTTTCATGTTTACATCACACAATCTTTATGAATTGTGAACTGAAAATACTGATTAAGAAAAAACCCCACAACTCAATAGTTGCTTTACTGAAGAACTGTATTCAACTGTACTCAAAACTATATTAAATATTTGCAGTAGTCTTTAATAAAGCTTGTTCAGGGTGGTAGTTTTTCTTGAAGGGAGAAGGGAAATGGCATGTTTGAGCATGAAGTTCTTACTGAAGGCAATGCGACATTCAAACACTTTGGGGAAGCCTCTAGCCTTAACCAAGACCAAAACCAACAAACTAAACCTGAATACTACCTAATCTGTAACTAGCAAGAACATAAATCAAACAGTCCTTCTCAGGCATGCTAAGACAGTACCACAGAGTCACCTGGCACTTCAAGTCTACGATGCACATTTCTCCAAACAGAACTTCCATCATCTGTGGTACACTCATGTCTATCAATATAGTATAGCTTTGCTTTTCTAGGAACTGTGGGGAAAAGTACTGTTCAGGAATTTAGATACACTGCATGGGCTCCAGCAATTCAGATTTTTATTACATATATAAAGTAGTATCTCAAGCTGCCACAAAAGAATTACATGATAAAAAAGGCAAAGGGACAGCTAAACGGAAATGGGATTTTCCTCCTAATGACATAAATACCTTCTCTTGTACACTTGTCATCATGAAGAGGAAAGAGTTACCTTTGACATACTGGTACTACCAAAGAGGTAGAAGTAATCCACCACACCATCATGTAAACTATCTGACACTAAATATTTTCCCCAATTAATGGTAGTCAACCACATAAAATTATCACCATATGAAGCTCAGTCTCCCCTATGAGGAGAAAAAGGAAAAAAGCCTAGTCTGCATTTAGCTTTTTTAAAGTAACCTCATCATAAGACAGCATTGTTTTTAACATTGCTTAGATACTAGAACAGCACATGTATTCCAAACTCAACAGCCTTATGAAGTTAGATTATCATCACTATTCATTAGTGCAAAGCTAGCCCATTAGCAAGGAATTTGTCAGGAATTACTAGTTTTAAGTGAAGGATAACTACACACAGAGGTTAGCACTAGGATAATCTAATCAAGCACAAGTCTCTAGAGGAAATTAGGTAAGGGATAAAATCCACACACAAACCCCCCTCTCATCCTACTTTCAGGAAAGCAAGTAATCCCTCTTTTAATCAAGAATTCCTATATACAAGCAGCCAGAGGTTGCCTGTGTTTCCATACTTCACATCAGTACCTAGCGTTGCATCCAGCACTGCTGTGTTGCCAAAGCGTTAGCTTCTCAAGACAGCCTCCTCCTGGATCCCAACTGCAGTTCCTCTAACTTACGTCTTTCTTTTCACAAGCTATTACAATCTATAAATTACTTTAGACACACACACCCCCACATCAGTTTTACATTCGTGATGTTTATACCTGAAGCTATTTGTGTACCAAAATGAAAATTTTTCTTCTTATTGTAGAAGCAGGAAGTACAACATTTCCAGTAGTGTTTATTTGCAGCAGTGAAATTTTTTAAACAAACAGTAGAGAAAATCCAAATGCCAACTAAGCTTGCAAATGCAGACCTATAATCGTAATCGACATTTTTTTTTTTACTATATTATGGAGCACATCCTCCTCTTCAATTGCTGAGAAAAAAACTGGAAAAGAGAGCTCCCTCACCCCAACATCTTATTACATGGGTCAGTAACTGATAAAACACTTTTACAAGATATGCAGTATGTCTTCTGGCATTCACACTAAGTTTTCTCGCATTTTCCTTTGAAATGGTAATTTTTAAATCACCACTGCTATATTCACCTATATCTATAGGTAAAATTTATTTATACAGTAACTTCATGAGCTTTCTTTGAAGTCACATTTGACAGATCAGACCAAAGCCAGGTATACAGTGGATAAGGTATGACACTGCAAATTGCAACTGAAAACATGAAGAACTGATTTCCCATAAAACTAAGTTTGAGGGCAGCTCAACTAAAACACAGGGCAATCATATACTTGTCATTGGCCTCCTTCAATATTTTACAAGTATATTACAAGTGTTAAGCACAAGAGTCGCTAGATCTGTTAAGTTACTCCTTCACAGAGATGGGGAAAGTTGTTTCTCTTACTAAGCATATGAGCACCCGATAAGCACTGTAACATACAAGTATTAGCATTCAATACCACTGTTATACACATACAACATAGCTATAAAGAGACAAAAGCCAAGTGTTTGGCTAGCTTGTCTACAAGCAAGTAGAAAACGAGTGACCGGAAAGCCACATCCAGAGAGATTCACAACCAAAATCCCACTGACAGCCACAGTGTTAGTGCAACCCACCCTCTCTGCTCTGCTATATTCAGAAGCCAAGAAACTGATTTTACACTAAAATTCTTACAAAGTGTTAAACTTTTATTTTCCATTGAGTAGGAGACAAAGTGCATACTCATGAAAAAAAACATTATCATTAGGACCTAAAATAATTAAAGTTGCAGTAGTTGAACACAATAGAAGTGGTAGCAAATTGTGAAGTATGGCAAGCTTTACAAAAACATTATTTTATATAGTTTGATAGAAATAAGATTATTGCTTAACAGCAGGAGACCAAATTTGGCCCACAGGCACAAAGCTGTCACCCCAATCTTCACTCTCCACTTTGATTAAAAACTAAGGCAATTCATTTTTGCCCGAGTTCGCAGCAAGTTCAGCACCATGCTGGATTGACCTGAAAACATTTCCAAAGAACAGGTTAGTAAAACAAGTTTAAGAGTTGCTGACTTTTTGTAACTAATCAAAAAATTAACTTAATGCTGCAACAACAATAAGCAGGGTTACTTATATTTTATAGAACACAGGAAAGGTAGTCAAAATTAAGACTGATCAAGGAGATAATACCAATAGCTGTGGATTGTTTCATCTATGGGATGGGGGGGGGCACACTTTTAGAAAACTATCATTGATTTCATTAAGATTATTCACTTAATTAAGCTTACTCATTCCAGTATAATTGCATACATTCGTGAACATACTGCAAGCAACAAGGCTTTTGTTAAAACACGGGATAACATGCTTTGCAGCTTTAAAATAACAAATTTTCCACTTCACTAACAGAAGCATAGGTTTTCAATCAAGAATGCTGTAGCAAATTTCAGGACATTAGTAAGCCAAAAGTTTCAAAGCCAGAAGTCCGAGACGGTATTTTGATTTCAAAAGGGGCCCACAAAGTCCTCAGATTTGTCAGAGGAATGCAGCTTCTCAGTGAAAGCTTCATCCAGGTTAAGTGTTTCGGAAGGTAGCATTTGACCACACACGTACATCAGTGTCCATGCCTGTCAGCTGTGTTCACCTTTGTTACCAGATGAAGATATTGTTATTTTGCCTTAAACAAATACTCAAGTCAAGTGTGAAATTTTAAGGAAAAACACTGTTAGGTAAGTTCATGTTGCAAGTTTGAATCAGAACTATGAACACTTACTCATTCTGTGAAAGAACAAAAAAAAATTGGAAAATTAAATTCACATGAAAAGTGACATATATGCATTTCAGATCCACAACACAAGGCCAAGACTTGCATGTAATCCCCTGATGTAGAAACCTCAAATACTCAAGTAAGTATACAGAAGATACTTTGGTTACTCTTCTAGCTTCACTATCAGGATGCTAAAACACCAACAGCAAAACTAAATAAACAATAACCCCAGAACTAAAACTTGCATAGTAATCACCACTGGCTGGCTAACTGATCCTGTCAAAGAAAGCCATTATAGTTTGAACTCAAGACCATGAACTACAATCATAACACGGGAAAATAAATCAAAGGATTTTTCAGACTGATTTAAAAGAAAAAAAATAAATAAATCAGTGAGACTTGGGCCCTGACAGAACGTTTAAAGCTGCAACCATTTCTGACAACCACAGCTTACAGATATTTTAGTATCAAAATAGATGGTTACGTGCCAGCTAAAGTATTCAGAAGTTACAGTAGTATAACAACTATTTACTTGCAGCCTTGAAGACAAACCTACTTCTCTACGTAAGCCCAAAGTGAAGCAGTATTTGTGGGTCAAGTCTTTTCAAGGGTTTCACCCCCTTCTTAAAGCCAACTCCACTCCTCACTCTGTTTAACAGACCTTTAGAAGCCATTAGTCTAAGAAATAGATTGTTAATGGGGTAAGTGCTAACACCACTCAGGCATAAATGGGAAACAGCCTTGTTCAAAGACTTCATCATATTGCTCCAATTTTGGTTTTGTGAATGAGTCGTCAAAGATTCAGTGTTTCCAGGAAAAGCACAGTGGCCAGTTCAGTGTTCCCAAAAAACAACTGAAATAGAAGAGCCGGGTACCAGGTCTTGTCAAAAAAAAAACATTTAAAAAAATAAATCCAGAAATGCTTCTCCCCTACCCTCAAGTACCCTGATCATTTTTTGCCTTCTTGTTTTATCCTTACAGTCTTGAAATTACTAGAAAGGAAACAGCTGAGGAATGCTGCCACTCTCATGCCATGCTTTCCATTGACTGTCATTTCAGGAATGCATATAGGAAAGTAAAGCAGCTTGGAATGTCTCCACCCATCCAGCAGCATCAGAAGCTGCCCAGCTCACCGACAGCTCCACTGCCTTGCAGATGCATTCCAGTTTGCATTTTAACAGTGGCTCAAACCAATGAAGAAAGATATACTATTAAGCACCGATGTAACATTTCTTGGGTAAATGCCCTCATACATTGCATGTCCTATATGCGTATACTCTACATTGATACTACAGTATGGCAATAACAAGGCGTAATTTACAATTTCTTGGTTGCAAGAGCCCCAGAAGGGTGTACTCATGTTATAGTTGTCCAAAACTACCATCGTGTTCCTTTCAGAGCGTATTAGTTTGTCTATGCCTGACCAGTCTGAACATAAAATAAGTATTTGCTGGAACACATGTGTGTTCCTCAGTTCCACATCCTGACAGTCCACCCTCAGGAGCCACAATTACACAGAAAGAGGCAAGCAATTTGCTGGGCTCTCAATGTTTTAGAAGATTTCAGTAAGTGTCGTACTAGCCCAAGTAACAACTTTGAGAAAGAGAGCAAGTGAGAGTACAAGCAAAAGGATAAACAAGTAAAGAACTGAGTAAGAGCCTGTCAAACCATTGTTCCAACTAAAATTTAGCATATACTCTTAAGCCTGAAATACAGGCCCTCAGTTAGAAGACGTAAGTTGTATCTCTACCAATGATTTATACTGACTGTTTCTGTCTCCTAGCCTCAGATTTAGCTAATAAACTAAAATTTGGTAAGAAATTACATTCTTGCTGCTACAATGCAAAGATCAAAAAGGCCTCAAATCAAGTGCATTCACATCAGTTTTATTTATACATACAAGAGCACGACATCTACTCTTACAAGGTGCTTTTGATGATTTATCATGAAAAAGTGTTCTAACAATACCAAGAATATGCCAGAATACATAGAAAAACATAGATAAAGCTTTAACGTAAGAGCAGCATTAATGCTACAGTGAAATTCATAGCTATAGACCAGAAGAAATTGTCCCCGAACATTAGCTTCAGTGAATACTAGATTTCTACCAGCTGAATTCATCCTTACATTGAAAGTAGTACTCTTCCTCCATGACTAGGCAAGTTTAAGAAATCTGTCAATTACACTAACACAGAAACTTGCTTTAGATACTTAAAATAATTACTGTATGCTAGAATTCACTTGTGTTGTTCTATTTGTGCACAAGAAATATCCATAGCAATGAAAACTGCTGTGTAACCAGACAGAGAAATCCCAGGTTCAAACTTGACAGACCATGAAGAGGCCAAGAGACACTTGGAGACAATAAATGTAAGAAGGTGAAAGATTGTTATTTGGGTTTTTTTTAATAAAACACCAAGCAGAACACAATTCTTTTGAATGCAGCATTTAAATTTCCACTATTAAGGTATATTATAAGGAATCACATCTTTTTTTCCTCTTCTTGCCTCCATTTCAAAGGGTAAAAGAAAATAAATCTTAGATGACAAAATCAGCAGGAAGTTAGCAAGTACTATTGTAGAATCTGAACCTAGCTACTGTAACTACAGACAGAAAGATCTATGGCCCACATAAGAACCAACTCCTATTACAAAGGGGATTTTAAACAAAAATGCCTCTGTAATCTAATTACTGAGTGAAGTCAATCAACATTACACTTATTTCAGGACTCGTTTTCTCTGTGCTTTGTTACACAGATAGAGAATTAAAAAAAAAAAAAAGAAATCAGGATAACGTAATACAAGCTAAGCAAACAACTCCAAAATTTGCAGTTGTGTATTATCTACAATGGGAGTATTAGGGGGTTCGGTGGATGGGAGGCTGTTTCCCCTCCAAACACTGAGATTTAGGTGTCAGGTTCATAACGGAGTACAAACCTTTCTTACGAAAGGAAGTTCTCTTACTTGACAGTCGTGAAAAATTAACAGGTTTACCATACACACCAGTATTTTCACTCTCCAAAGAAGGCAGTGCAGAAGTCATAGCTAGGAGGTTACTAAGACAGCTTTGAGCTATTTCCATAGCTTCCTTACCCTTGGCTGTTGGGTGCTGCTGCTATGATGCAAACACCCTAGAGATTTAAGACTGTAGCAACCTGTTCTTTGCTCTTATGACTTGACATGCTCTGCATGCTGTGGCCCCAGCTCAAATACATGACCTGTGTTATCATTCATCAAAAAGGATCCCGACAGTGCAGCCTTAATGCCCTCTATCAAGTTCTAAGGCAAAGGGATCCAGTGCTGGTAGATTTTATGTCCCTTTTTCATCACTCCTTTCTGTTTGAAAGGATGTCGTAACAAGGACAACAGTTGATGCCAACTGTAACAATACACTTTACCATATCAGGTACTATGAGCATGCCACCAGGAGTCCTGACAGAATTTTTCACATAAACTACTGCAGAAACTCCCACAAAGGAAGGTACTTCTTATCCAAAACCTAAATCCCATAGAACCCACAGGAAATATTAGGACAGTAACTGTCCTTAATCAGTCAGAAAGAATAAGTGTTCAGTGAAACACACTTGTGAAGAGTTTCTCAGCATCTTGACTACCACTGAGGGATCAACGCAGCAGAGTCCTACAGCAGCAGTATCAAATCAAAATTTCTATTTAATACTGCACACTGCTATGGCTGCAAACTAATACATAACTATAACATGGGTAAAACAGTCTCACCTTCATATTCAATCTGGTACTTGAAAAGTTGCAGAAAAACACTGAAATTTGCAACAGAGAGATAGCCTTTGGGGAACTTTGCTTAATTAAAATTGTACTTGCCCTGGACAAAACAGAGCACGTGAATCCTTCATTAAGGATAAGGAGCCTCTCTTGCTGTTCAGCCTTCACCAATGACAACACCTACAGTATTCAACTATTCCCATATACAAAGAGTCAAGACAATTTCCCTTATCTTACCTCCAAAGCAATACCCTCCCCAGGAAGAAGTGAGATCAAGACAGCAGGACATGCTCCTTTCATGCTATGTGGTGGAATTAGGCCACAGTACCGACCTTCCTCACCCAGAGAGAATGAGGCCAAAAAACAGGTTACCAACTCCTAAGTCTGAGCAGCCTCAAAGAAAAAGGGCAGCCAAAAAACAGGCTGCATGAATTGTCATACCTAACCGCAGCCTCATCTCAGCTGCCTTCTTTATCAGGAGCGTGCAGGTACTCCACAGCACACACCCCATGCTCCCAGGGGAGCAGCATGCACAGGAAATCCAGCCTTCCAGGAAACTGGACACATCACGGTCCCTCCCCACCACATGCAGCCTTCCCATAGTGCTGCCCAGAAAGGGTGGGCTCCTCTTTCCTGTGCAACTTTTAGACAAACTACTTTCAGTCACTTAAGCAATAAATTCCAATCGGAGCTAGTGAACCAAGTCTTCTTTCATGGAGGGCAAAGAAAGAGAGGAAGAGAGAGTCCAAACTCTGAAGAAGGATAGGTGCTAAGCTTTCAGGACGACAGAACCTACTCCCACTCCAAATAAATATGCCTACCCTAGAAGGGATCAGGTTTTATTGAAAACAGTATATATTCTCTTCTTAACATCATTTCAGAATATGCCACTTTCCCCCCCACACTCTACAGAAACTACTAATCTGTGAGGTCACAGCTCACCTTTGGGCTTTGTTTTTCTCTCAAGTTCTCCTTACATTCAATTGTTAAGGGATTAGAAAAGTCACAATATCTGTAAGTTAGATCTCATCCTGCGTGACAACTGTCTGGGAATGCATTATTTAAAAACAATCAACTTCAACCTCCACTAAATTAACGGAACAGACATCTGATTGTAAGGTTAAGGTCTCATTTGAAAGTAAGTTTTCTGGTCTTACAGACATGGACACACAATAGGTATATAATGCAGGATATTGCAGCAGAACACACCCTACCCTGCTGCAATATCCTACATTGCGTATCTCTCCCATAGACAGAAAAATGGCATACCCAGTTTTGTCCTTTGTGCTGAAGGCCTAACCTGAACATACGCTAAAACAAATTCTTAAAGCGAATGACATTTGAACCCAACATTACATACGGGAGTAATAATCATCATCTAATGAGAATTTTTTCCCCGTTCTGTAAGATTTTTAACTCAAATAAATTTAACTGACATGTCCTCAGATATGATGCACTCAAGTCCACTCATTTATGCGCACGCAAATATAAAACTAAATCACTCACTGGCAGTGTCACAAGATGAACAAACTATCAGCATATATACTCTCCCCCTTCCTCCTCTAAGCTATGAAGTCACCTGTAATTTTTTCTTTCCCATATCCATTAAGAGAAACAATTCTATGTAAAGCTTTCTGATGGTGATGGCATTCTACCCCACTGATATAGGAAAAGTTCAGCTAATGGCTTTAGAAACAAAGCTTGATGCTCCATTAAAGACCAGATCTGAAGTTCACCAGAATTACAGGATTAATGCTTTCCCCTCAGCACTTCCAACTACCTGGGCTGTGGAAAAGAAAACACAGCTTAAGTCTCTTCCTATAACTGTCATATCTAGCAGGAAAAACAAAGGCTGAATAGTATATTAAATATTTAATTCTATTGCTATTTCTGACACATGCATTTGTTCTTAATAACCACAAAAAAGTTAAATGCAAGACAAAAAGGACAACCCCAAAAAGGTAGAGTCACTTTATCTTTGCTGAGATAAATTTATTCCTGTGAAGTAGTAAAGTCTACATGGGATCTGACAGACAACACAAAAAAACCCCCACCAACCAACCAAAAAAACCACAAAGCAACATCAAACCGTGGCAGTCTTGAACACAAGAACGTGGAATTCGACACAACTGATGTCTCAGTCAAAACTGTCAGGAAGAATGACAAGTTTCTGAAGAGTTTCCTTTGGGAAGAGACAGAGCTTTGTTCCATGACACAGCCAAATCTAATTAAATAAATTCATGTTATAGACTGCATCATGTATGATCTGCACCTTTTATATGCCATATTAAAGGAAAGTAAGATTTATTGATAATAACAAAGTGAAACCATTCAGAGTTGGTCATGGGCAGGGGTTTGTTGTATGCCTTTTTTTTTTTTTAATAGTAACAGGCAACATTAATTTACTGGACTGCCTCAAACAGATTATAACTTCACAGTTGATCTTCTTATTTGCTTTTAACATCATAAAACCAGAAAAGGCTCTTCAGTATCACTAGAGGAGTAGGGGGTGGGGGGGAGGAAAAGAGTGAGCAAGAGTTTTTTAGCAGTGATGTAAATCTTCACTTCTGTTCCTTTAGACTTTGCCCTTCCAAACTGCAAGCTGACTACAGGTAAAAAGAAGGGGAGCATAAGCTCAGATTGATCTTGATGAACGCTTTGTTGTATATAGTACCAAAGACGTTTTGAAAAAGCCATGTGGACTTCATGAAGACAGACACCACCATTCATCTCTTATTCTAACAATAGTTAAACCAAACGTCATCCTTTCCTACCAATCGCTGGAGTACACTAACTTGTAGACCAAACTATCTAACCAGTTAAGGTATGACTTCTAATACAGAGCGCTCCTGGAAGCGTGAAGCAATCATAACTTGATTAGAGAAGGATAAATACATAAAACCTCGCTACTGCGTGACAGGCTAGCCTGAAGTCAGGTAACTGTGCTGCAGTAACACGCTGACAGGCTTAACCACAACACATATTCATTCTTCCAGTTCAGTTCACAACTGAAAGTAAACCAATACGCTTTACAGGGGAGCAAGCGACAACTTAAACACAGGAAATAGAGCAAAGTGTAGTAGACATTTGCATCTTATGTTCAGGAGGGGATTCTATCCATTACTATGGGGCAACTTATGTATATGGGATGGATAAAATACATTAAGCAAAACTGAGGTGGTGAATTTAAGAACAGCACTGTATAACAACAACGTCCTAATTACCTCACCTAACTATTCTGGGAAGATTTCTTCTTGATCAAGCTACACCTCATAATCATTAAGACTTATTTTTTTCGCCCCAACTACTGAACAACTTCCAAACTTAAGAACAAGCAGCTAACCTGTCAAAGATCATTTTTTGCTTTCTGGATATCCAGTGAATTAAATATTGTGTAGAAGCTTTTGGCCTTTGAGAGAAAGAAAAACTATTCAGGCAAACCCGCATTATCTCCGGATTGCCACAGCCTTTCCTTATTTGGCTAACGTTTTGAGATTCCAATCAGACTGCTATGAAGTTCAACATGCACAAAGCATCCATTTTGAGGAAACTTCACAGTCAGTTTCCCTTCCATTCCACCTCCCCCC
>VYXH01006185.1:485612-594245 GCA_013397275.1 Burhinus bistriatus | reverse complement strand
GGCGGGGGGGGAAACCGATGCGGGAGGGCGGACACGGGCGTGAGGGGGGCGGAGCGGGCCGGGGAGTGCCGGGGAGTGCCGTTGCCGCGGACGGCCGTGTTGTGACTGGGGCGAGGCGGGCTCGGTTTGCCTCATCCCGTGCCCGTGAGTTCAAGAGTTCAGCCGAAGGGTCACCGGCTTCCCCTGCCCCGCCGGGGCGGAAATCCCCTGCGTCTGCAGGGGAAGAGCCGGGCCGAGAGGCGGCCGGTGGGGCGGCCCCGCACGGCACCCGCTGCCTGCCCGGGCCTCGCCTCGGGGGCGGCCGGGTTACCGGTCTCCTCCCGCTGCGGCCTGCGTCTGCCGTCAAAGCTGGAGAAACACACTCAGAAAGCGGTGAGGGCCTTGCCCGTAAAGCGGCCATCACCGGAGGATGACCGGGGGCGTACGTCTCCAGAATGGAGCGTGTGGGGAGAGGGACCAGTACGGTTTATTGGGGTCTAGGCCTTAAACCTGAAAGCCTTCGGGCGTGTGGCGCTCAGGGGCTTCTGCGGCGGGAAACACGGTGCTCTTCCATCTCTACGGGGCAGCTTCGTTAAAGGTCCCTGCTGTCCCTGCTAGCCACCCCTGCGCCACATGCAACAGCATCGGTGTTCCTGCCTGCCAACCGGGCAAACGCAGCCGCTCGGAGGAGAGAGATGGGGCAACCTAGCGAGGATCCCTTGTTCTGGGAGGTTAGACGTGTCGGCGTTAGGGCAGCTTGCTGTACAAAAGCGCCATCTCCCATTTGCCCTGCCGCTTCTGCATGGCAGTGGACGAATCCCAGTGCTTGTTGTGCATTTTACTTAAAAGTTCACTTTCATAGTCAGAAAACCTGAGGTAGCGCATCCATCTTTTCTGTTGGGAGAAAACAAGTAGTTACAAAGCATACAGCGTTTGAAGATACAAAGACTAAAATGTATTCGTTTGGAGTTGTGACTTCTAGGAACCAAGCTACTATACGTAGTAATTTTTTTTCCATGCGTAGCTTGTTTTCTTTAGCTAAAAGCAATATGCATTTTGTTTTAAATTGAATCATCTCTGGGGATAAATGTGGTTTTAAACTTACTGGAAAAAAAGTTTTATTTTCAACTAATTATAGGAAACAGTATAGTTTGAGAGGGTCACCAAACCTCATACACTTCAAATTTTGCATGGTTTGTTCTTTTCTAATTACAATGTCTCTTATGGTGGGCAGTCTTGCAGCCTACTCAGGCTTCTTATTTCCATTTTTATTGATAAAAATGTTAGCAGCATTTCGCAAGAAGTAGCAGTCATAAGGTACGTGCAGCAATGTGTTGTTCTTAATGTCTTTTAGAACAGATTTTCATCTGGAGATATTTGCATAGTACCCATCAGATTTACTCATACAGCAATGCACAAGATACAATGCACTGACAATGGGCAGTCGCAATATGATTGTGAACAAAAGACAACATCTTGTAGTCAAGATGAAAGATTTGCCGTCTAAGTAGGTGGACAAATGATTACCCAGCCCCTAATTTATACCTTCCCATTGACAGCCTGTGTGACTATCCAGAGGTACAGTTTAGGGTCCTGGCTTTGAAAGTATGGCTGACTGCATAATGCACTTCAGAAGCAGTCTTTGCAGCGTTTATTCCTCACACGGGTGATTGAGTTGTGCTTTGGCATAGTGCTGGTACCATCAGCTGGTACCATCGGCCCAGTATGGACAGTTGCCAGCCTGGAGCTTGGCTGCATCAACTGACTCAGGTCTAAGGAAGGGATTTGTGCAGGCTCCAGCTGCCTGCTGTGGTCTTGTCCTTGTGGGCAAACTTCCTTGGAGACAGAGTCTCAATCCAGTGCCATTTCCTAAGGAGCTGAAAACTATAGCCCAGAAAAAGATAACACAAGAAAAAGCTGAGTCCTCCTTCCTGAGATGTCCCTGTTACTTTACATGTTCCCTCCCCAACACACTGCTTCTCTCTTTCCTTCACTCAGCTGGCTGTCTGAAAATTTGACTTTTCAAAGAAACCGTATAGCTGAAGAATGTAATAAACTGATTTCAGCAAGCAGTATTTAAATCAAGTGCTTTACTGCAAAGTAATTCTAGGCAAATTGATAGGCACTTACTCAAAATGCCCTCTCTTAGCAATTTCATTGTCATGGAGCATTTTTTTAGGTTTTCATGTTGACTTCCTTCCTCTACCTCAGCTTTATCTTTCTGGTCATGGATCCTCCTTTAACAGCTTCAGCTCACTATCCTTGGCTTGCTAGCAAAATGCAGAGGTTCTCCAGCTCAGAAAGCACATCTCTTTCTGTTCTGAAGTATCTTACAGTCTGTTTTTAATGACCAGATCTAATACCTTCCTTTTGTTCCTTTCTCCAAGGCATTTTTCATTGATTCAGCTCCAGCTTTTCAGAGAACTTCGGCAAATATCTTTCCGTACTCTGCAGCTATTTTTATGTTCTACATTCTTGACTTTATTTTTCTGTGACTTTTTAATTTTCATTTTTTTGAGTTGCACCTCATTTGGGAGTTATGTTGTGTTTGAAGCTTTTTACAGACCCCACAGGCAACATATAATTCATTCATGTGCAGCCAGCTGAAATTCAGTTATTCCATATATATGGGGTATATATGCCTTTCCCAGATAGCTGTGTGCCCTGCAGTAAGTTACATGTGGTCCTTGAATGTGATCTAGCAAAGTATATGGTCTTCCTTAAGCAAAAAGTAGAGCTGACATTCATGTAAACTGGTTAATCTCTGCAATTGTTCACATTTTCAGTATTCAACAAAATTCAGACCAAGAAGGGAATAATGATAAGAGTAATAATAGTAATAGTAGTAGTAGTAGTAATAATAATAATAATAATAATGTCTTAACACTTGTTTTAAATTTCCATATTTTTCTTATCTCATATATCACATAAAAATTTATAATTTCAATAGCAAAGGTATACTGGGCCATATTCTTTACTCCATCCTACCAGTTTGTAGTAATTCTATTCCATTGTAAAATCAGTGTAGCTGAGAGGAGATGAGACAGTCTACAGCTTCTAATTCAGTACTAATTGAGCTAAACATATACAATTGCCAATAATACTTGCTGCAGAAATCTGATGTTCTTTTCCAATTATCTATCTAAGCATGGAGGGCAAAATTCATCTGTGCAGAGGGTTAGAACAAACCCCATATGTTAAAGCTCACTTTGAAGACCATATTGAAAGCGATTATAAAATTTGTCCTAAACCAGTCATTACTGTAATACAATATCACAAGATTGAATTAGATAACTGCATAAGCGTGCATGTGTGTTTACAACAATAATAGTATGCTAACAAGGGACACATAATTTTAGGTATCTGATGTGTGCAACTTAAGGACACGGTAAGTAGGCCTAGTTTTACCAGATTGTTTTGATACATCTCTACCAGACTACTCAACACACTAGGTGTGCTGTAAAATCCTTTGCGTGTATATACGTAGCACTAAAGGTGTTTGAATACATAATTTTCCATATACAAATACTAGCACTGAATTCAGTAGGATTACTTTTCTCTAGAGATAACCATGTAAACATTTGCAGAGATAGCATCTATGCGTGTATATATTTTCATTTAATTTAATGGCAGGCTTCAAGTGATCAATAAAATTATTTACCAATGAGATTGTTATCAGTGTGCTTTCTGGGTTTCCATTTTTTCTTAAAAGCATTACAACCATTGTTCAGAGCTATTTCACGCAGGCTTCTGGACCACAGAAATACACAGATGAAGCTTTTGCACTACCCAAAATAGTCAGCTTCTGGGATGTAGAATTTTTGTTTTGACCTCCTAAGGATAATTGTTGTTTTGTCTTTCATCTTGAACAGCAACAGACACAGTGTGGCTTCTAAAAATTTTGTCCTAACATTTTGCTCTCTGTGGTGAAGAAAACTAATATATCAAAGTTAATTTTGTCAACTCCAGCTCTGGGAAAAATGGATAGTTTGAAGAGATAGTGACAAATACCATATATATTGACATAAAACTTTCTAATAAATCTTCCAGATTTTTACAAAAGTCATGGATTTTAAAAAGGGAGATGGAATAACAAAATACAGAAGGTTTTTTTCAATATGAAAAGGCCATGACAGAGATGCTTATCTAAAGAATAAGCATTTATTTCATTTTTTTATTTGATAGTCATAGCGATTTCTATTTTTAAATCTGGTGTATTCTCTACTCTGATTGTGTGACAAACCCACACAAGGAACAGTGAAAACTCTGGTACATTCCTTACCCAGAAAAAAGAGATAGGAAGACTATGCAGAAAGTGCCATCAAAATTTTAAAGTAACTTATGTAAGCAGCAGACTTTTCGCTCTTTGATTTCTTCAGTTCTGAGTAAGATTCTTACACAGAAACCCCACATTTCAAGGTGGGCTACTTTTTGATGCTGCATAATCCTGAGTCACTAAAACCAAAACCAAAACTACCATAGCAACCAGGGCGTATATTTATAAACTGTGCAGTTCTGAATCAGATTTGCAGTGGTGTATTCTCCCAGCATCTTGCATGAGCTCTACACAGATTGCTGTTTCCATATTCTTGGATGGCAATGAAAGCTAACATTTAAACTTGATTCACATTGAGATTCTCTGACATACTTCTACATGTACCCATCTGTTAAACGGGTATTCGCTCTACTGGCAATTTCAATAGTGCATGGGTTAAGCTAAAAATAGTTGTCTTGGCTAGTAAAAAGCAACACCATGTCCTTTAGAAATAGGGAAATACGCTTATTTATAAAATTGACTTTATAAAACCATTCTTACTTTCAATTAAATTTAAGTTTTGCCTAGTCACCCCATGAAAAAACAGAACTGAGCCATATGTTGTGCAACAGAAATACAGGCGCTCTGTTTCTTTTCAGTCTCTGCAGTCCTGAGAATGCTGCATGTATATGGGCGTAGACATGGTGTTAGACACTCTGCCGTGACAGTTGTCCATTTTGGCCTCTTGTTGTTGAGAACAAGTATCTTTGCTTTATTCCGCTGTCCAAAAGGCTTTTAGAAACCTCTGTTCAGCATTTCTGCAGGTAAAGTGTTTCTTTCCCACTATTGTGTGTGGCTCGAGTCAAGGAGCATACTGTTGAAATGCACGATTTAATACAGGGGGGGAAGGGAATGACCTGTCCCTCTGAAATGCATGCAAGATGTTCCCTGTTAGCTGCATTCTGAACATATCACAGCTGAGAAACATCCTTCCAGGGCTGCAGGAGGACAATTTGGACAAAGAGAAATGAAAGACATCCTGTTCTAGCTTCTCACTGACAACGCAAAAATATACATGCACTCAAGGGTTATTGACAGCCGTGACACTTAGATTTCTGCCTTTCTGCTACTAGCAGATATATGAATTCCCTTTTTAAATATTTGGTTTGGTATATGGAGGTGTCCTTTCTCTAACTTGGGGTTTAAAAATACTAAAATCTCTGTGTGGCTGCACAATTGGCTTGGCTTGGATTTTGGGCATCTAGGAGTATGCCCTGCTGCTCATGGTGCCTACAGGCTCTATATTTATAAGCCAGCAGGGCATATGACATAACTGCGTGCTCACATCATGTTTAGTCTTAGCAATGTAGTAACATAAGTAACCCACCTATATTACTGACAAAAATAATGTCATCCTTTAGCCTATTCAGACAGCCATTAAAAGGAAAACCCAGTGTTTCTTTTTAAAAAAGAGAACTGGCTGATAGAGTATAGCGATGCTTATTTATAAGAATATTCATAAAGACCTGTTTCTCTGGATGCAACAGAAACAAGCAACTGCAAGCAGTTTCCTTTCTCGGAAATCACTTTTTCTAGTAGTTCAGTGTCCTAATAGATGCTTCCACTATTGCTTTTCTGTCCCCTGTATTTGTTACTAGCCCTGTATTTGCTATGGAAAGTTACTTCTTCTGTAGGTTAACTCCTCAGGCTACAGCTTAACTGATCAGACTTCATCCCAAACCATCAAGTGACTCCTTTGGTAGCCTCCTATTGTTCCTCAGCACAAGGCCATAATGAAATTGAATTGCTTCATCCTGTCAGTTCAAAAGAAGACTGACTTAATTGAGACAATTAATCTGAGGCAACATTAATCTGCAGCAACCACTAATGTAACACTAAGGTACTCCAGAAGCTTTAACGTCTATATCGTGCATGCAGAGATGTACACTTCAGAATCTTCTTAAATGGCTCCTGGTTTGACAGGCTTATGATTTTCAACCCTCATCTGATTAAATCACATTTCCTAACCATTCCTAAATTGGTTTGCTGGCCTGCAACTCCCCTGTTCAGTCATCATGATAACTCAAAAGGCCTCATTGAGACGGGACCCATAAAAATCCTTTTCCTTTAGCAGATGCTTAAGGTAACTCAAAACCAGCTTCTTCCCACCACAGCATTATTTAGTCATTTAGCAAAAGATGAGGAAAAGGCTGTAACGTCTAGATCTTAGCCAAAATTTTTTCTTTCCCTAAACATTTTGGATTTATGACACAGCCTTCTCTTTGCCTGAGAGAAAGGCATCTTTTCCAGCATTTTCTCAGAGTCCTAGGCTGAGGTTTCACTAGATAACGGAGACGTTCAGGCAGGTTACTGCCGCAGAAAGGGCCAGTCCTCTTGTCTTTGTACTGCCCATTCCCTACCCCCAGCTGCACAAACACCATTCCCAGCCTTTCCCCCGGCTTTGGTGTTCATTTGACACCAGAGTTGTCTACACTGGCAGACTATTTACTTCTCTGCTTGGCTAGTTTTCTGCTGGTCTAGCAAACTGAGCAGACGCATCACAGGGTGACAGGAGGCTTCCAAAATAGATGGGAGTGTGTGGCCTGGCTTGAGGAAGGACACAGTCACTCTCCTCAGAGGCAGGGAGACATTGCGTAGGTTCAACCAACACATGAAATCTCACCTGTACTTCCAGCTGTGACCATTAAGTCATTATTTTTCCTCTCTGGGGAGGCTTCTTTAATGGTTTGGTGTCCTTTGGACCTGGATTCTGGCTTGTGGAAAATAAATCTGCTAACTAAAGTAAGGCAAGCAATCACTGCCAAGTTACTTCCCCACTCTCCTTTACCCACCATTTTGTCTCTTCCGTGGAGGTAATGTATTTGTCTTCGTTTCACTTTCTGTTTGTTTCCACATGGCACCTAGCAAACAGGATTCTGTGCAAACACAGTAGTGAGTGGAGGGCTAGATCATTTTCATATTAAGTAATAAAAATAACTTTCTCGTTCCTGGCAGTCTTCATTTTAAAAAGTGACAATTTTGAGAGGACACACTTAGCAGACACTCAGTCCTTGGAGTACAGCAACAACGGCAAGGAGCAAGCCAGGACCCCAACTGAAACTCGCCCCTCCAGCCGCAACCAGGCGATGCTGATGTTCATCTCCCATGTCCACCTGCCCCTTCCTCCCAGGCATGTTTGGGTCGTGGTCACTTCCCTGTGTGCAGCACTGGTATAGCTACTTCTTTATAATTGTGAAACAGTCATGGTATACTTTTACTTCAAGCACTAACTGACATCTAAAACACTGATCAGACACTTGGCTCCAGGTTGCATTGAGCATTCCTTGATTTGTATTTTTATTTATGTGCACTTTGTTGCTCTATCCCTCTAATTAAACTGGCTCAAGAAAGTAAAGACTGGTCCTAGAATAGTTCTACATTACACTTATTTTAAGACAAATGGGTGGGTAAATAGATAGATGTGAAATTACATTATTTCCACTAGATTAATAACAGTAAAATTAACTTTTTACTTGCGTATATAATTATAGCTTAAAGATACAATTTTAAAATTGAATTGTTTTGGTTATTTTGATTATTAACCACAACAATTACTTATTTAGGACTGTGGGTGGATAGGTAGAAAAACTAAGAGGAAGTTAGAACATTTCTGGCTCTGCTTCTGCATCTTGATTTTACATGGGATAAATAACTCTTAATTTTGCATTTCTGATCTCGGTTTGTACTTAAACCTCAAGAGCTGAGTAAAGAATTTTGATCACATTAATTAGAATCTTTCTACTCTCAGCATTCGCAATTTCAGATGTAAAAGATGTAAATTAAAGCCTTCATAAAGGTACAAAAGTCTACTGGAGATAAAGCACCCAAGGCTGCAGCTTCTTTTGCAGTGGGAGTTTTGATTGAGCAAGGAATGCTCTGACAAAACACAAACGCTCTTGTGTGTTAGAAAACACTAAAGCAATTTCTGTGCTAAAATGTCTGCGTTACAGTTCTGTGAGCTCCTGTATTTAAAAAACTTAGGTTTCGCATAAATTTGAAATTGTGCATAGTATTAAATCTTATGATCTTGATAAAATCACAGTGTTACTCCCAGGAAAATAAAGGGCAAATGATTACTTCAAAAGGAGAAGAGTCTGGCTCTACTCTCTCATCACCTTGCATTTAGATAAGATTGGAGAAGAGGCATAACTACTATAGAAAAGGAAACAGTTTAAAAAAATTAATAGCTTAAAGTAACATTCCGGTATCTTCTTTCTGTAAAAAATAGCTAATCCAAAATTCAAAATATATGTCACTGCTTTCCTGCATTGCATATTTCAGAAGGTCCTTACTTTCAAGGAGGCACCAGGCAGTTCCCCACACAAAACAGGAATATCCTGCAACCAAATCCTGCATACAGTCACTGTGGTATAACACTCACACTTCTGTGCAGCAGCAGTAAACACAAAGGAAAACACATTTCTTAATATTTTATACCAAAAATATATGCAGTAGTTTTAATGACAATTCTTCTAGAAGTATAATAATTGTATAGGTGATACATGCATAGGTCACATTAGACACTTGCGCTGTCTACAGGATGTCTAGATGCATTAATTTATTTTTATTTATAACAGTCCAGGCTCAATTTAGGAACTCCTACTTGTTTTAGTGAGTTTGTATTAGCTCCCGCTAATATCCCACTGAATCCCACTGGAGTTACTTAGCAAGTAAATGATTTCCAGTCTAAGTTCCAAAATCTGAAATTTAATTATGTCTTAATTTATGATGGGGTTATACAACACACAGACAATTCTCAGCCCGCCTGTTTGTTCAGGTTAAACATATTAGAGCAGATTTGGAATCACATTCCCCTGTTATATAACGTTCCCACAGATTCACACTTAAGCTTTAATAAGATGAGGATCAGGCCTCAAAGAAGCAATTGCCCCACTCTGGTCCTCATACGTAGAAAGGTAAAGCTAAATATAACATAAAGAATGCCATTTGCCCATACGGTGTTAAATGAGCTCCATACCATAGTCAAAACATGGTTAAACAAAACCAGGCAGTTACCTAGAAACAAAAGCAGAAAAGTCTCTGTCTCTGTCACATGCCTGAAAGCCGTTATGGTCAGATCCTGCCGCTGTTGCTCACATTCTACGGTACTTGAGCGGTCCCGTTGAGGTACTGGTGTATTAGAAATTATTCGGAAGTTAAGAAATGCTTCATTTGCTTTTAAAACTACCATAAAATAGGCACCATTTAGATTCAATATTTGCTTTAATGATTTCAGTGTACAGTGGCTTTGTTAGGTTTGTGTTACCTGTCTTGGGTACAAGCTGTGCAAGCACAGAGCTCAGCCTAAGCTGCAAAATTCTGGTAGTCTAAATTAAATCTAGCCTAACTAGTTTACACTTGAGCTTTATGCAGCTCTGGGTATGCTCCTAGCAGTACCCAATGTAGTTTTAAGGTAGCTCAAGCACATATTTGTGGCATCTTCTGTATCTCTTGATGTTTCATCTGCAGGCATGGAAATTACACAGGATCAAATCATCAGCTTGTGTAAACTTAGTGTAACTACACTGGATGAAGGCCTGAACTTCAAATTTTAGTACTTTAGGTCTAAGATTGGGTTTCACTTATAGAAATATGTATTTTGAGAAAGTCCAGACTAACTCTACTGAAATAGAGACACCTAATTCACAAAAGCATGCTTGAGACTGAAATTTGGTTGATACCCAAATGTAATGAAATACAGTTGCTCTGCCTCACCTGAATGGCATGGTGAACATAGGTGATGTTCTCAGGTAAACTAAAAACAGCTTTTAGATGAGACAAGTTTAGTAGAAATCTTTCTGCCTTGGCCCCCTCTACCACATGGTAGATTTCTGTCTGCCTGTGTGTCATGAGGGATGCTGCTCAACGTCTGGGCAAACATTTGAGATAGTCAGTCTCTATTTAGTATGTATATTTTCTCTGTACCCTAGAAGTTAGTATACGTTTAGACAGTATGTCTAACTGAGCAAGTATAGACGGAGATGGATTCAGTTTGTCTGTGCTCCAAGCTGTTGTGTATCTTGTCTGGAAATAAAAGAGCTCTTCCATTCAGGAAATGTAGGTGTGCAGCTCCTAGACCAAAGCTAGCTTGTTTCTGCCCAGCTTGGAGCACTAGCGAAACAAGCTGCTGTCTGTCTGCACCTGTCCACGTAGACTGTTATGACGGGACATGGGTGTTGCAAGCCTCATAGTGAGGCCCCGGGCTGGAGTCTGGGTGGAGGCAGGAGCCAGGTGATGTAATTAAGGCAATCTGAAATCCAGAACCAGAGACATTTAATACTCATTAGCCTAACAGAGCAAGGCAAGCATTGGGTTGGAGGTAGGGTTTAGCACCAAGAAGCCAGGGAACTTGCACGCATCTTGACAAGAGGGTACCTAAACTTCAGATGGATCCATGAAGCCAGGGGCTGCAATTCATGAGGCAGGTCCAGGAGAAGAAGCAAACTGAGCAGCAGCAAGGACTGATGGCCTGGGCCAGAACTGCGACTGAACAGGCGGCAGATGCGAGCTGGATCCTGGAAACCAAAGACAACAACAGAGACCAGGCCTAGAGGCAAGGCAGGGAACACTGAGCCACTGTACTTGGTCTCAGGACATCTTTTGTGCACACCCTATCTACCAACATCTAATGACATCTTTCTGCTGGCTATAACACCTGTTTTGGAAGCCAGGTCCACTTCCTGAGGGCACAGCACCCAATGACTGGCTGCATGAGGGAAGAGTCATCTTCCTTAGCTAGTCATTGCATAGTCATACCTAGAAGGGACTGCATTTATTAATTTTAATGAAGTTAGAGCAGGACTGTAAGAAAATCTGTGGAACATTTGTTTCCACACAATATTAATCAATATAATGAGGTGCAATCATGTAATCGGTCCCATTGAAACCTATAAGGCCTAGTAGGTATGCATATGCTTACATGTACGCTTATTAAGTAAGCATATACTTATTAAGGCCTCTACTTCAATATAAGCAGGAGCCTTAATTTTTAAGGGGATGAAAGGATGTAATAAACAGTGGAACCGGGTATTTCAGTACCCGTAGGGCTGAAGGTGGTGCAAGAAGATGGGTTAGCTTTCTGGCATGTGTGTCAGTCATTATAATAAAACATTTTGCTGCAGAGGTGTGTACCTCTTTGCACAGCACCTGTGAAATGAATGCCAGGAGATTAATGCTATATAAATTATGATACTTATATTAATCTAACCAAAGACATAGAACAACAATTATGTCTGTAGCACCCATTGGTCTCGTGCAGTGCAACAGAGTTGGATGCGAGTCTTTTTCCCTCGGTGCGTCTGCTTTTATATACTTGCGAGAAGCTGGGCTTCCGCCAAAGTGCCATTTGACACTATGCCAGCTTTTGGTCCTTCAAAAACAAAAAGCTTTTGGCCTTTGCCATTTAGGCAGTGCACCAATTCATCCCCAGCTTACTATTAGTAAGACTAATGACTGTCAGCAATGAGATGGGTTTTTCAGGATGGGATGCTCTTACATAACTATAAATGTACATGAGAAAGCCTAACTAAAGGGAATTAGCCTGCATGCTGAATTATCCACGTTTGTTTGTTTCTGTCAGATACCGTCCTCAAACAGAATTTTCTTATTCCAGTGACATACATAAGATTATAAAATGCATGCGCAGTAACTTATATTCTGGATTTGTGGACAGTGATCTTTGTTTATCCCAGAGGGAAAAAAAAAGTGCAACAATTTCAAATCATTTTCGTATTTCTTCCACATTAAATAAGGAAATGAAAACGGTAATGTCATATCTTACATTATGTTTAGGATATGTATCCAAAGCAAATGTGAGGTTTCCAGTGCTTTGTGTTTTTTCAGATGACTTTATCATGTCCCAGTAAACAGATTGTAATTATGTATTATCCTTGCTCTAGCTAGAAGCTTTGGCTCGTCTTTTCTTTTTGAAGCAGGTGCTCTCCTGTTTGCTATTTATCAAGTAGTTTAAAAAGAAAATTTTATAAAGCTTCAGGATTATTTTCCTCTGGTTCTACAACCTAAAATTCTATTGCATCACATTTAAGAATCACATGGGTTTCTCATGAAATAACAGTGTTTATTTTCAGTTCTATGCTGTACAAAAATAATTGATTTTTCCATCATTTTTAATGCATTCAAATGCATTAATTCAGTATTTTAATGCACTGTTACATTATAGAGGTCCTAATTCTATTGACAGTAGGCTTGATTCTCTGTTGCTGTGTGTTAGAGAGTGTCTCCACAGTTTGAGTTCAGTCATCAAAATTAGATGATCAGAGTTGCCCTCCAGAAAGGTCTTTCTCTTTCCAGTGACTATAGAGTCCAAGGAGACTGCTCTCCTAAGATAGGTGCCTGAAGTCAGGCAGCATTAATATCCCCCACTTCACACTCATTTAAACCAAGAAAATGCAAGTGCAAAGTGGAATGAAAGGACTGGGCTTCTGGTGGGATAATTTTAAACATTCTTGTTACATTTTCTTTGCACGCCTGTAAATGGCTGGACAGTGAATAAAGCTCCTTCAATTACGTCTCAGCCTGCAGAGTCTCATTGATTATATGCAACTGGTATGAGCAAAGGAAGCAGAATCCAAAGGCTCACCTTGCAGAGAACCACCTGTAAGCAATAATTATTATTAACAAATTTAGCTACAGCTCTCAGATTTCCACAGCTTTCACTGTTGATCCCATGCTTTGTAGATCCATTTTGGAAACGTGTCCTTACAGAACCTGACTCCCCATTCAATACTTGGTAGTCAGCTGCATGCTACCATATGTTAGCACCATGGTCACATCTACATCAAAAAGTAATCCAATGCAATAGGAGCAGATCAGCAGCTGGAAATGACTGGTACCAAATCCTACATTTGTATTCTATATGTATGGGTATCTTGCCTCAGATCAGATTTACTGTGATGCTTGAACTGTTTCCAGGTTTATATTGTGGGTGGTGCCTACCATACATGTGGTTCAAAATCCTTCTGCCCTAATTAGGCTTGGAGCGCAGTAGATATACTTTTGGAGTGAAAGTTACAGTTTCATTTCACCCAGAAAGAATATCTTTTCTATGCACCAAACCCACTCTGCAAACCAAGCCAACACGCAGTGAGTGGGGATGATCAGAGGATTCATTTCAAATTCTGAACAAAAACCCTGCTGGAGGTGCAGCTCCTAGGTCCTGAAGACTGTTCTTGCTCCACTGTAAATCAGTGACCAAATCCTCAGCAGAATCAGGAGCACTGCCTTTTATTAAAATGCACATAATTTTACTGCACATCCGGGCAATGAACTTTGCTATTTCAGCCCTCCTAAAGCTTGTATTTAGAACAATAGCAATCAATTGGAGAACTGCAGTTTTTCACTTCATTTTGTTATGTGACATTCATTTGTGTGTTGTGGATATAAACCAGCTATCCTGGGTCTTAATGTAGGAAGAAGAAATCAGTTTTCTTTTAAAGAACTGAAGATAGATGCTTGTTTTCATTTTGTAGAAGCAAATAAGGCATTACAGAAGTTACTGTGAATATGTCAATGATGCTAATCTAAAACCTTCTATTTCATTAAATATGCTCCTAATAAATCACCCTTAGTCTTCTTATATTCGTAGTGTTTCAGAACAATTTGCTGCTGTCCCAAGGCTGAACTTTTCAGTCTGACAATGAGAGCATTTAATCTCCAGCTCACAAGAGAGAAGTCTGGCAACAAAAGTATGTGTTAACGCCATAGTGATGAATGATTTAAAAGAGGTTATTTAACTTGGCTACTAATAAAAGTTATTTTTCTGTAACTTTAAGATTTTAATGTAAATAATAAAAACATGTGGTCCTTGCGCAGCTTCTCTAACATTTGATAACTGCTTTACAAAAGCTATCATGTCTATTAAATCCTTGGGAAAAGGCTCAAAAATTCAGGTTAAAAATATATTATCTCAAAAGCTCTGCTTTTACCAAAAAAAAAAAAAAAAAGACTTTACTGAGAACTTCTAAAGAACAGTAACAAAAGTAAAATGGAACACACACAAAAGGAGGTTAATTTTAAAATAGTTTGAGTTAGTAGTATAAAGCATGTAAAATTTCTGAGGTTTTAGAAAATCAGGTGTAAACTAAGATAACCCAGACTGGCAAAGTTTATTTAGAAACAGCATCCATATAATAAGTATAATTTGAGGAGTGTTCAGAAGCACTGGCGATGCTGTAAAATGAATCACAGTCTAGTTTTCTCTACCACGTTTTCCTTAGATAATATCTATGAGGTGTTCAAGGGATATGTGACCTCTTTTTGCCGGTAGTTAGTGTCCTAAATCTGTTCAAATATTAATACTATAATAACTGGCAGGAGAGGAAGATCCTGCTTTAGACTATAGTACATGGAGGTGCTTGCTCACTGCAGAGATTTCAGTGTTTCTCTTTAGAAAGAGCTAGAGAAGTATTTTTGGTGTCTTTGATATAACAAAGTCTTGTCAGCATTCCAAAGATGAGTTGTATTTCAGAGGGGTCTGTTAAGGAAAAAGTCTTTGGGTAAAAAACAATTACTTAAAAAGAAACAACTGTTGAGGAGGTATTGTAAATGCCATTAGTGCAGAGAAGCTTCCATCGCTTCCATGGAGTTATGGCGATAGTGTCTCAAAATGATTCAGCAATTGCTGTTTCAATAAGCAGAGATGAAGAATTTTTTTATTTTCTATTTTTCAAAAAAGCCCATTATTTGAGCTGGCTTCCACAGATTTAAATTTTAGCAACTATTCCAGATGGGTCTGTGGAACGAAGTCTGTCTTTACTGAATGATGAAGACTCAAATTAGAGAAGGTTGCAAGAATTGCTATTATGTTGGAATGTCTTTGCTAATAATTAGCATGGACTTCTTATTTGCCCTGAAAGCCAGACGTAATCACTCTTCCAGCTCAGCCCCCTGATGTCTTCCAGCCTGGCCACTCTGTTGAACTGGGACACGGGATACACTCTGCCTTTTCTTGTTTCGTAAACCAGTTCTTTGGCACTCAGGCATTCAGGTACACAAAGAAAAACAGGCAAAAAATGCTCTCTAAGTTGCACTATTGAAGGAGATCCTTAAGGCTGGTCCTGAGTAGTGGCTATATAAACTGAGATATGAAGACAGGTTTCCCGATAGGTGGAATTAATGTACCAGAGTCTGTAGACTGCAGACTGCAACAGTAGAAGCAGAAAGATATCTTGTCAATTTGATTGTCAGCAGCCTGTTTGCCTGCATAACTATAGTTTCTATGGTATGATGATGAGTAAAATTGGCATATTTTACAAGACGTCGTCAGAATAATGATGAAGACTACTAACATTTAGCAAATCTGATATGGCTGCTGTTGAATAGGCAAGGTCTAGCCACCATGATTTTACCAGTAGAACTACCCCTGGTTTGGCATTTACTTCCATGTTGCAATATGAAGTCTGGTTGGTAAAATCTCAAATATTTGCTGATTAAATAAAACTAGCTGACATGTATTTCCTTTTGATCCTTTTCCATTAGTGCATGTCTGGATGCTGCATTAATCCTCAGTGAAAGCAGCCCTTCACCAACGATGCCTATGTTCCTGCAACTAGGACTGTTCATGTTATTGACTTGAACTCCACGGCCCAAAGTCACAGTGATTACATCTCAAGCCCTCGTTTCGCTCCATTATAATTCCCAGTGCATTTTTAAAATGCCTCTCCTAGTACTTCCACTTCTAAAGCATGAAGCTATGACTTGGTGCAGATCTAAAGAAAAATGTGCCATTTGAAGTATAGCTACTCGACTTTCTGAGGAAAGAGGAACTTCCTCAGTCTATGAGGAGAAGAATCAGTGATAAGCTTGGCTGCAGAACAACCCCAGGAATAACGATGAAACTCTGGCAGAATTATCACTCTGAAATGTCCCATAGCACAGGTCCTTGATCCATTTCAGTTTAGTCCACTGACCCTTTGACACCCTGACAAGCCAAATATCAGTCAGAATCACAAGTATCATCAGTCAGTTATCTCATTACTGTTGACATCCAGCAGGCTACTGGTCACATCCTTTATGTATTCATTATACTGGGATTTCTTGAACTGTCCTGAATAAGACATGTAAAGCAAATTAAATGCTTCTAAGAATATCCTTATGGAAAACTTTAAAGAGTTTTCTCATTTATGATTGCCTCCTTGCTCATCAGATACTTCTCAGTGGCATTCCTGTCCTATACTTGAAAATCAAGTATAGAAACTTAACCAGAAGAATGAAGAAACAGAAAAAAGGAGGACATGATCTCTAACTTGGTCAAGAGTGTGCAGAAGCTAAGAGGTGAAAGGAGTATCTTTTCAAGAGAGGGTGGAAGAACCAGAAGGTGGTTCAGGAAGCATACAAGATGTTTTACAGCCCTTCAAATACAAAAATAATGTATTACAAAGCATTAGGATGCAAAAGAACCTAAAACTTACTTGCCAGAAGCTACTGTACTGTACGGATGGTTTTGTGATCTAGGTTACTGCCACCTTCTGCCACACGATAACATATTACGGACAAACCAGGTCTTTTCACTTAACCACAGCATA
Source organism: Burhinus bistriatus (assembly GCA_013397275.1). Taxonomy (NCBI): domain Eukaryota; kingdom Metazoa; phylum Chordata; class Aves; order Charadriiformes; family Burhinidae; genus Burhinus; species Burhinus bistriatus. Next base: position 577,409 of record VYXH01006185.1, on the reverse strand, counting down.
CTCTAAGGGGAATGATACTCAACCTGTGATTCATGTAAGAATGGTCAGTACCTTGAATCTTCTTTGTTCATGGCTTAAATCTTCATAGAAATGTCTCTGTTTGCTATGATTTCTTATGTAGAACATGATTTACTTTGGCTTTCCAAACTGACATATTCATTTAAAATCAGCAGTTCACTTAAAGTCTATACGCAAGACAACTACAATGACACAAATTAGCACAAAGCAAATATTCCTCTGATTCTGACATACCGTCAAAGCATGCCCTTAAGGCCTCCTTCAGGTGCACATCTCCACAGTCTGCTCTGATAATTGCCTTTGTGTCTGGCAGTTCAAAATCAGCAGAGGTATTTCTGTCCCTACTCCCTTTTCTGGTAAAATTTTCCTGTTTGTTTTACAAATATTCTGTAAAATGCAACATTCAAATATCACAACAAGAATAGTTTGACGTATGTAGACACAGTCTAATTATGAGGCGTTTCCAGCATCAGTCTACAAATACACCTTAAACAGTCATTTTGCATGGCAATGCAAAATGTTCAAGCTATGCTCACATCCTTCTTTGCATCCCAGTGGCTCCATGATGAATAGGAAAAATAGGTGGTTCCTCAGGAAGCTTAGTCTGGCAACAATACGAATATGAATGTGCCAGTCTGGGAAGATGTCCCCCCTTAAGCTTCAAAAAGCTTAAAAAAAAATCCTTTCATTCTGAAGACTTACCATGGATCTCCCCAACCAGTTGTGTTCACGGTAATGATATGTCCCCAGTGATCCAACAACATTTTCACAACCCTGGCAAATTAGCTCTTTTTCTTTCATTGGCAAAGTATAGAGCAGGCTGTGGGTGGCAAAGTTGTGATATTAATTCACTCTAAAGCACAGTTTGGGAAGCAAATTGCATTGTGTTCCTCTGTTACTTTCCCTGTATTGCCCGTGGTCACAATACCATGCAGACTTGCTAGCTTTGCAGTCTTGGATGAAATGCCTTAGATCTTCCAGCTTCCACATATTTACTGAGAAAACAAATAATAGTCTTCAGCAGTGTGAGTGTCGTCTCTTTTTTTTCCTCCATCAAAGCTCTTGTCATTCAGTGGATGCCAAGTGGGAGGGCTCGGGCTGAACTCTCCAAGAGAGTTGTCTTCCATAGCCTCTGTCCTGGTGATCATCAAGGCTTATACGACAGTTCAGCCTCACTTCTCGTTACTTGTTTCGTGATCCCTGTAGCTTTACCTTACCAAGTGTAGGTGTTATTTAAATGCCAGTAACATACAGGAACTAATTTATTGTCCACTCCAGTTATCCTCACTGCTTTACAACCAGTCATTTTAGTAATTATTGAAATTCTGCAAATAATAAAAATAAACCAAAACAACCCCCCCGATGTTATAAGTCTGTAATACCAAAACATCTATTGACCTGCATGCCACCTGTATTTCTATGCAAATTAATGAAGAGAATGAACTGTGACAGGAAAAAGAATATGGATATTACAGAGGAAATCCAAAATAAAAGACAGGAGAAGAGAAGATTATAGGATGTATAGGCTGGTATGTAAGAGCTTTTCCCCATAAACATGGACCTGTTGGAGTGGGTCCAGAGGAGGGCCATGAAGACGATCAGAGGGTTAGAGCACCTCTCCTATGAGGAAAGGCTGAGAGAGTTGGGGTTGTTCAGCCTGGAGAAGAAAAGGCTCTGGGGAGACCTTACAGCAGCCATCCAGTATCTGAAAGGGACCTACAAGAAAGCTGGAGAGGGACTTTTTATAAGGGCAGGTAGTGATAGGACGAGTGGTAATGACTTCAAGCTGGAAGAGGGTAGATTTAGATTAGATATGAGAAAGGAATTTTTCACTCTGAAGGTGGTGAGGCACTGGCACAGGTTGCCCTGGGAAGCTGCGGAGGCCCCATCCCTGGAAGTGTTCAAGGCCAGGTTGGATAAGGCTTTGAGCAACAGCCTCTAGTGGGAGGTGTCCTTGCCCACGGCAGGGGGCTTGGAACTAGATGATCTTTAAGGTCCCTTCCAACCTAAACCGTTCTATGATAAGTCCCATCACAAACCTAAAAGAGGGATTTTGGACTCACAGCACAGTGCTAAGCTGCCCCCCTGGGGCAGCACCACGGGAGGCAGGGCAGTGAGGGACGCTGGAGCATATCACCCTGCAGGGTTCCCCGGGGAGGCCACCACGGGCGCAAGCATTGGTGAACAACCCAGTTTGCCCAAACTGTGACGCTGGCAGCTGCGTGCCAGAAGTAGCCCCAGCGGGTAAACCTCCTCATGCCGACATGACCCCAAGTGTTTGAAAATCAGCCAACTATACGTAGCTCCTGTTTGCTGTGTCTGAGAAACTGAGCTCTGCCCTAACAAAGAGAAGGTGTTAAGTACTTTACTACAATATTCATACGGTTTCCCTCCAAAGTACATCTGCAACTGCAGCTTGCTTGTACATGCAGCGTTGGCCTCGTAGGCCTCAGGGCAGAGTTAAGGCTGCATTTCAGAAGTGGATGTATTTCAACTCTGTACTTCCTACATTTTAGGAGCGCAAATTTCTGCCATTTTAATGATTCATTTCCTGCTTTTTAGAGATTTAATTCCTGCAAGGACAAGGCTGGTAGGTAGCTCAGAGAGTGTTCTTCTCCCCAACCAAGGGCTGTACAGCTGCTGCTGACTGCCCCAAATGGCTACCGCAGACCAACTTCACCACTTGGAAAAGTGAATTTTTATATAGTTTAATATAATTTTTTATTGAAACATTTTCTTCTAGTGCAGTTTCTTTATGTGCTAAGTTCAAAGCATATGTGATCAGCATGGGAACTGTCTGAGCCACAGCCTGACCTCCTATATGCTTAACAACGTCAGCAAAAACATAGTGATTTTCTAAACACGTATTTTGGAGGAGAGTATAATTCTGAAAATCAAACTAAACTTGACCACTTGAGCTTCTCAAGCATTAGCTACATCAGATTTCAAGAGCAACAGAAACAAGAAAAGCTTTTTATTTCACTCAAAGTTGCCATCTTTGAACAGTAAGTACCATTCTGTCTTTACAGAGATTATCAGAGTAGCAGTGTTGAGTTTGAAGAGAGTAAATTCAGGCCACAGATTGTTGTCTTTAAGAGGAATAGAAATCTCCTGAAAGTATTTAAATTACATCAATTTAAAATTGGCAGTGAAAACATATTCATAAGTCAAGATAACCTCTGTAAAACATTAGAGCACCAACATGTTTTACGATGCTCGTCTTGCATTTAAAGAAAGTTTGTGACTTTTAAGAGAACCTTAACAGAACCAGAAGGATAGAATAAAAAGCTGGTGTGCAGGAGACCTTCTGCTTGCAGAGGCAAATGTGGCAGCCATTATGCACTTAGCAATAATCACATTCTGTTTTGATACTAGTTATGCTGAAGACTGGGATGTTGGCCAAGTCATTGGGGTTATTCCCCTTTTCTTTCCAAAATATGCCCTGAAATCTTCAACTTCCAGAAACCCTAGGTCAATATCTTGTTTGAGACATGGAGCCACTAATTGTTCAGACTTCTGCCCACAGCATCAGAAAATGAGGTTTGAACATGACCTCTCATCCTAGGGGTGAGAGGGCCACAGCCTGAGCCATGCTGACACGTCCCCACTGTTCTTGCTGCCCAACAGCCCTGCCTCCACTCTCAGTGCCAACATGTGATGTCCATGATGTAGTACTTAGTCCTGCTCTTTATGGACTAAGTCTGCCCCTTTTTTTTCTGTACCATTACAAGAACAGCTTTTTAAATGTTTAAAAGTAGCACATTGCTCTAAGCCCACTGTTAAGAACTGGTGAAATGGATAAATAAATCAGAATTAATCAAAGAGAAGAAATCAACTTTATAGTGGATATAGATAAAGGCAAAGAAGTCTTTGCTATTTTAAAATCACAAACCAGAAAATAATTAATTGCTGAATGGGTAGAGCAATGTTTTGGCACATGATTAGACAGACAGACTTCAGGAAACAAAAGAAATTAAAAGGTGGCTATAAAGAACTTGCCTTTCATATTATAGAAAGGCCCCTAAGAAATTTTGTATAACATATACCAGTCGTTATCATTGTATAACATATACCAGTCAATTGAAAATTGTTCCTATCTTAGCCATCTCTAAAGCCATATTATCCACCTATGTGGATAATTATTTTCATGTTGTGTGAACAGAAAGTGAAAAGATTGTTCAATGTATGTATGTATTTATTTTATGAAAAGGGAAAAGATACAATTAGACAGGATGGATGGATGCATGGATGCATGGATGCATGGATGGATGGATGGTGGGTTAAATACACACACACAGACAAGCACCTGACAAGAATAACTGAAAAAGAATGAACGATGGAGCTGAAGCTGGATGTGTCTGTAGGCCTTAGCATACACTTAGTGTATACTTTGACAGATTTAAAAAAAAAAGAGTTGGAATTGTGAGACAGAACATTCGTGATAGAAAATCCTTTTAAACTCTTAGGTTTGCATGTAGGGGCAAATGTTTTCCCTGGGGCAAAACCTGAACAAACAGAAGATGTGCAGGTGTCAGGGTGGGGCTACAATAATAATCCCTGAGGGCCATTGCATGTCTCTTCCATAAATACTATGTTTTTAGGATTAAAGCTGGTTAAAAAACTTCTATCAAGATCAATTCCCTCCAAGAGAAAATGCCCCCTTGATAACAGCCTTCTCTGAGAATGATCCATTTTTATTGATTTTTTTTTTTTTTTTTTAAACATGGTTTCAAAGGTAGTTTCAGCTAAAAACCATTTCCTGACCATCTTGACTCAGGAATTCACATCGCTGCAGGCTGCCTGTACAAGGCAGAGTGACCTTTGGAGCAGCGTAGCCTGAGACTGAGCTGGTTTCCCACCCCCTTCTGCTACACAAAGCCCTGGCTAAGACAGTGACAGTGCAAGTCTGGTTTAGCTCTGCTTGGCACCTGGAGTTGAGATCTGTGGAAAATGCCGATTTGAACTTGAGCTATTATCCAGAGTTAGACTCCAAGTTACCTTGTTTTTCTTGCTGTTTTAACCTGTTAGTTAAGTGAGCTTAGCTGTTAATGTGGCACTTCTTTTTCTCCTGTAGCCATGCCGTAAACAGAGAGTAGCAAGTTACCCTCTCAATGACTGCACAATACTGTTACAGTCATGCAATTTCTTTCAAGGGAAATTAATTTTAGGAAAGCACTTAATGTATTTACACGCATCCACTTTTGGCATGGAAACAAGGAGGAGCCAACATCTTATAACCAGCTCTTTGCTGACATAAATAAAATCACTAAAAAGTTGAGAACGACTGCTTCAGTATGCCACTGAATGGACTCCTACAGACCCTCCCTTTTTTGAGTAAAGACTTCTTTTGGAAACACACAGCAATATTTTTCATCAGTACACTGCTGCTACAGAGGTTTCCTCTTGTTGGAGGTTTCCTCCTACCTGTAACCCTCTTTCCTGAAGGACATGTGAGTGGACATTCTACCATGAAGTTTACCTGACTGGCAGATGAAGGGGGGAGGTATCTCCACTAAAGAAAGCTGTGGAGTTATTCAACAAGGTAAGGTAGGTAGTAGTTAAAATACTATGAGGAAACTTTTAAGTAACAGCTATCAAGAAACCAGACTCATTTCCCTGTAGTGCTACTGAGATCAATGGATTTGCTTCAGATTTATGCTTATATGAAAGCAGACTCCTTGCACTTAAAAATGAGTCATATCCCTGATAAATATATATGAACAAAGATGTTTCATAATAAAGATCTCATGTAGATAGCTGTGCCTTTGTGTGAGAGTGCTGATCTTAACTGAAGATGTAGAGGAATGCACAAAGTTAGCTGTCTTGCTTGCAGTGTTATAGGCCGTCCTACAGCAAGGGCAGACTCACAGTTATGCATTAGTATGATTTGTTATGAAAAGTGGCATTTAAATATTTAAATGCACCAGGTCCTATGTGTTTAATTTCATTGTTTAATCATTGCATAGTTTCCCAACTAAGTAGTAGCTGGCACAGAGTGGTGGGCTGCTCTTTATTTATGTGCTGCTGCAGCTTTGCAGAGCCTTTCAGCGTTCGCGAGACTTTTCAGCTATGCATTATTCCTGTTTTGCTCTTGAAGCTCTACATCGAGATATACAAGATATCAGCACACTTTTCTTCTGTGGAACATGGTAAAAAAAAGATATCCCTGTGTATATTCAGCAGTACCTATACAGAAATCCTTGGTCTTTTAGAGTGCAGCTATAAATCCATAGTTAATGTATCATGCCAAGAATGAAGCACACAGTACATATATATCCTACTAAAAATAACAGGAGTTGCGTATACATAAATGCCTTGCACCATGCTAAAGATGCACTTTGAGTCATTTAAACAACATTATTAGGTTGTACCTACTGTATAAGATAGTTGGCTACAGCAAAAACCATAGATGGCATCCTAACTGTCTCATTGTTGTATACGCTAACAAACCTTTCTAACATCACATGTTTTATACAAAATAGGCATCCTCACTGAAGGAATGGGATTGCCTGCTAAGGATTACAGCCATGCTGATGTCCAGTTTAAACACACAGAAGATTAAACAATTGAGATCAAAATGTAAAGCCAGAAATGTTTACTTTAGTATTGCTGAGCACCAAAAGCATAATAAAGTGAAGTCATCGATGCTCCCACATTTGAATTTACTATGAAGTTTACAAAAAAAGCTTCAAGCTGAGGGATATAAGGACCAAACAAATTGAGGCAGAAGGAAAAGACAGAACATGATTCAAGACAAAGACAAGAACAGAAAGTAAAACGTCATAATGCAAACATGTAACAAGCCTTTGGAAGTAAGCTACTTGAAAATTCATGCTAAGCAGCAGAACTTTGAATATTTATTCAGATATTTATTTCTATTCCTGCTTTCCTTACATGCCCAGTGAGAGACTTTTCCAAAGGCCTTCTTCCGCTGGAGCTGGACATAATAGTGCTGAGGCAATGTAGGGTATGTATCTCTGTGTGCTGCAGGTGTAGGTTTGTGCATGAGTACTGCTTGCCCTGGAAAGAGCTCCTAAGCAACCTCTCTTTTCTCCCAAGAAGGTTACTCTAGCTTTCCAGAGGAAAATCTGAAAAAAAACCCCAAACAACCAACCCACCTTGAAATCCAACCCCCCTTGTGCCTTGTGGTTTGGATAACGGTTTATTAGCATAGTGATGCACACTAAATTTATTCTTGCGGTATTGGCATTTGCCCATCTTAGAACTGGTACATACATTTGGCTAATAAAAGGGATATTTAAAAACCTGATTAATTAATAATTTCAAATGTGCTCCTAAAACTTAGATAAATTTATGTTGTGATTCTGTCTCCAACATTCCCTCAGTCTATGTCACCACAAAAGCCCCCACGACATTAAAGGCATCTTATGCACAGTTCACACAAGGACAAGTCCTTTTCTTCCCTCCCAGTGAATCCTTGATTGCACTGTAACTAATGCAGCCTACTGCATAGTTTTCTATAAACTCTGTGCACAGGCACAAGATTTGGGTAGGGCCAGGACTTGTTTTCCCACAGAAGTTGTGGGTTTGTTAGTTGATACAAGCCAGATTAAAGTAGGGGTTAGACTGTCCACAGATATGTCAATTAAAAAAACATCTTGAGTACAATTTGTTGTTAAACTGGTACATATCTTGACTGAACTGGCCTCCAGCTTTGGCTGTGTGAGACTGTTTATGCAGAGGGAGAGTTCTTTGCAAAGCCGTGCACACAGGCATATACAAACTCAGATGGAATGACATTTATTTTTATCTGGGAAGATGGAGCTGCCCTGTGAGTGCACAGCAACATGGTTCCAGCTGCGTCAGGCACATGTGCAGGTGGTACGAGTGGGGAGCTGCTCTCCCCCTACTTGCATTGAAAACGCACCATTGGAATGTATACCTAATAAATTTACTGACACTTGCTACAACATGGATAACATAAATAGCATAAAATCTTACTTTTTATAAAACAGGCTGTTATTAAACATCTCACAAGCTATGCTTGCAACTGGCGTATTCAGCTATTGGGAAGCCAACCTTTGTTTTGGCAGTGGCCTCTTCTCTGCCTAAACAATACAAAGAATTAAAAGTATACGGTCATAGAAAACAATGCCAGTAAAATGATATTTCATTATTATCCATGTCCTCTTCAAAACCAGCATAAAAAGTATTAATAAAACCCAAGCGGTCCAGCCCCTGGTGACCTAGCAGTCCCTATATCCTGCTAAGATCGTCCCCAGAAACATTCTTCTGAAGACAGAGTTCTGCTTTAGATTAGATTGCCTAGTCCTAGAGCTCCCAACAGCCCTACTGAAAACAATTAAGTAATTTATACTTAGAAGCAACTGTGACCTTATCCAGACAAATACCTTCCCATTATTAGAACAAAAGAGACAGTATGTTATTTTGCTTTCTCTAATATTACGTACTATAGTGGTATTTTTTAAACTATGGGAAATCAGCTAAAAAATAACGTGTTGTCTAGCAACAAAGAAAACAGTCACAAACAAAAAAGAAACAGAGTGATAATTCTGCTTTGGATATTGTATATTTCTACCTTCAGGTAAGCTCAGTAAAACTAAACCAACAAACAAGTTAAAATGAACTGGCAAATCAAGCTCCCAACAGTGAATTGATACCAGGGCTCTGGGTCAGTCCAAATGTTGGTTTTGTTTTTTTTTTTTCAATTTCAAAAGCATCTGAGATTCATTAAGTTGTTCTAAGGATATTTAACTTTATAATTCAATCTTTTAAATTTAATCTTTAACTTACGGAACAAACATCTATTATTTTTCCCTTCAACCAATTTTTGCTTTTGAATGAAAAGACTTCAACTTTTCAATTTTATCTAAGATGCACTATAAAAAACAGTCATCCCAGAGTCAGGATATCCTGATGAGTTATGTGGTTTTCTGCAAACTTAGTATTTGTATAGAAATATATAATGATAATATGCTAAATGGTACAAACAAGCTATTAAAAACAATGTTGACATAAACAAGTTTCACATTTAACTTTGCAAGATATAAATAGAAAAAATGATGAAAAGGGGAGAAAATAACTATGCTGAAAGATACAAGGATCAGTGAAGATTCACTGAGGTCAGCGGTGGTTATAGCCATACTACTAAAAGGAAAAATGTCAAGGCTGAGCTGAAAGACCTAGCATAGTGACAGGTCCACACTGCTCAGTCACTGGCGTGCTCCTGGAGATACCTATGTATTATGTTTGAAGGAAACCATCAGCTATGCCCCGTGCTTTAAATTATACTTAAGCATGTTCTTTTCTGCAATGTAGAGAAGCTCTACTTCTGCTTGGCTCGGCCACCTCCAAGCACCTGTCTGCCATTGCAGCGGTCACTACTGGACAGAAAGGATGGTTGAGGTTGACAGCTAGCAAAGTCCCAATGTGCATTGGCTGCTGCAGCATCAGGTGGGATTGCTTGGCGGGCCAAACTCAGGCCTCTGAGCATGGTGTGAACACAGAGCTGGATCTTGGGCAACTCTGAATTGCAGAAAGCACCTGCAACAATGCAGAGATAGTGTAAAAATATGTATGTGTTGTCCTCAGTGAGGGGTGGATTTGAGACACAGAACTCTATTCAGCAAGGAAGAGTAGTGCCACTTTGATCTTTTTGGGTGACCTCATGGTTGTTTTGAAGGTACTGTGAATGCAAGAAGTGCACATACAACCTCCATCCCCCTCCCCTGCTCCCACACACATGTACAAGTACATATGCAGAAAACAAGAAAAATATTCAGAAAAGCAATGAGGAAAGAATCTTCTACATGTTTGCACCGCAGCTTCAAAAGGTGTGGAATGAGCTCCTACGAAACGAGCACTGGAGAGCACTTGCTATCTCCAATTCTGGAGCATACCCAGCACGTAGGGTGAGCAGCACTTGCTCTTGCACCTTTATTACAGAACTGTATCTGAATGAGACCTTTCAGGCTGAGGACAAAATGTTCAGTGCTCACACCAAACCCCTCTAACTTGCTGAGTTTTGACATTTTGACATTGAACCAAAACATTTAGCAGCACTTCAAGATTTAGAAAAAAAGTGGCAAGGGACATTAATCACCTAAAATAATTATTTTTTGTGGGAGCATCTCCGAATCTCTCTCTTAGTCTCAGGAATACATTCATGACATCAGAGAAGAAAATAATATTTTCACCTATGATTTCATTTGTTTCACCTGTATGTTGTCATGCCATATAGTCATCTACAGCATATAAACCTGGTGAAAATGTGTCAAGAAAGCCGCACAGACATCTAAGTAGATATTCAGAGAATTAAAAATAGTTCAAAAATTTTAAATAAACTATCACTGACCATGACTTTTTTGAAATTCCTTGTCAGTCAAGGTGTCGTTTGCAGCTATGTAATCACCATATTAAAAGAAACAAAACTAGCAAATTGTACCCAATTAAGAATGTTACTGATGCCTCATCTAAAACAGCAGTAACTGTCTAAAAATCTTGTAACTATCTGAACAACAGTAAACAGGAGGACTTTGAAGACCTATCATTGTCTTTGAATGAGAAATATATTTGATCTATGAAAGTGATTTTGTTGCAAGAAGGCCGTGTCAGAAGTAACTGGTGAACAGAGTAAGTTGTTGTATCATTGGTACTTGCGGTGTGGGATTTGGCATCCCCATACAACACCCTTCAGTCGGAGTTAAATCCACGGCTGTTGTACTGTTTACCCTATGTCTTGAGATTCCCAATTTGCCTATTCTGCAACTGCTCGGACAGTTGCTGAAAACAATATTTTTCAGCGTGCTGCAACTGAACTGTGAAATGGAGGTCAAAGGATGGATGAAAAGATGCAGTAGCAATGTTAGTAACTTCCTTTCCCTTATCGAAGCAAATGACAGTCCGCTCTGGTACATCATGATCAGAGTTAATGACTTGTTTCATGCTGTTGCAACCAACTAGCATAACGAACAAATGCAAAGCATCTGAGACAGTTAAGGGGTGGATCATGTGCATGTTTCCAATTTCACCAATTTGTTATGTTCCCACAGTTTTTTACAGCATCTTTTTATACATACAATAAGCTATAGCTGATGCCACTATAGATCTTCCTGTTTTTGTAAAACAAAGTATGTATTAATTAGAGGCAGAACAATGAATTCCATTTTTTTATCTTGCCAGTATGAAACAAATGTGATTATGATGATGATCAAACAACATTCAGTTCCTCACTCTGGTGATTAAAATATAAAGACACTGTTCATATTGCTTTTCAGCTATATTATTTAGGTTCCAATGTAACTTATACACCATCATTTTCAGATAGGCAACCTAACCAGGACACTAAACGCCAAGGTCTCATATCTATCTTTACTGAATTTAGCAACTATTTCAGCAATAATTTAGCACTTTTTATCTAGAGGCTAAAAAATAATTCTTACAAAGAAAAGTCTGCTAGCTTGAAAATAGAAATTAGAAATATAGAATAGTCCGTATTGCTGTAGCCTACGTATCTAAAGTAAAATTTAATTTTGTTTTTGTCATAGCAAAACATAAGTATTTGGCAAAAGCAAGCCCAAATAGGAGATATTGCAGTTTGCCTCTGTGCATCCTCAGAGGATAGCAAAGGAGTAGCAGCCCCTGAGGAATTGTCAAGAATAATTTGTCTATCTAATTTCCTTTGTAACAAAGTAATGGGCCCTGCAGACTGAAGATTGAGTCAATGAAGCAGAAAATAAATTCATCAGAAGAACATAAGAGAAGAGGAATAACGAGGTTGGATCAGACCAAAGAGTCCACTTAGCCCAGTATCCTGTCTCTGACAATGGCCAAAGCAGTTGTTTATGGAAGAATATAAAACCAGGGCAAACACATAATGATGCATCCTTGGTATATTCTTAATTTTCCTAGCACTCCATGGTGCAGGGATTAGATGAGCAAGAGGTAATATCATTACCTCCTCTTCTTTAGCGACTTCCTTCTTCCAGACATGCATTTAATTGTTTTTTCCAGCCATCTAATCTCTTGGTAATGAAAACATCCTGGTGTAGATTGAGTGAAAAAGTATTTCCTTTTGTCTTCTTTGTGTCTTATTATTTGAGTCCCCCCCTGTTTCTTGTTTTGTGTTGAATGATAACTTTCTGCTCACCTTCTCCACGCTAGTCATGATTATATAGATTGTATTCACCCCCGGCATCTTTCTTCAATCTCAACTCTTAGATCTCTTCTTGTATGGAAATGGTTCCATGCTTTTCATCTCTGTTTTTGGTTAGTATGTAACTGTTCCAGTTCTAAAATATCCTTCCTGAGGTAGAAGAAGGGGATGATGCAAGAGGTGGGTACACAATGGATTTAAACTATAGCATAACAGCATTTTCTTCATTTGTTTTCAGCTTCCTTCCCTTCATTTGTTTTTTTGCACTCATTTGCTTGACTACCACTGAGCTGATGTTATCATAGAACCATCTAATATAACTCCAAGATCTTTAGAGATTACTAGGCCATAATATTGAGTCACTGTGCATATAAAATGTCTGGTTTTCCTCCTGTGCATCATTTTGCATTTATTAACATCATCTACCATTTTATTGTGCAAGAACACAGTGTCATTAGTTCCTCTGTAACTCACTGCAGGTAGTTTTTCTTTCACTACCCTGAATAATTTTAGTCAGTAAACTTTGTCATCTTATTCTCTTCCCTTTTCAAGGTCATACAGCAGAAGTCCTAGCACAGATCCCTGTGGAAAACCATTGGTGATCTCCCTCTGTTGTAAAAGCTGGACATTTATTTCTATTCATGGTTTCCTATCTTTTAACCCATTATTAACATATTGGAATAGAGAATTTAGTTTCTTTAAGAGTTTTTGTGAGGAGCTTTGTTAATACCTTTTGTTACAATTTAGAGCCCCTCCTGGACACACATTGAGTGAGGCCTTCAGAGAACACTAAAAGACTTCTGAGGTATGAATTCCCTTTGCAAAAGTTGTTGTATTTGCCCATTGACTCGATTCTAATAATTGCCTTTTCACGTTTATGCAGTTCAGGAATGAGACATAAAAGTATATGGCTCCTTGCCCCCATCCACTCTGGAGCCCATTCAGCCATTGATTATTTACCAATTTATATTTTTGTGGACGGTGAACAACTGTTGAACAGCAATTTTGTAGGAAAGGAACTAGAAATTATGTTGAGTTAAAGACTAAACAATGCCTAGCTATTACAGAAAAAAGGAAAATAGCAAACCAAGAGGTATTAACACAAAATAAAATCTATGGCTGTGTTCTGCTCAGCACAGGCATGGCCTCAGCTAGAGCTCTGTGTTCAGTGTTTGGTTTTTGTACCCTTAGAGAACTGGAATTAGAATAATAAAATCTTTTTAGATTTCCGAAAGATCATAGTCTAGGAGTAAAGCTGAATCTATCAATATTGTTAACCTAAAAAAAATATAAGAAGATGATAGTCTTCAGTACATAAAAATAAGTTGCTGAAAAGGAGATAAATTCAACACATAAGGGAAAATGTAGTCACCAAGACCTAATGTTTTCAAACATGAATGGAGTACTAGAATAGATTGCCAGGGAGGTAGTAGTATTTTTATAATAGAAAAACTTCTGGAAATGGTTGCCAGAAGTGACATACATATTGCTGATCCTATCTTGGGAGAGGGGTATAGATATTTAAGGAGATTTTCAGTCCTACAGCTCTATATTCAGCCATCAGAAAAAACTAACTTCTGACTTAGGAGGAGTGTTGAAGAGTTGCTTTATATAGCCTCCCTAAAGAAAGGAGCTCCCTTCAACCTCCCAGGGAAAAGATCCATAAATTCCCAAATCAGTGGAATTAGGTCTGGATGTGCTTTACGGTTCAGATACACTGTCCGTGACACTGCTCCTACTTGAACTCGCTCCTTCAGACATTCCCAGACTCACTTCAGTAGCTGACTCTTTGCTGTTCGGGGTATGATAAACAAACTAGGATGGGACCTATTGCTGCATACATACAGTATTATGGAGCTCAGCATCGGCTAGGTTGTCTAGTGTCATTACAAGCTTGCATATATTCAAGAAAATAAGCCATAAAGATGATTCTGTTCCTGGAAAAATAGAATGTATTGTCCACAGGCAATCCAGTGGAGAAAAATCTCCCAGTAAGATTATTCAAATACATTTTGGAAAAGACCAAAATGGAAACGTAGCAGGCTGAGTATGCCTAAAGTTCCCAGAGAACAGGGTATCCCCACAAGTCATACCCTGTGCACTTCTGAGCCTTAGGACCATGCTGGAAGAAGATGCAATTTGTTGATCTCAGTGATTATCATTTTAAGAGTGGGAAATGGTACAAGTAGTACGTGCAAAAATAGTTTTTTACAAGTTGCTCCAGGGAACATAAGAAACCAAACAATGTTTCTTGCTTTACTACAGTATGTTCCTTGCACAAGAAAGGTCCTATTATTACGGCATGTTGTTTATCATCTCTATACTGAGTGAGAAAGTTAAAGGTTTCATTTTTTTCTCTCCAGACACATAATCCTAGAAACAATACAAGTCTTTAAGCCAGTCTTATTCTCTCCCTCCTGAAGAGTGGCCTCGTGGCACCAGCTGAGAGACGTTAGATTTCAGTGCTGGTTCAGAGCCCACTGCAGCCCCTGCCCACGGTGGCGGAGAACTCACTGTTGCAAATGGATTCAGCAATGCAAAGATCATGGGAAGCTGTATCCCTTTGTTTTTAATTTCCCCCCTAAGGGCAATTTGTTCCAATTAATATCTCAGCTAGCAATTATTGCTGCACAGTGCCCTGACTTATTTCTGTCTGAACGAGCTGAATCAAAATCAGAGAATCTCACGTGACGTAATATATACCCTGGTCTAGTGCCCTTGCCATAAAGAAGATCCTTTGACAGGACTCATGGCAATGCTCTCTGCAAAAGGTCTTTCTTCACCATCAGACTTGGTTCTCTCTTCCGTGAATACACGGGTATAATTTTAAACAATAGCCTTCCTTTGCTGTAAGGGTATGCGTACCTTACATATATGAACAAAACAACCCGCCACAAATGTGTATGAATGACTTTTTTGTTTTTACCACTTTGTCTGGCCTGGGTGCTGACCCCTCCTGCCAGATGTGTCTCTCACCAGCTCCTGGAGGGAGCACGGTGCCGCACATGGCACACGGGTGTGAGAGTCACTCAGCAGGTACCAGCTCCTCTTGTTCTGTCCTGTTTTCCTAAGGACAAACCCACCCCAAAGTTATGTAATACCTGGTTTTGTCACATATTTAAAAATCAAGATACACTGGTACACACAGCTATGTCACCCAAAAAGCTTCATGTCAATATAGAATTTTAATGATGTAATGGAGAGAGTCTTGCCAGAACTTTATGTGATGTGTTTCACTCTTCTGGCATTGGACAGTTTATTTAAAGGAAGAGGCTGTGTGCTGGTTGAGAGCCAATCATGGTCAGCAATCCATTTTCCATACAAATAATCATAAAAAAACAGATGACCTAAATTCAGCTACTCATCTTCCGTTACTGTCTCAAACTGTGCAATGCAGCAAAATTTAATTTCCCAAATGTACATTTGCCTGTAATGTCTTTGGCTACTAGATTGTGCAAAGTACCTTTAAACATTATCAAGCAATGTCCCATTATCTGAATTACAGTGTATGCATGCTCCTACCGTTCTCATTAATACTTGCTAAGAAAAGTTATTAAAGAAGACACAGCTGACTGAATCTTAAAGCTTTCATTTATGAAAAGGTAAACAATATTCCCTTAATGCTCAGTACAAACCCCCTTTTTTAGGGAGCCCATGCTAGGATTAATTAATATTTTTTTTTTTTTTCTTTCCTGTGAAGTTAGACTCTTACTGAGGTGAGCTGCTGGCAAGCATGTACTTACTCCCTACGGGCTTATTAGAGAAAAAGTCTCCAAATGCAAAGTGCAGCCCAGAACTCCCTGAGGTCAAGGGAGAGACTGCCATTAAATTCAACAGGGTTTGAACCAATTAATCCAACGAATAAGATACATCACACTGGCTATACTAGGACAGGTTTGGATCTGAGTTCCTCAGTCTGTGTTTTGGATGGGAAGACCATAGGCTTCATTTACATGAATGGCTTCCACCAACATAAAATTCAACAGCAGCAGAGGATTTCTGTTTTCGGGGGACTAGAGAGTCTTAAAGCTTAAGTTTTATTCTGGTATGATCACAAGTCATCATATAACACATAGAGGATATGGCAAGTTTCATGGAATTCCTAACAATTGCTGTTAGATGGGATACAACTGCCTGATTCTGCGTTCTCTCCACAATTGTTATCTGCGTCTACATCTTTTAAGACTTCATGATGCCTACAGTCATAGTTAAAACAGTACATTTCCTAATTAGGCATCACTTTGCTCTCCCAATTCTGTGATAATAGCTGGCAAGTGGTTAACAGGCTACACGAAAGTTTAGAGTTGGAAATGCACAGCAGGTCCATTAGAAGAGACATCTCGAAATGCACACTGCCTCCTAGCAACTGGCTGGGGAATGTGTTTCACAATGAGTCAGGAAGAAGGGTCCAATATACACCGACACTGCTTTCCTCGGCAGTGTATATTTTTCTTGGAGGATTCCCAGTCAAGCACAGGCTTAGCTACACCTTGCTCAGCTTGGGAACTGTGAAGGCGGCATAACTCATTATGGTATTGATTCAGGACAAATTTGTGAAAATATAGCTGTTTATATGCTGTTTACCTCACTGGAATGGCAACACGACTGACAATATTTATCTCTGCCCTGACTAAAGCCAACAACTGATAGCATATTTTCTTACTCTGTTACATTAATAAGGTCAATAGATTGTAAGAAACAATTAACAATAGATATTAAGCCAAGTGATAGTTTAGAAAGAAAAATATTTCTGAAAGTATTTGCTATTATATACTAAAAATCAGAGGTTTTCATCAAGACACCATTGTTTTCAGTGCTTTTGGTACACAAAAGATAGAAGATAGAGAATGGCTATGTTATTTGTCTCATATATAATATATAGAATATCATAGATACATATATAATATGCTAATTAAAAATCCTAGATTTTTAATTCATGTTCCCTACATCTATTTCATGTGCTTGCATTTGGATCAAATTTTCTACACATCTCTAGAATTTTAGATAGATAGATGCCATAACAGCGTTTGAATAGGAGGAGTGATGAGTTCCATTGGCAACTCTTTTAACTGCATAGAGAATGAATACTACTACATACAATACATATTATCAAATATAGAACTTTAAAATAAGATAATAAATACTGTTCTTTATTTTTAACATGTGTATATGCCTTGTACCAGTGATAAACCAAGAATTACATGCTGTATTGGAACGTCATTTACCTTTCTAGAGTGTTTACAGACCCAAACCTAAAATTAGTAGAGTTCACAGCTTTATTTAGAAGTATTTGGGAGATGTGTGGAATACAGTCTAATCTTCAAATCCATAGTGCAACTGGAAATTTTCATTTGGCTTTCTGTTTCTTTTCACCCCAAATTAAGTGTGATGATTCTTTTTTGATTAGAGCCTTCTTAGCAACTGAGAAGACAATATCTGGACCGTGCAAGGGTTTCTGTATTTCAAGTATGTGCATCACTTCAATGAGACTATTTGTGGAGTAATACAGTTCTTGTGGTGTATAAATACAGAATGATATGGCCCTCTGTTCATTTATAAAAATGAACCAATCAAATGGATAATAGGACTTGAATAAACACCCCTCTCAATATTTTCCTTCTAGCAAGAAATCATGAAGTTTGATATACAGTTTTCTGGTCCCAGGGGAGGCACCAACTAAGCTATCTCAAAAGAAATTACATTTTTATTGTACGGCTTGTTTGTTGTGGCAAGCAAGCAGATGTTAGTCAACTACCAGAATAATAAGGCTTTGATATAATTATCTGATCTAGAACTGCAATAGACATAACGAATGCTGTAAAGGTGGTTTACCGCAGATTCGGTCCAGGTATTCATAGAGAAATCTGAGTTTAGTGATCTAGAGCTCCAGTACATTCATTACTCACCGTGAATTTGTAATTATTTAGGCTTACATGAACTGTGTTAGGAGTGACTGTATATATTTTAGTATTTAATATCATGTCCCATACTGAACATATTTCATAGCAACTGCTTTAACAACATATCGCTGTTAACTTTGTAGGACTCCGGTGGCTTAGCTTCTAGCCAGTCTGCTTCTCTGGAGTGTTTCGCCTGAGTTTCTTTTAAGTGGTACTATTATTTTAATTTGCATTCACTTTAGGCTTCTTGTTAAAGAGAAACTTGAAAGTTAAGATGGAGTTTTTTCACTCCCCAGAAGAGGCTGATTCTTAGAGTAGCCAGCAGTCGTAGCCTGATCCCCAGCCCACATCTGGCCAGAGAAACATGCTGCATCTGGTCTAAGTAAATTCTTATGGTTTTCCAAAGTAGATTGTTTCTGACTAAGACCTTAAACCATCTCACAAGCATTAACTCTTTTTTGCATGTAGTTTATGATTAAGGCTTTTTTATCACTTTGAGTGAAATCATCTACTTGAACCAAGGGAGGAGGTGGGGGTCTGCTGAAAAGATGATGTCTATTAGCTGTTCTCTGATGCCCTAGGTGGACGGTGTTGGGGGACAGAGTAAAGCTGCCCAGGTTGATGGCATGGTGACCTGTGCCAGGCACAGTGGCAATGTTGAGAGCTGATGACACTTTTAAAGAAAGATTTTGCTGCTAAATGCTGGGAAAAGGCAATTCTTTAACAGGTAAGCAGAGTACAGAGGGGGTTCCTTGTCTTTTGTGATTGTCCTAGCAAGATGAAAAGCATTTCTAGCCTGGAAATGCCCTCTACAGTGACATCCTAAGTCAGAACCCTCTACTTGGATTACAGGGAACCTAAAAATAGGGCTTCAGCATGGCTAATGGAAATGTCAAAAGGCAGATTTATCTACAGTGTTCCTGCCATTGCAGACATGCCTCCTGAAATGGTCATTAGCTTTTTGATGTCTGCTAGGCCAAACCTTGAACAAAAGGAAAGAGGACATTATTGAAGGTGTAAGTTCTTGAGCCAACATTGGAGGCATATTTGGTGACGGCGCACTCAGGTCAAAGAAATGAGATCTTGAGGTTGGTTTTGATTCATAGTGGGAAACTTTCAGCTGGTCTAATCATGCAGGGATCAAAACTAGCTCTTAGTCCTCTGCTGGGTAATGAAATAAATGGCACGAGGGCACAAGACTCCCAAAATACAGGGGAACACTAGTACCACATTGTATATCAGTAAGTTCCTGCAGTTGCTGTGTTTGTACAGGACATTTTGAAAGCATACAGAGGTCAGAGAATATTCAGGTCAGATACTATTCCCAAAGTTGCACTTAAAGTCTCTGGGAAATTGGTGATTACAAGCAATGGTCTGAGGAGATACAACTCTCTTTGGCTCTATTAAGTGGGCAGGTTCATAGCTTATAGCAGAAGTTTGATCCTGACTAGCAGAAGGACATGTAAATGAGAATTAGTCCTTAATCTGTTTGGTTCCCCAGCAGTATGGCTCTTGTGATCACCTGGCTGAAAGTGAGAGAAGGATCTCCTAGGTGTCCCTGCTCTGGCAGGGAGGTTGGACTAGATGATCTTCAGAGGTCCTTTCCAACCCCTGTGATTCTGTGATCTCACATACAAAATTCTGAATTAGTCTATACATTCCTGGAGCAGATTAGCACAGAAAGAGATAGGAGCAAACTTTACCTAAAAACTCTTTGGTACTACTCTAAAGAAGTGATACACCTTAAAGCAGCTCCTTATCATTCTTCATTAGCTTTCTCAAAGTTGTGACATTAGATAAATATTAAAAAATTAACCCAAATTATGCCTATAATTTTCTTCAAAGAGAGTGGCGCTGTTCAATACCAAGAAGCCTGGCACCACTCTTCACAAATGAAAAAACTTATCCCATTTGGTGTATGGGTCCTTGAGGACTGTCAGGTATCATATATTCACACAACCCTCTGAGCTCATTTGTTTACTTATTTGGGTAGTTCAGCCCATGGCCATGCAGCAAAAGCACTAAATATAAAGCACCTTATGTAGTCAATTATATACAACATTAAAATCAAACAGATGTATACAAAATAGAGAACTTAAACAAATATAATCATATTTACCAAACACAACAAATAACAGGAGATACAATCCAGGCTACAATTATCTGGCTCAGTTAAATTATATATTATAGCAGCTTCAAATTTCTTTAAGCTAATTACAAAGGTGATGATATAACATGCCTGTGATACTGCTGTCACTGAAGATTGCTCTGGCGATAATAAAATTCTTACTTTTCCCTCTCTTACGTTTTATAAATGTGAAGTAGGCCAGAGTAAATAATTTCTCTAAGTAATACAGAGTTTGTGGAAAAAAACAGATTACTTCTCTGATGTCATCATAACACAATAACAAGTAAATGTTATTAGGCAAAGTATGTTTAATGCCTCAATGCTTCTGTCATGAGAACCATATTCTGTTTACATGAGAGAAAAATTACCCATGCTATTTCTTCTATAACATATGCAATAATGTAAAAGGTTTTGGTTTGACAATGTGATTACAAGACAAAAACACTTGATGAAGAAGAAAAAAACATACCTGCAAATACTGGTAAATGTCTAAATGGGAATGCATTTTAGAGGTCCGGATCCTTTAGAATACGGACACTCTTCCTTAGTTTTATGCTGGTGACTGCTTTGTGACTGCACAACAATTGCATTTAATGCCCGTGAAGCTAAACAGAATTGCCTTGATTTGTATGGCACCAAGATAGTTTGTCTAGACTGTAAAAACTGCATGAATCTAACTACATTTAAGAAGTTTGCCTAGTTACAAGTGTAAAACTCTTACGAACATGTGTTCAGAAGGCATAAACCATGCAAAAGCTGGTTATGCTTGTATCAGTAAATTACCACATTAAACTAACTAAGTTTTGGGTTGGCCAGACCATCATATCCACTCCAGTAAAAGAGAAATTAAGAAAATTACCCTCCCTCACCAAAGAGATGATGCCTAACTGCATGTGTATTCCTTGTACAGAGTAAATATCTAATGATTTGTTTAAACAAATGCATTTTGCTTTGTATTGTAACGGATCAAGAATACATAGTTTCAACTCTTCTCATGCAGTAGTTCTCACGGCCTAAATAATAAACCCCTATGAACTGTGTCACAATCTTTGCAGGACTTCTGCAGTGTTCATCATTTGGAAACACGGCCTAAGCTGTAAAGCTCCTACCCAGATAGGTCTTAGCCAGCTCACATCTAAGTTTTGTTTTCATCCTCTGAAGACAGGAGCAGGTTACAGAGTTCTCACTGGGCTATGAAGTTGCCGAAATAAGAGGCTGCCCATGCACGCCCTCAACATTCAGACCCACGTTACCATTTAATTTACCGTCATGAACAAAAAATATTCCATGAGGTGGTAAACTGAATCTCACTTCTCATTGTGCAAGCTGCTGACAGTTCAGAGGAAATCCAGATGCATCTGCATGGAGTAAACCTCTGTAAACATGTTCTGCACTCCAGCAAAGAAATAAATGTCAAGGTAAGCTTGGCAAGCGACAAAAAAAGGATGAGTCATATTTCTCCAGTTTCATTCCAAAGATGCTATCTTTCACCTTCCTCAGTACTATAGTCATAAGACTGACAATGTTTCTGCTCCTTTATGGGAAGCAGTATTCAAACACTGTGGGTAAATGATTTAGTGGAGCCCCACAGTCATTTTTCACACATACTTTGTTTTCATTACTAAAATCTGGAACGAATAAGTTTCCATATGCAGCAATCAATGTGCAATTGCCTATCTAAAATGTTTATAAGTCACTCCTCATCCGTGCTTTTAGCTGATATATTTACATTAAAATATATAGGATGAAGTCATTTTATGAAAGGCTTCTTGTTAAGTAATTAATAGAAAATGTTATGTCCATTTCGCAAAAGAAGAAACTGAGGCAGCATCACTAAGACCACATTTCCAGGCAATCATTAGCTTTGAGTTGTTTAACTTCTGATTAACCAAATTGACATATCTTGGAAACTCATTTTCAAGACTACTATGCACTTGTTGTTTCAATTAAAGTCAACAGGATCTGTATGCACCTAACAGGTCTCAAATTCAGGCCAACTACTCAGAAATTAAGGAATCGGGAATGAAAGGCCACTTCTGAAAAGATTTGCACAAGATTACATGTGATGTCTGGGACACAGCCCAGAACTGAACTCGGTCCCCTAGCTCACAGTCCAGAGAATTAACAGAGTAATTATCATTCCTGCTAATGCTACTGATTAGTAAGTATTTTCCTAAAAGACACATAGAAAGTACTTTCTGTCTAGCTCATCCCTGTTCCCTACTGGCTTGTTAATCCGACTGCACCTAATTAATATTTTTTTCTCTGGCATGATTAATTATTCTCACTTTAGTGAACAAAAATCAGTACATGATACAAATATTGTGATATTTAAATGGAGAACCCAGCAGTTTATAAGAGTTTCAGCTGAGTTCATCAGTGGTTTATGTTAGTCAGATCTCTCAGGTGAAACTTTATGTATGATGTATTCCTTTCCTCTCAAGACCTAAGATGTTGCCATTTCTGTTTTCCATTAAATTTTTAAAAAGCTGAAATACATAAGAGACTTCAGTTTTTACAAAAAGCAATAAAATTTGAGTATTTACACTCCTAATATCCCAGGATTGTGACTTTTTTGGTACTACCCAGGTGACATTTTTATATAAAGAGATTCCAGGTTGCTGTTTATTAAAGATTACATTTTGTTCTTGGCCCTATTCTCCTAGCATTACTCATGCAAATACTAATCCTTGAAAATGCAATGGAGATGTTCAAATGACATGGTGTTATTCTGCCTGATTAGCATTGCAGAATACAGCTGTGTTCATTTTTTGTGGTAAATTTCTACCTAATCCCGATGATATAATCCAGATATAATCTGGATTATAAAAGCATTTGTGGTCTGTTGAATTCACTAGCAGGCTGGAGATTTCTAAGCATGTCAATTTAAGACAATATAAGTTTAAATAAAGCTTATAATTTACAAAGGAGATGGAAGCTATGCTTTAATTCATTCTTGATTATTGCTTACGTACATCCCTGATGCACAGGGAAGACATTTATTTCCATGCCAATAAACAACACCAAACCTATTTTGAAAAAGCAAAGTCACCACATTTTCATTCAGTTCTGCCTTTCGTGTCATAGCTAAATGCAAGAAAGAGATGTATCCTGAAAATCGATTTGGAAACTTTATGGCAAGTATCTCCAAGCTGGTGATAGAAACATTTCCAAGACATGCATCTTGGTGTTATTGCCTTAGAAATGTCTCAAAATCAGGTTTCTGTATTTGGGAGTGATTTCTGGTTCCTGTTGGTTATGTAGAAATCAGAAAGATTTTTCACAGCACTGGCCCTGGGAGTTCAGTTTTAACCCTTTTCAGGATCCGTAAGTAAGTACAGATGTGCAAGAGAGAAACACTAAAAGCAAGAGAGTTGCAATTTTGGTTCAGAGAAGCTCTGATCCTATCCGCATGAATTCATTCAACTTTGCTTTAACCACACCTAGCACTATGATTCCCTCAGCTATGCCTGTGTACATCCATTGAAGTCACTGGGCTGACAAGACTACAGCTCAGGAAACTATCAGCCCTGGTATGATAATAACCAAACAAGATCTTCCCTCACATCTTCTGTCCCTTACCACCTTCTTTCCCAGCCTGCCTCTCATATATGTCGGTTGCTATCAGTTCCCTGCTTCCTGCCCCTCTCTCTCATATTATCTTTATCTTTGTTTTTTAAACATTGGAAGAAACAGGTAAGTAAATTAGACCTGTCAAATCCATGCATATTGGGTAGTCGTGCCCTGTAACTATGCAATGTGTTTACTGTGTCCTCCCTCTGTACCTCTCCCCCAGTTACTCAGTCTCAGGGGTGGAACACATCTCTCCTGACTTCAGACATGAACCCCTGAGCCAGCCTCCCATCGTTCTGCCTTATAATAACAGAAAGAAATAGGTGCTTGGAGACACGATTCATCTCATTTGGATGAAACCACTTGAATCTTAGAAGACCCTCTTTCTTTCCTCTGACCAGAAGGGTAGCCCAGATAACAAGCTCAACAGCTGATAGCCTCATTTGAGATACTTACATTTGGTCAGACACATCTTTAACTGTCCTACCCCATGTAGACTGGAGGAAGCCAAAGGGAATTTGAAATAGGGAGATGGTGAAAACCACAATTCCAGCTCTAAACAGAAAAAAATCCCAATTTAGAGTTGGCAGTACCAAACGACTATCTACTGCTGCATGTTTTTCATGCAACTGAGCTTTTTAAGTCGGCAATTTGTATGTTGCACAAGAAACAAATTTTCAACAAAACCCAAATCAACAGCAACTATAATCCGCAAAATGATCTGGCAGAAAAAACTTTTACACTACAGGTTTGGCTTGATGCTTTAGATGTTATAGCTGCCACTCTTCATCCAGTTTCTGAACACTCAGATTGGATTTATGGCCCTACAAGCATGGAGGTGGGGAATCATAAGAAAAATAAGCATGCTGATTCACATGAAAAGTATGTGCCAAATAAAGCCTTAAATCATTTTATGCAGCCTGTCATTCAAACATATTTGACTGTCATCCAAATTGTTGGAATTGTCTTTCATACAGAAAAAAAATCTGTTTATTTTTAGGATAATTGGAAAAGCAACAGATTATCTTCAAATTAATGAATAGGTCAAGTTGTTTTTATAAGCTTAATAATATTTTCCATTGTCCCTCCCTCCTTAACACCTATCTTCATTGCCTAATCATTCACATACTTTATTTTTTTGCATTTAGATGAGTCATGAAGTGCACATTACGATGATAAATGTATCATCTCTGCTTCCTCTTAGTGTTAACTCAGTGGTGTGATTCATGCCGTAAACCTATTTTACTCGTTCTGTCCTTTGTTGTTCATAACCTCGACTCTGTTAACATCAACAGTACTGCTGGAATCACATGTTTTTACTTAAAAGCTATCAGAAAGGTTTTATCTGCTTTACATTTTATAAATTCAGTCTGGCACGTTTTTTTCTATTACACTAGTTATTCACATGAAATCACAAATGTTACTGTAATGCAAGCTGAAGAAACTCACCTTATGAAGGTGGTATTTCCCCTATAATGATGCCATTTCACTGATTGCTTTGAGTTAATTAAATATTGTAAAAGATATTTGAGAAGCCTAGGCCACAATTTCAAGCTCAGCTGGAACTGCTTTCCAGTGCCGTGTGAGGAAATCGATGCACCCTCTGTGTGTGGCCCAAAAAGCATCGTATTTGGGGCTTTCTTGCCCGACTCCAAGGGCTATACTTATATTCGCATCATCCCTGAACCCTGGAGTATGTACTTTGCTTCTCCAATTTCATGTGAGTAACAAATGAATTTATGTGTTCTGAGACTGTATTGGTTGATGATCCTGACTGAGAGCAATTACCTGTGTCATTAAAGCAACGTGTAGCTGAGGCGTAATATTCTAAAGATAGTAATACATCCTTATGCGTGCTTGTGACTGAATAGTAAGGGAACATAGGATCTTCCTTAAGAGGCAGTTATTGGAAAGTTAAACAAAAAAGCAACACAATATGAGTTGTTTTCTATGCAATCCTTTCAGAAACAGGAGGCTCCATCTTGAAATTAAATCCCTGATTCACTGCGTTTGTGAGCTCAGAGGAAGACAGGATGATTAGAAGTCGCTGGCTAATGATGAGGGGGAGAGAAAATGGTGAGATCTTTAGAAATTGAACACAAAAGCACACACACACTGCGGGAGTCTCCGAAAACAGAAAGATAACCTTTTTCAGCTCCCAGCCTTAGAAAAGACAAGCAAGTGCAGAGACTGTTACTTGTAGCTACAGGGGGTGCCTTTTTTTCCTGAAAACAAATAATTTCAAATAAAATATTTTGTCAAGTGATAACCAATAACCGGTGACCTGCCTTTCCATTCAGGGCTGAATACACACCAGATTTATTCGGAAGGGGCTTTGCAGGGAAGTGATGTGGGAGTGTGTTGTGGTTTACGTTTAACCAGGACAGAGTATGTGCCATGAAGTTATTAAGAGACGGAAGGAGCGAGGAGGGGCAGGTGGAGAGTGGTGGTGGAGGATACTGGGAAGCTTCCTAAAGTGGCTTCTCCCTGGTAAATATCTGTTGCCCCAATGGGACAAGACCTACTGAATGCAAATCTACTAAGGTAACCAGATTGAACAGACCTATACCTCGGTCCAGCCCTAGACCAGCAAATCACATGGCAAATTGAGTGATGTCTTTTTCACTCATGCAAATGGAAATCTTACTGTTAACTTCAGTGGGTCAAGACACGTACATTAATTAAAGCACCTACTGGGACTTGCTCTTTAAATGTCCTTTTTGACCACGGATCTTTAAACATCTTTGGTAGCTATTTCATTCATGATGTTTAAAACTCAATTTTCCATTTTCATTCAAGGATGGAAGTTGGAGTAAGTTTTGACATTAATTCAGATTTCTAGGGCTAATTTTAATCTTAAGATTAAACAAGGAGGTGGTGTACTACTTGAAATGCTCCTTTCCTTAGAAATTTAAATCTAAAATTAAAATCTAATTTAAATCTAAAATTAAATCTAAAATTAAAATCTAATTTACAGCATAGTGTTGAAGAAGGAGACCAGGACTAGCTAAACACTTGCTGTCCTGTTTACTATTGTTATCAGCTGAGAACTACCGTATGCACATTACAGAATGGTTAATGTTCTGGAACAGCTTACCTATCTGGAACTTTTTTCTTTTTTTTTTTTTTTCTTTCAGGATGACCACTGCTGGCTTACCCTGGCTTCAGAGGAGTGCACTGTGCAAAAGCAGCTATTTCCATACCTACAAGCTAAACAGCCCCTCCGACGCCTCGCCAGCCTGTCCCACACCCACCCTTTCTGCGGCGCGCTGGGCCTCCATCCCTCCATCCCTCCCTCCCTCCCCAGGTGGAGACGCGGTGTTCTCCCACCCACTGCCCCAGCTCCTCCGGCACTCAGCCACCGCTCCGCAGCAGGTCTGGCTGGATCTGACGTCTGCCAGAGACTGCCCTTCAGCAGCCAGGCCCCAGAAGGTAAGCGCCGTGACTGAGAAAGGCTTCTCCCAAACAAAGTATGACTTATTCATAGGAACAGAGCACTCGGGGAAAAAAATGTTAACGTGAGACGAGACAATATCTCACTTGAAAGGCAGGCAGGCCTACGTCTTCCTCGGACCCCCCTTTCTGGATGGAAATGCCTCTGAAAAAACTTCACTTTTCTTAGCTTCAGAGCTCATATCTTTTTTATCATCGGGCAGCCCCTCTGTTTCCTCAGCCTATGAGCTCCTCTTGCCAAGCTCATCTGGTGAAGAAACTAATGGACACTGGAAACATTCCTCTGACTGCCCTGCTTCATGTACGGCACGCTGCACATCAGCACGAGAGGACTCCCTGTTTCTAAAATTGAACTGTCTCTTTATCAACAGCCTCATTTACTGGGACACTGAGCTAGCAAATCAGATGTACATGACTTGCCTGGCTGTGCCGCCTCCAAGCTCTGCCTTCCTGCAACATGTGCTCTTCCCTCCGTGTTCACCACAGATAATTTCATCTGTAAGTACTTGTAGGTGGCTGGCTATCTACTTTCATGCCGCTTATTGCACTGGGAATCTGGGGAAAACTCTTGAAACTATTTGTCTCCTTGCTGCTTTGTCAGGCCACGCCATGAGGAAGGGACATGTAATATTCAAAAAGATAATGAAGTGCCTCCCAAGATCTCTACAGTCAATTTTAAAACTGTTTAGAAATCTTCTTGGTTTGTGTTTCATTTAATTATTAGTTGGCAACAGAACAATTATTCTATAATTTGCACTCACAGGGCAATCTGGAAAATATTCATAGATGCAGATGAATGGTTTTAAAGTATTGTGTGTATATATATAATAAAAAAATAAAAATTCCAACTTCATTTTTTCTATTTTAAAATTTGGCACATTAAATATGAATGGCATTATCTAAATATATAATCTAGGGATTTCTTTTTCTTAAAAGCAGTGACTATTTCCTTGCTTCAGGAAGTAAATTAAATGCTTCAGAATATAGGCTGTCTTTCTGAATATAGAAAAAAATGGGTGGGACAAATATTTGCTGCATCTTGTATAACATGTAGGGAGTAGTTGCTTTCCTTGTGTCATTGCAAATGATGTAAACGTGTTATTACTTGCTTGTTGGCATACAGGCTAGAAATAAACTTATTATCTATTTAATATATGCCCTTCCTGCTGGATCTCAGGTTACTATCCAATGAATTCAAGAGTTACTCTCAGCTTTCAGGCTATGAGTTAAATCTCAGCCCCACAAATGTCAATGGGAGGTTTGCCGTTACATTAATTGGGACCAGGATTTCACTCAATGAGTATTTCTTGGAGAAGATCTTAAATACTGTGTTAAAAATCAAATGAGAGAAATCTCAACTTACAACTATGTAAGGCATTCATTTCTATTCTCATGTAAAATGACTTGGGCAACACCCAGAAGCAGTTAAATTAAGCTTGGTTAGAGCTTTCACTTGCTGCTAAAAATTCAGCAACTCACATCTAGAATAGATTTTGTTCTCACTAAAAGAGAAACACACTCCAGATATTTAGCTTGTGACATAGCTATGATTTATCTTAGACCACGCATCAGTCTAGGGTAGATGGCTTAAGCTGCCCATGTCAAAGGCTGGTTGTCTTAGAAGCCCTTCTAATTGTGCTAGAAGGTTATGCCTCAAGTCACGCATAATTGCTCATAAGGTTCTATGGATGGCACAACATGCAGGCATTTTTCCTGACAAAACAGATGAATATGTTAGCCGAGGATTTCAGTCTCAAAAAGCAATGTGTTGCTTCAGAGACAGCTCATCAGTAGTGCTCTTTAGCTAAAGAAATTCAATTGCCACTTGACAGCATGAAGATCAGTAGCTTCTTAATACACCCAACAACAGCATCTTGAATTTGGAGCTTACATCAGTAATACTATAGCCTCCGTGTACAACACAATAATGCACAACATTTCACAGATGCTGTTGCCTTAAACATTAGGCTTTCAATTGGAGCAAGAAGAAAATAATACAAGCTCACTACATAAAAATACAGTCTTGCTATGTCTGCATAAACTTTTCAGCACAAAAGCAAGCTCAGATCATCAGAGTGGTGAAGAGAATGTCCAATACAGCACCCAGGCTGTGCTAAATGGGATTTAAGCCAACTTTGTTTTCTCCTGGTTGTGGAACCCTGTTGGGGCTGGTGTATAGCAGAGAGTTTAAAGGCTAGCGTAGATGCCAGCAGTCTCAAAAGGGCTATTTTAGTAGCCAGGATTATTGGAGCATAAAGGAACCACAAAGCCCTTGCTTTCTGACTGCCTTGTGCCAATAGCATGCAGTGAGGCAGCGACAGAAGACGCTTATAGCATACGAGGTTTTCGCTGTTCTCGAGGAATCTCTTCGTGACCAACTCCTCTGGGATCCTGGACTCACACAGATCTGCCCTGATTTACCAGCACACTGGTGTTATAGTTTTGGGGAGACAGCTGAAGTGCTGCAGATTACATTTTAAAGATGTGATGCTGACAAATTAAGTTCAAAGTCTTAGCCAGGCCCTTCCAAGTGGCAGCTCTCCAGGGCTGGACAGTTATAGCACTAACTTCTATAAATCTTTTCAGAAGCTCCTTGGGCTTCAAATACTTCCAACGTTTCGTCATTCCCTTTAAACAGGGAAAATTGCCCAATCCCTTTTTGGAGGCCAGCATAATTATACTCTTGGAAAATAATAATAACAATAATAATAAAGTTTAAAAAGCAGAACACTGTAGTTCACACCACGTGATAGAGTTAGTTAATTCTCACAGTAAATACTGGCAAAAATGTTAATACAAGGGCTATTTTAGATGCAGTCCTGTACGTTTGTGTTGATGCAAAAGTGCAAAGACAGCTTTTGAGAGATTTGTTTGGGACCCTTCTTCGTAGCTGGGGAGTAGTTTAGTTTCAGATATAAAACCTCTGCCAAGCTGTGTACATGTCTCACTGTAGAGTGTGCATTTCTTTATTTAAACATGTCCCAAACAAAACCAACTGGACAAAATGTTTGTGTTGCTTTACAACTACTGCCTTTTCCTCCATCATATTTGCTTGCTACTGCTATCCCTGTTAATTGGCATTCTGGAATATTTTGGAGGAAAGAATTGTGAATGCAAGTATCAAAGAAGTTTCTCCCATCTACAGCAATAAAACTAATCACACTAAAACAGCCAAAAGCTCACAGGACAGCTCACAAGACAGTATGAGCTATATGTCCATGCAGCTGGGTACCTCCATCAATGATTCAAATAAATTACCTCTTGTTTATAAATGAAAACTCTCCTGTGAACTCACACTTTACAGTAAAGCCTGCAATGAAGGCATGCTTTTTTCCTGTCATGACTGAAGTCATCTTGATAAAATTTAGCATCCATCCTCACATACTGTATGGAGAAGAAGAAAAGGAAGGGAAGGGAAGGGAAGGGAAGGGAAGGGATTAGATGATGGAACATGGGAAAATTTTACATGGCTTCAAAAGAAGAGGAGAATCAAACTGATGAATATTCAAAAAGAAAATGAAAAGAAATATCAATCTGCCAAATTGAACGAATGTGATGCACTGTGTTTGGACACTGTTGCATTTCAGACTCTCAGAATACCTTCACTTGGCAGGGCACTACGCTGCCTATCACTCAATTTATTTTTTACATTGATGCATGATGATAGTGATTTTGGTGTTCACACAATGTCTTAATTGAATTAATTCATCTAACACAAAGTCCTCTCCATTTCCTACATGGAAAAAAGGCAACAGAGCACCATTTACACCACCTTAATTGAATACTCATATAAATGAGCTGCTGGATTTACACCAACCTTTCAGGAAGGTGAAAACACCAAAAAGAACAAATCTAAAGGACTACTGGATGTGAGAGACTTTTTCCTAAAGCAAAAATTGTTGCAAATTCATAATTTCAGTTTAAGCAACATCTTTCGATTTCTACTTGTAGGTGTGATCTGAAAGAGAAACCGTGTTTACTAAAAAAAGAAACATGCTCTCCGGGAGAAAACAGATTGTAACAGGAAGAAACCCACAGGTGTGGTTATGGTGCTCGCGTGGGTGCCATTTCAGGGTTGAAGAAGCCACAAGGCCAGTGGAGGTAAGGCCCTTCCAGGCAAAGCACGTGGGAATGGGAGGACAGAGCTGGGGGGGGGTGTGTGGGTACCTCTGTGTATTAAATAGTCAGTGGTGGCTTTGCAGGGAGAAGAGCAGCAGTAGCAAAGAGCAGGGCGAAACCAGAAGAGATCAAATTGCCTTAATTTTAACAAGTGACTATATATTGGGGTGGGTTTTTTTGTCAGTGAAGAAATTGTATGTGTTCCTATGAACTAAAAAATGCACTTGTTTAACAGTCTCAGCGTGGCTTGCACAGCATCTTAAAAAACAAAGCCGGTGTTTACAAGAGGAATTCTCAGAGAGCCAAGGTGTAAGGCCTGTGAGGAAAAAGGAGTTTTGCCTGCTACAGTACTTAAACACTGAATCACTTCCAGTATCTTGTGCCAGACAATCATTCTGATGCATGTAAGTTGTACCAGTATGATCTGATACGTCAAGAGGCAAGCAAGTTACATCAGTTGTTGTGATCTTATCAGAACACAAACCCCATGTCTCTTTTTTTGTGTTCAATGCATCATTTCCCAAACTATTTTTCTTGTGTTCCCTTCCCAGATCAACTTTTCCATTCGTTGCCTGCTAGTTCCTCGATGTAATTAACATGTCCCAGCATAATTCCTTCAGTTCATTACCCGCTGCTGGAGCATAACCCCAGAATTTGTTTAGCTGTCATTCTCGTAGCCTGAAGGCTATTTCAGTCACGAAGAGAGCAGTTTAGTTGCTTAAGTTGGGTGCCTGATGCTATTTGAGAAGCTCTGGGGTATCTAAGTAACCCATCAGAGCTGACAACACAAGATCCGTGGGAGACCTACACCCCTGTCGAGTGGCAAGTAGAGACGAGGGCGGGTGACCTTTGGTTCATGTGAAGTTACACAAGATGCCTCCATTTGGGTAACCGAGTTGAGCCTCAACAGCTGATGATAAACATGCTTTTGTGCTGTGGAAGGTTCAGCTTAAATATAAACCAATATTTTCATGCCTGTTAACTTTTCCTGGTGCTGTACACCTCCTCTTGCAGTCTATTCTACGAAAAGCAATTAACAAGAAATTATGCTCTACCTCATCTCTATCTCATGTAAAGGAACGTCAAGTACAGGAACGTCAAGTACAGGAAGCTAAAATAGAAGAAGTAAACTGTTATTTACACATTTATTCATCTGCCATATTAAACATGTGCATCATTCAGTTTCTAAGCTTGGGTTTCAGTAGCCATAGAAACTGAAGAAGACTAAAAATGGCATCACTTATTTCCTTTTTTGATTACTGATCTTGAAAAGAATTCCCAAATCTGCAGTCCTGTATTTCACACACAATTGCTTCCAATCTAATTTTATGTCAAATTTTGTATACAATTTAAAAAACATTATCAGGTATCCCCTTATTTCAGCTTTTCATATTACAACTGAAGCAATCGTTCAATTGTGGTACTATTTCATTGCACTTAAAAAAATCTGCTTTCCATAGTGACTCTGTCCACCTTATGAATAGATGTTTTCATATACTGTGTTCCTACTTTATAGCCCTACCATTATTCGTCGCTTGCTACATACCCTCCTTGGCTGCTGCCAAGAATGATGTTTGCAGGAGGAAATAGATGGTAAAGTACTGATGCTAGAGAAATACTTAGCACCTCAAAGCTGTTCCTATGGCAACTGAGGCCTACAGAAGTACAGAACATATATGAAACCTCATGTAGTTTTCAAGCATGCCATTTTTGCAAATGCTGATCATTATAACAGTATGATATTAAATCATTTTTTTCTGTTAAACTTCCTAGGCATACATAAAAATGTATTTTTAGGAACAGACTTCTTTTGATATCATGACTGATTCATTACTTAATTATACTATTGGGATGTCAATTGCCATACCGTATTACTGCCGGATTTACAAAATCAAATAATGTTAATATTAAAAAAAAGGAGATATTAGTCATACATATTGAAGTATTTTATCTTGAGTAACTTAATTTTTTTAATGAAATGTAAGCACCTACGATTAAAAACCTCCTTTATTTTTCTTAACAGCTTTATAAGGATATAAATCTAGTTTAAAAATTAACCTTTTACGTATTGCCCTGTATAAGTTGCCTCCACTTTCTGAAACACTCATTGCAATAGATTTAAAAGTCCTGGTCTGGTCCAGGAGCCTGGTGTGAAACTTGAGGTTTGCCACTTATACCTGGTGTATGTCCAGCCGAGCTCACCCCCTCTGCCCAGGGCTGGTTTTGAGGTGCCGCACAGCCCTGATTCCAGGGTGCAGCCTCGTCCTGCTTGTGGGTCCTACCTGGTGCAGAGGGGACAAAGCAGGGTAATCAAGCAGTTCTCTTTGCTGTGGGGTAACGTCTTCCTTCCTTGTATACACAACACTTAAATACACAGAAAAATAGCCATATGATAAACCATAGGGATGACCCAGGCTGAGGGTGATCAGTCCTTGCTCCAGTGGTAGCTGGAGTCTTAGCAGCAGCAACCGTGGTAGCACCCACCTGCGTATGGCTTTCCTGTAGATGCATCACCAGTGCTTGCGTGCTGCTAGCCCACAAGTTTGAGCCTGTTCCAACTGAAGTCTACCTGGACAAAGGTATGTGACTACAGCCTCATGGTCCAGCCATACTGCTGTCTGTCCAGATCCCACTGGCTCTCTCTGCATGAACCATCCGGCAGCGTGCTCAGCAAGAGGCACTTGTCTTATGGGTCAGGTGAAGGGAATTTTCCACATTAATCCATCTCCAGAAGTGTATTTCCCTCTGTGCTCTCGTGAGATTTGCTGTTTTCCAACACAATAGATCTTTGCTCTGGATTTTTAGCTTTTCTGTGCACCAAGCCTTCATAATTCACGCAAGTTAAAAAAAATAATGTTTCTCTTATGCTTCAGTTGGTCCCTTGTCCCAGGCTGTTTCCGCCCCAATAGCCAGCTACTAAAATTTAACATTCAAATTGTTCCTGAGAAATACAGGCAACAGTCTTCTCAGCAAAAATGAATATACATGCAAGGAGATTCACAATACAATGATTTTAAGGTAATAATTACTTGATAGTGTTCTTCTTTCTCAGCCACTGAAGAATTCACCATCAACAGGGTCTTTCAGGCTTTCTCCGAGGACCATCTTTTACTAATATAATTCAAATATAAGAAAATAACAGAACAACGCATCACTTTGCATCACTGTGGTCCTTAAAATGATATTTCAGGCTGTGTTTCTGTCCGGCCTCCTACTTGAACCTGAGTAGGGGACTACAGTTGTCTCCAATGTGATCAAAGAGGCCATACACGTACCATTCTTCATTGAATACCCGATAGGAAGGGATCTAGATTAAGGTCTCTCAGAGAACCTTTCCTGCTTTTGAGTATTTTTCTTACAACGTGTTTTACCACTATTGTCCTCAATTATCATGATACGACACAGGAAACGTGTAATCCTCAGAGACATTTGTCTGGAAATCAAGAAGTAGAAGACACCCAGTGCCATCCTCTACTATGACAAGCACTGCATTAGAAACGTATCTATACATAAAAAGCAAAAGACCTTAAACATCAAGGTTTTGTTTTATAAGTGTAAAGCAAAAGTGACATCCAGTGGCCTGCAAATCCAGACAGATTGTTTGGAGTTCATATTACAAAAGCACTGAAGAATTTCTTTAAAGGCAATTTCATCTTCTTTGCTGACTTCCATGAATTTGCTCTTCAGTAGCTTCTTCTATAAAGTTATACTTTGACTTAAAAAATAAAATCATTGTGCTACAGTGGTGGACAAATTTGATTTGAACACATGAGGTTCTGAATAACACCGCAGTGAGTAAGAAAACATTTAAAGATTGTGTATAAGGTCAAGAAGGAGAAAGGTTCACTTCACAACGATTTGAATGCTTCATTCTTGACACTGAACCTAAGGAGTGCTTTATAATTGCTTTCTAAAATTAGATCAACGTGAGTGTAGACATTATATAGGCAATTTGATAAATGTGAGTAAATAATGAGCTTGATAACATGTGCCTTCTGGCTAAACATTTCCCAGACCACTGCAAAGAGGTCCCAGTTCCACAATGTGCTAACCATCTCCTAGGACATGGTAAAGCCTCGTGGGAGGCAGGGTCCTTCTGCGAGGAGTGAACCATGAAGCAAACCAACAGGTCTGAGCAAAATTGAAAGAGCCACCCAAATGCAAACAGAGTGATAAGAGGGATTCTAAACCCCCCTGGAAAGGAGACAAGAGCATCAGCACCCTGAAACCAGGGTACGCAGGGAAGCACTAGGCTATGACATTTTGCAAACCCAGACTATTTTTTGCAATGTGCTCTTGTCCTGCCTTCTTAAGCAAGATCGATTTCAGATGGATAAACCAAGA
This sequence comes from Burhinus bistriatus, assembly GCA_013397275.1. Taxonomy (NCBI): domain Eukaryota; kingdom Metazoa; phylum Chordata; class Aves; order Charadriiformes; family Burhinidae; genus Burhinus; species Burhinus bistriatus. The sequence continues at coordinate 541,738 of VYXH01006185.1, read as the reverse complement.
CCTGAGGTAGCCACATTTTCTCACGTGCTCTCTCTCTCCCTCTCTTAGAGTTGTCTAGTCATCATAGTGGAGACAGTTTCAAAGGCAAATAGACTGTCACATCAATTTTCACTTGGGATTCAAATTTACCTGAATGAGAAGGCCTGTCTGTATTCAATAACTTTTAAAAACAGCTGAAGAAAAGCTAGTAAAACACTAACTTTTTTGAGTTATTTTGAAGGCGAGAGGCCCTAGAATAGACACATTTTGAGCAGTGACAATCTGGATCCGGAAAGACTGCCAGTCAAAAATCACATGAAAGGAGTGTGGTAAGGAAGCGAAAAAAGTCCTTTCAGAACAGTTAAAGAAATATAAATATCCTCGATCCTTCCAGCTTGTGCCTATTTAGCAGAAACACTCAGCCGCAGACTCAGAGGATTTGGGAAGCAACTGAACTGGTGCTAGTGGCTCCTTTCCTGACGTGGGGGGGAACGAGAGACTGAGATTGCAATGGTTCTGCAGTCGCCAGCGCAGTCACATCTGCAGAACAAGAAATTAATTTGATGAGGGATTGGTACTTTTCCATTAAAAAGAAATAAATCACAGTTCCCTCTCTATTGACAGAGCAATCGGGCACCTCTGTAATCAACCTTTCCACTGAAGGATAGTCTTGTTTGGGTATCTTTCATTGGCAATACAAAGCTAAAAGAGGCAAGAGAGTTTAACTAGGACACAGCCACCAAATCTGGCAGTGTTCCCTTTGAATGTTTTTCTAAGGATTTTGTCCATATGAGTTCTGAGCACAAATGCCAAATGACATTCAGAAGAAAAAGATTAAGCTGATAAAACCGTGCAGCAGGTTTTTTCTACTATTTTGGCTGCCTGTGGCACACAAATTACATTACATTTTTTGCTTGATTAAAATGAAAGGAAATAAAAGTAGGTACTAGCCTTCCTTTTTAATTAAACTGATTAAAAAGGATCATCTGCGTGTTTGTCCTTTCATTTTGTATTTTGCTAGCCAAATGGGTTCTCCAAAGGGCTGTGCTGCAGGATAGAATATCTCTAATGAGAGAGCAATTTTTTTTTGCAGGTATCTACTCACTTTATCTGGATGCCTCGTTGTTAAGTCTCCTCTGCCCAGGCAGCTGTGCCTGTGATAGCAGAACAACATGTTCCCTCCAGTACAGCGTGTGGAGTTATTTCATGTCCAACCACAGATAAAATGTAAGCTACTCAAAAGGAACTTCCAAATCACCCTGTAAAAGGAAACTGCAGAGAGACAAGCTGCTGGCAAGAAGAGAGATGAAAGGGTTATGTTAAGGACTTATAGACCATATTTCTCTTTCACCGGGCTGGATTATGCAATCTGCCAGGTGCAGAATACTTGCAGTTTCTAAGAGCAGAGCAAGTATTACAGATATGTGCAGAGCAAATACCTTCATTTAAATGACATGCTGGGAAAACAAAGTCATTTTGCACAGAGGTCAGGATGTGGAGGGAACAGGTGGCAGACGCAGATATTTTGGAATGGTTCTTCCACACTTTGGAGCATGCAAGGGAAAAGATTTAATCTGCATTGTTACAGGGGTCGGTGGATATTTCCCTTCCTTATTTAGACATATTTACTGAAAAGGGAGTGAGACCACCTGGTAATATATTTTTAAGCTTAAGTATTCCTGCAGGGCAGGGCAGGGCTGTGGCGAGCTGTAGATGGGCCCTGCTGCAGCTACACTGATGGTCGCAGGGGGGTGAAATGGGTTCCTGGGCTGTGGGCAGGGTGGGGGGAGCCCGGGGCAGGGCTCACAGACCCCTAAAATAAAGAAACAGTTTGCACTGGATGCCAAACTTTCAGTTGGCTACATTCAAATGAGGTTAATCCCCCATAGCAGGTCGAGGCTTACTCTGTTTAATGCTTCAGGATGAATTTTATCAGGCAATGTTCTCACTAGCTGATATGGGAATCTTAAACTTACTTTAAGTGCTTGTGTTTTCTTTACCCTAGCCCTTTGTCACTTGGGTGATTTGTGCCAGCCATCTGGTAGCAGATGTCCTTTGCAGACAGTTCTGCAGCAAAAAGGCTTTAAACACTTCAGCCTTCTCAGCATCGTCTGTTCAGATCTTTCCTCCCCTCGGCGCAGCAGACCAAAGCTTTCTCAGCCTTCCTCTTACTATTAGGGCCATTACAGAAGGATTTCCTGTTGCTCCTTACAGCCAGAGCCTTGCTGCTTTCCCCCCTCCCTAACAGCCTGTTGCTCTCTTACTGTTGCAGCCACGCTGGGGTTTTAGCGTTCTTCTTCTGCACCCGGGTGGGTAAGAGAGCCTTCCGCAGTGGTGGCTCGCTCTCCCATCCTCTGTTCTCCCAACTTACTTGTTTCCCTCTGACTTTACCTATCACCCTCTCAGGCTGGCAAAATTTGGTTTGGTTTTTTGTTTTTTTTTTTTTTTTTGAGACTCTATTGCCTCATACTCTTCCTTTTTTCAGAAAATGGGGAACTTTGCAACTTCAGAAACAGCCCAGTCTGTCCCCATCGTGATCTCTAAACTTGTTGAATAGTTAATCCTGGTGTATTATTTTTCCAAGTACTTAAAGCACTTCATTACCACTCCCGTCCTTTGGATGTAGAAATGTAAAAGCACTCAGAAATCAAAATAAACATCACGTCTCTTGCTTTTGTGTGCTGAAACAGTTGTTTGTTGATGTGGTAGCATATGAAGAGGACAGAAAAATTTCTTTTATTTTTTAAAAATGTAAGTCACCCTTGGTACAACAGACTCACAGTTCAACAGTAAAGATAAACACAGCTCTCAGGTCTTGCATTCTAATTGAGGAATCTGTTGGAAATATGAAAACTGCAGACAGCTTTTAAAGAAGTTGTTTGTATTTTCATTTTGATTCTCTTTGAAATGGCACAATAATTTAAATCTAAAGGATCTCACCCACATTCCAATGAAACCAATGGAGAATTTCTTGTACTCATTAGTGGATTTTAGCTATGACTCAAAGTATGGAGCAAAATATGATGTCCAATATTTTAAGTTAGATCTCAATAATCAAAATTGGGAGGGGTAATTTTTTTTTAATATCCACAATATTATTATGTTTATGATTACCACCTCTTACTTTGTTGGCTTTATAAGAAGCAGTGAGTGTTCTTAAAAAAAATAAATTATTAATAATCATGTGCAGGGATCTTGTAAAATGTAGACTGTCTAAAATATCCCTCTAAAACACAAATAATAGTGTTTTAGCATTAGCTTTAGCTTTACTGTCTGAATAATTCATACTGCTTTAAAAGCTTAACAAACAAAAAATGATGATAACCAACAAATTACCAAACGGTGCAATTCTGTACAAGCATAGTTCAGAGCTAGGAAAAGATGAAAAACAATGGAGGAAGTAGATGACTATTATGTATTATTTATTTTCCTCTCTTCACAGGCAAGGTGGAAAAACACAAAAGTTGTTTCGAAGAGAAGACAAAGCAATGTTTCTATCTCCTGCTCTTCATTTTCTCAGTCAAAAAAGAATTACAACCAAAATGTGGACTGACATCCCCAAAACTCTGAGCAACATTTGGGTGAATATTTCTAAGTGCAAAAGCATGCTTTTCAAAATCAACACTTTGATGAAAATGAAACTATATCAGTATTTTTATGAAAAGAATATCTTTGAAATTAAAATACTGACCAGAAGCAAAAATGATTTCTAATATGCCATAAACTGTTTGCATCTGTGGATGTGCAATGGCAGCATTAAGTATTTCCAGATTTTTGCTTTTTTATTTTGGGGAATACTTTGCAAATGGAACTTGCACTATTCTGGGCAAAGATGAGGCAAAGCATGGTCCTGGGATGCCACACAAAACTGTTTCGTCCATCATTGGAGAGAGACGCAGTATTTATGAAGGGTGAAACAACAGGTTGATAAGGATTTAGCTCAGAACTCCCAGAGCAATGAAGTGTCTGTGCGAGGCGTGCTTATTTCAACAGATCTTGATTTAAAGCAGAAGGAAGCTGGTGGCTGAGCAGCCCCGCACCTATTCCCCACGGCAGCGAGGGGAGCTGCCTGCCGCGGCAGCGCCGTGTGTTGGCATTCCAGCTCCTGCTCCCAGACAAAAGGAGCTTTCATTTAAACTGAGAGGTATTGAGTAACGAGCCTCCGCACAACACAACAAACTGAACACAACTGTCTCAAGCAAGGCTCTATTAAAGCATGGGAAATTTGCCTCGGCCCCATGATATATCATTTTAATTGGAATAAGACAGATTCCATCAACGATTACAGAGCAGAGCAGCAAGAAATGTATGTTTTTCTTCAGCAGCTGTTATTATGCAGGATAGACAAAGAGCCAAGGTAAGGGCAAAACCCCTTTTCAGTGTAAACAGATATCCATCTAATCTGTAGAAGACGTGTGCAGGAGAAGAAGGGAAACAGGATCTTTCAGATACAATCAATACTGAAGAAGCAAAATCATGCCTTTTCCACAGCCCTAACATGGCTACAGCCAGCCTTCCTTACCTCTTACAAATGCCTGTGCTAGTGCTGCAGTAACTTCCCTCCACGTCTTGTTGGCACATTTGAACACAAGTTTTCAAAGAGTCATTCTTTGACCTTCCCAGGTGCTGCTCATTTAGAGGGGTTTTTCTGTTTTTTTTTTTTTATTATTTTTTTACAGGCAGCAAGTTAAGTAGGGATCAAAGAGGACCACCACCAAGCAGGAAAAAACAGAATGCAGCTTACTATGCCTTGTTATAGATCTGGTATTTTCACTACATAAAATTAAGGATTTTAATATTATGCCTCAATGCTGATATAAAAGACCATAATAATTAAGTTTAAGGTTAGAATTTGAATTAATAAATATCATAGCCTAACGGTTATTTTTTTCTACTGTTTTCTAGCCTTTGTAGAAATGACACATTATTAAGCAGAGGAGTAAAAGATTTAAAGCAGGTTAATTTTTAATGCAAACTGGTTTTCTGCTGTCAGAAAGATCTCTACTGTTTCCTAAACTGAAGGTCACTATTCCATCCTCTGAATAAATACTGATTTCAGAGCAGACAATGTAAGATTAAGGACCTGGCCATTGGACTGCAATACAAAACTGTGTCTGGAAGATAGGCTTCCACTTTAGGACTGAGGGAGATGTATGTATGTCTAAAGTTAATCTAAAAAATGTCTAGCAGATATTCACCTAGAAATGCTCGCAATGGTCAGCAATGGTCGAAAGCCAACTAAAAAACCCCAGTGACGGTGACATCACAATCCAAATCTGAATACTGTGATCAGTTTTGGTAAGCAGTGGCAGAAACACCTTAGAGGTGAGCAACAGTTGCCGGCCAGCTCCCGTGTGCGAACACTGTATGGATCGCATTTTTCACCTGGGGAAAGACGCATGGGGGAAAGACATGCTGGGGACCTACAAAAAATCATGGTTGGGATCAAGAAGGTGAATAAAGTTATGATTCATTATTTCTAACAATAAGGGACATCCAATGAAACTGGTAGGCAGCAAACCAAAAACCAAATTGAATTTCTTTTTCTTTTCTTTTTTTTCTTTTTTTTTTTTTACTTAATGCAGAACTAAATGAACTGCAGATTTTGTACTTAAAAGTACAAATGAGTTAAAAAAAATAGGTGAGAGGAATTCATGGAGTGTAGATCCAAAGCTGCCTATTAAACAGGATAATCCATGTGCAGTTTATATTGGAGAAAGAGCTAATTGCTAGCTGTTCACTGGAAAGGTCAGGAAAGGGAGGAAAATTTCTTGGTTCATGTCTTTTTTTTCCAACATTTTTTTTTTTTTTTCTCAAGCAACCATTGTTGGAAATGGGACACTGAGCTGTTTCATTAGCATACATAAGCTGAAAATGAGAAGTTAAATATATTAATTTAAACCACTACAGAAAAAACACATATGTATTTTCATTACAGTAAGAGTGCTCCCACAGCTCAGCTGATAAGCTGTCATTTTTGAGTGAGGAACCATGTCTACTTCTCACTGTCATCCCATGTCCTTCACTGTTATTAGTAGCTTAGCACAAGAAAGAATAACTTTTAGTTCTCATATCTAAACATGTTGCCTGTCCACATTAATAGTAAAAGCATAATCAAGACTAATTCAATGAAATGAATGGGTTTTGATTAAATAATGTCATGTAGAAATATCAAATAGAAACACCATTTCCCAGAGTTGTGTTCCCCTCTAGTTCTGGTAGAGATTGAATCTGACTGTGTAATACATTATAATTAAATCCATTTCTGTTAATCTTTTCATCAAAGATACTCAGTCAGTGGTCAATAGTAGGCTAAAGGGTAGGAGGCTGACAGTTGCTGTCATGGGTTTGCTAAATAGGAAAGCAGGAAATCGCCAGACCTCCCTGCTTTCACATCTTCTCCCATGCACAGGGGACAGAGAAGAGGTATCCTTTTCCCATGGAAAAAAAAAACCCTAAATTCTAAACTACCTCCTACACTTTCCTGTGAGTTAAAACTCCAAGTGCATCCTGACCAGCTCTTGGCTCCTCACAGTTACCCGCTGTCAACTCAGAAATCTGCAACACATTAAGAAAGCACAAGTTGAGGACAGCCCGAAGTGAAGTGAATTAAAATGATGATAAATATTACAAGGAATATAATTTTAATTCAATAAAGCCATCCCCTTTTTATTCAGTGCTTTAGCAGAGTTTCCATTCTGAGATGCCAGAGAAACAGAAAAAAAATTGGAAAGTCAGGGAGAGCTTACAGTAAAGTACAGAGCACCTGGGTTTGAGCATTTACGGTCTTCTCTTCAAAAGCTAACTCTGCAAACAGCATGCGAGTGTAACGTGTGGTTTGAGAAAAAAGCCAAATAAAAATAAAAATATATCACATCAGTCAATCTCTATTTCAGGAAGTGATGCAAGCGAAGTCTGCAGCGAAGTGTGCCTCCCAGAAATGCTCTGCCACCCACAGCATTGTGTAACTTTCCCTTAGCGTGAAACACGGTTGGGCTTAGCTACTGTTAGCACCAGTTAATTGCACCCCCTGCAACCTCGCTGAAAGTTAAAAAAACAACAAACAGATGATGTTATTTCCCTCCCTCTGCAAAAGCAGGTCTGATTAAACTCCTGTTACAAAGCCCTACGCTAGCAGAAACAAGTCCTGCAGTTTCTGATAGGAAAACTGCCTGTTCCACATCCCACCAAAGCGAACGGAAAGGTTGGTTTGCTTGAGAGCTGTTCGTGTTTTGGACCTTGCCTCTTTTGCACTGCTGGTGCTTCTCTAATTTCAACTTTATTGGTTTTGTTTCATTTCTCTTATTGTCTCTCCCATCAGCTAATTTTCTTTTTGTTCTTTTCCAGTCACAGTTTCCAAAATTGAATAAACAAGGAAAATGTATGGGCTGGCGACAAAACTCAACACCTGACTGTTACTTTTAGGCAACTCTGATGCAATGATCCCAGCTGATAAATGACTACATTACAACATTTTTAATTTAGCTGCCACCATCGTAGGTTTTGCATATAGAGCATCCCACTGCACTACCTCAAACCCGATACTTTTTGTGCATATCTACGCAGAATATTTCCTGGCAGAGTAACTACTGCCTCAAAACCATGGCACAAGCGAAGTGGACCTAGAAAAGAGCACGTTATTTGACGTTACTTATCCTGCTCTCAGGACATTCGGTTATGTTTTTCAGCCGCCCTATTCCTGTGAGGCCACAGCTTCCCACCGCCGCGGCAGAAGCGGTTCATCTGCTATTGCTTTCTTGCTTTCTGAGCCGGGCTGGTGGCAGGAAGCCACAATTGCTCCCTGTGTTTATCTCTCCCCATCTCGCAGCCCTGACAGAGCGAGTCTATTTGGATAGCAAGAAGCTGTGGTAACTAAGCAGCCACAAAATCTAAAAGGGACTTTTCCTAGCTACTTGCACTGCTAAGGGTAGATGCAAAACAAGTCCTTTATAATAGAACAAGTATATTTTTTAATGTGAATGGAGCGAGGAAAAGGAATAGCAGGTTTTGTGTGGGTGCTTTACTTACATAATCTTAAGCTAAATCTTCCTGCTTTAGAATAAAAACTTTTCTTCTCCCTAGAGACAGTTTTCACTGACAAGCATATTGGCAATAACTTCATATTCCAGCTACAATCTCTACATAATTCATCTTGAGCCTTTCTGTGGGTAGTTCAGAACCATGCACAGCCCATGTCCCTTCTTTCTCTAGAAAGTAGCTCCCATTTCCTCAGGGAAAAACAAAATGCCTGCCTTTATGAAACTGCCAGACCCACTTAACCCCTTCCTGGCATATTTAACACCTCGCCTCCGGAAGAGGGGTTGCAAGCAAATACTGCCAGATTGTTACAGAAAACATTTGAATGGGTAGGTTTATGATAAAAGCTTCAAACCCAGACCTCAGCTTTCCCAAAGGAGGTAGTGCTCAGACCTAGGGATTTTGGTTCAAGGTCACTCGGGGGATCAGGAGCAGACTCTGAATGCAGACTGGGACCAGCATTGCTCCTGGACCTGTCTCCTGCACTCAGACCACTTCTGTTATTTTCATTTTTTAAGCAAACAATGCTAGCGACTGCAACAGTCTCCAAGGAAGAGCAACAAAATGGCCATGAGACTGCTAGCAATAAAGTTTTCTATTTCCAGATGAGTTACTAGAAGCAAAGACAAAATTTTACACCAGCTGTTCACCTGAAAAGTAAGACTTGATCCAAAAACATCACCACCCATTTCAGGGGATTTTCTGCTCACACACGGCCTAAGGATTTGATGAGATCAGGGTCCCATTTTTATGACTTAGGCATCATTATCTTTAGTGGACTTGCATTAAAAACAATGAAAAGTACATTTTAAGGAAGAAGGGGCTACACCTGAATTCCTGCAAAGGTAAACTCTGCCTAAACTCTGTGTACGCCTGTCCTCCAGACATCCTGTGGCCAGCGTGGCCCAGCTGGGCCAGAGACGACGCTCGGCCCCTCCGCAGGGTCTGCTCTGAGGAGGCGTTTGTGCATCCTTAGTTTTTCCAGCTGATGGGTGAGATTTCCCGGTGCGTTCTGGCTGCCTTTTATCGCTTCAGGGATGCAGAGCAGTCATGAAGTTTAATCTCCCAATTAAGCAGGCTTTACAGTTGCTTTGCGTTGCTGGAGTGCCACAAAGCAGATTGAACAAACCAGTGAAGCTGGCCCATATCTTTTTTATGTCAGAAAAACATGAAATACGTGGGCTAAAGTAACCTAAATACAGAGGAGGGTATACTTGTACAGGAAGACATGTGTTTCAGTGTCATGGAATGAGTTACAAGTGAGAACCCTAATCCCTCCTGTTCTCTTTACAAGATGGCAGAGGGAGCCCCGGGTGTGCAGGTAAAGCTGGCACAGCCGGGGCTCTGTTGGGGCTGCAAGATGGAGGGGGAACAGAGAGCGGCTGGGGCTTCCTGCCGCTCTCTTGGGGCAGCAGAAACAACCTTTTGAGAATGAACCAGGGAAGAAAAAAAAAAACCAAACATATAAGCAACAACAATGATTTGCAAATGCAGAAGTCTAAACTTTAATGAGGAGTGGAGTTCAGTGAAGGTGGCAGTAGGTGAGGGCTCAGACCAGCTCTGCCTCTCACCGCCTGCCCGTCCTTTACCAGGTCCCTTCAGCAGCCTCACAGCTTCTCTCCCCACCCACTCTCGGCAGGTTCCTGTTTCTTTTCAAACCTCTTGGTTGTGGGGTGACGCCGGATGCACGTGCCTAAGGAGAGGAGAACAGCAAACACTTTAGGGTGGTGGAGGCCTCTAGAGACTATTTCACTACAAATACTATGGTTATCTAAATGTCAGCAGGCATCTCAGTAAAAGTGGCTTCATGTTTAAGAAAGTTGCCTGATTACTTCCAGGTTAATATTTTTTTTTATTTACTGAAGCAGTTTGCTGACAATATAAACTATTGGCTAGAGCAGTGTTTCTCACACTGCCAGCTACCAGAGGAGCCACGGGAGAGTTTAAAAGGACCGAAGCTCACAAAAAGGTCATCAATTCACAATATTTTTATACTAAAATGCCAACAATTTAAGGCAGTAAGTATTTCTCCTGTTAAGTAGGGGCTTGCAGGATTTTCGCAGAAACAGACAAATCAAAAGGAAAGCCAATCTTGCAAAAACAAAATGAAAAAAAAATTGTGAAACAGACCCCATTACCAGCCCCCAGCTCAGCCCCCGTGGGACGGTGCCCCTTGGGTGGGGTACTGGCTGCACTGGGGTCACCCTCAGCTCCTGGCTCATCCCACCTCGAGGAGCAGCCCCGCTCCTCCTGCTCCCTGACAACGCCAGCCTGAAAAGCATTGTTTTTTTGGATCTGTGTCAAAGTTTATTACAACATTTTTTCAAGCATTATTTTTGAGTTAGTGAAACTACTGTAAATCAGCTGATTTCTAGTTGTTCTTCAGAAGGGATTAGTAGAGATTAATTCGAGTTAGTGCAAACACACTTCAGTTTAGCTTCCCCACTATGTAATGATGGGGTTTGAGGTGTAATTCTTCCTTGGCAGTGATGGAAAAGCTAAGGGAGCTTTAGCATTTACCCCCATGGTAGCTGGCAGTAATACTGACCCACTGCGATCCCCACTTCCATGTCCCAAGGGCAGTCACAGCTCTGTGGGGCTGCGCGCTAGCCCGGCTTTACCCTCCCCATCCCCTACCACCCCCAAACACACTTAGATCCGCACTGAGCCTGTTCCAGGCTTGTCACAATCCTCTGACAAAGTAAAGAGAGACAAAGGGATAAAAGACAAGCAGTGAATTAGCAAGGAGGGGAGCAATGGAAGGAACATGTGTGGAGTGGGAAAGGGATGAATAAATCATTGGCTGAAAAAAACATCCTACTGCAGCTTTCAGTTGTGTTTGAGAAAGCCTTCAGTAACAATCGCTTCTACAGGACCCTGAACAGATGACAGAAGTTGCAAAGATCACTTCAAGTGAACTGCTTTCAAATCTAGCTCGAATTAGAAGGGCTGGAGGTGTGATCACTAGCTAGTCATGCAATGGTCACATGTGAAATCATCAGTTGGTCTTTCTAGTGTAGTTCAAGTGGTACGAGCTGGCGCTCTAAAAGGTGTTAACCCCCTGTCTGACCTAAACTCTCTGCCCAGTCTTTCCTCTGGAGAGTTAATGCAGGAATAGCAGAAAGAAAGTGCATTTCAAGATTACTTTTTCATTCTCAGAACAGCCCACAAAGCGGTTGTTTCTTTTGGATGTTTGGGAAAGAATAACTATATCTGTTCTTTAGAGCAGAGTTACCACGTTTGGACCAGAGCTACCTATTGAACAGCTGTCACATCATTACCTAGGGACATATGCCAACAAAATCTGAAATCCAAACATGCAGACATTAACAGGAACCTAAAGACTTTAGATAAAATGTGCATTGCAAACTCTAAGCAGAGAAGTTAGCACTGACACTGCTTTATATAAAGCAAAATTTCAGTTGCCATCGTTTCCAAATGGACACATTTTGCAAGCAATCAATAAAGGCACTGAATTAAAATTAGATCAGGAAGACTGAAGGGAACTGTGCAGCTTCTGATGCTGAAGGCAAGGGCTCTGTGCATGTTCAGTCAGAACTATTGGTTAGTTTGTTTATGTCTTTGTATTCAGAAGATTTGATAACTGCATAGAGGAAATCCATGCATGCACAGACTGAGATCACACAGAGACAAGATAGTCTTTTTTTTATTTTTCCACAAATGATGGTTGACTCTTCGTGCTGTTGAAAGTGAAATATCCTGTCAAGCTCATATAACTGCAAAAAATCATGCTCAAAATGATAAATCACTATTATATTGCATTTTACTACTTTATTGAAGCATGATAAAATTATTTCTATTACATGTGAACTGTATGAATGATGTCTTAAAAAATAATACAATATGGAAACTCTCAGTATTCTATTATTTTAATTAAAAAGGTATAAACACCAAATATATTGAAATCAAACTCCAATAGATTTGAAACGTGATGCTGTCTATGGATAAAAAAAATTATTTATATCACCTCCATAGGATGCGGCAAAAATACATAATTATCATTAAATTGATTTTGGGATGATGGAAGATTGTGAAAAGTTATGTTGATAGCTTATCTATCTAACACATCGCTGACCGTGGAATGGAATTACATGGTAGAGATTATATGGGACTTTTTTGTGAAAATACTTTAACTCTTAAAATAAACAACTAGCAACTTAGTCCAGAATGCACAATAAACAGACTTGAAGAGCTTTTAACTCCAATCTTAAAAAAAAAGGGGAAAAGAAAAAGTGTTTATATAAGAATAACAGTTCAGAGTATCTTTAAATCCAATGGAATACATTCTTTCAGTCCTTAATACTCTGCTGCATTTGTCCCAAGCACAACCCTGGTCTGTCTGAGATACTTGACCTGTTTGCTTTCAGCCCATACCAAATAATGGATTTGGTAGAACAGAGAGGGCTACTCCTTTTGATACAGAAAGCATGCTAGATTGAAAATAAATGTTCCAAAGGCTTCCAGTGATAATGAACAGAAGTCCTATTTTCAAAAGTTACAGATACTTTAAGAAGTCTAATCTAATTAACTTTCAATCAGATATAGACTATGAATCTATGTCATTCTGCAAACAGAACTCAGGCTCCCAAGTTACTTAAAGGCAGAGGTTTTGTATTCCTTTGGGAGTTAGGCACTTAAATCCCATATACATTTTAAACATTTTTGAAACCTGCAGTTCATTTCACATCTAACTACTGATTTCTGTGTGGCATAACATCACCACCAGAGTTTGTATTTTGATACTTATATTACTCTCCAAATTCCTTCATTTGACAACACTTTGCAAGCTTGCATGAACAGTATCTTCCACTATGTAAGACTATAGGCAATGATCATAGAATCATTTAGTTTGGAAACTACCTTTAAGATCAAGTCCAACTGTATACCTAACACTGCCAAGTCCACCACTAAACCATGTCCCTAAGCACCACATCTACACAGCTTTCAACTACCTCCAGGGATGGCAATTCCACCACTACCCTGGGCAGCCTGTTCCAATGCTTGATAACTCTTTCGCTGAAGAATTTTTCCTAATATCCAATCTCGACCTCCCCTGGCACAACTTAAGGCCATTTCCTCTGTTCTATTGCTTGTTACTTGGGAGAAGAGACTGACATCCACCTATGTACAACCTCCTTTCAGGTAGTTATAGAGAGCGAGAAGGTCTCCCCTGAGTCTCCTTTTTTCCAGACTAAACAACCCCAGTTCCCTCAGACGTTCCTCATGGAACTTGTTCTCTAGACTCTTTACCAGCTTTGTTGCTCTTTGGACATGCTCCAGCATAGAATCATAGAATTGTTTAGGTTGGAAAAGACCTTTAAGGTCATCTAGTCCAACCACTGACCCTACTCTACCAGGTCTGCCACTAAACCATGTCTCCAAGCACCACATCTACACAACTTTTAAACACTTCTAGGGATGGTGACTCAACCACCTCCCTGGGCAGCCTGTTCCAATGTTTGATAACTCTTTCAGTGAAAATTTTTTTCCTAATGTCCAGCCTAAACCTCCCCTGGCACAACTTGAACCTGTTTCCTCTTGTCCTATTGCCTCAATGCNGCTGAAGAATTTTTCCTAATATCCAATCTCGACCTCCCCTGGCACAACTTGAACCTGTTTCCTCTTGTCCTATTGCCTCAATGCCTTTCTTGTAGTGACGGGCCCAAAACTGAACACAGTATTCGAGATGCAACACAGTATTTGAGGTGCGACAATGATCACTGTGAGAGGATTGTTTGATGCTATGTGGTTGATACATGATATTTTTATTCCTCATGAAGAAAACATGCCACACACAGGGAGTCCCATGGAGCCCAAAGCAGCATCTGACCTACAGAAGTGAAACAACATCCAAGGTGCCTGTTAGAGCATGAAGGGTCATGTACAAACTATGCATATCTCACACTGAGAGAAGTGTCTTGCTTTGGCAAGGCATTATTATTTTTCCGGTGTCCATTCAATGTCTATATTCAGTAACTAGAGGAAAATTCTATTTAATTTCTTTTACAGTCTGAAATGCGTTAACGATCACCTATTCCATAGGGGACTTAGGTTGGTTTTTTTTTCCCCAGCTCAGTTTTTTATTATATTGAGATATTGTACTTTTTCCTTGATTTTGATTGCCATAAAATTAAGTGAGTAATTTTGATTTTTAAAAACACATATTGTCCTTTTGTTGTAGTTCATAGATGCAATGCTACTGCCATCATTTCTATGATATTTATTCTGGAAAGATAATACTTTCCAGAAAGATAATACTTTCCAGGAGAAATCACAGGTGCTCTTTCTAATGTTTAGATCAGTCTGACGCCTTTGCTACCAGTGAAATCTTTTATCTGCTCTGTATTTTCTGAATCTCCATAGTTCTACTGAGCAGTCATAACCCTTAAAGAACCAATAGCTGAATAAGAATATGGATAAAATTAAATTTTCAGAAAAGCTGAAATTTGGATGGAATGTAAATAGGAAGACAGTCTAGAACGGATCTCTGTTGAAGAGGTGTTCACAATTTAGGTGCAATTCTTCATAAGGAATGGATGATAAAAATTCATGCATCTGTGTTTTTTAAACTACAGGTTTAAAAACTGTAAGTCACCAAAGCAATTTCTTTTGCTTCTTAATCTGCTAATCACAATATATGTGTCACTATGCCACACCTACGTTAAGATTGCGGAAATACACTTTCCAGAAATACTTTTTTTGTAAGATCAGCAAGAAGCTATAGGTAGTACCATCAGAAAAACAACAACAACAAAAATCTGGGTCAAAAGCTCCTGTGAAATTATGACATAAACAGTTGAAAAAGTTAAGACATTATAGATGATAAACTGCTATGACTGCTGTGTTGCTGAAGGCTACTGTCTGAGCAGCAGACCTAGTGTAAGGTTTTTAGCCTAAGATGTTGACTTTGCATTGAGATAATCTGGAATCCACCTATCGTTTGCCATTCTGTCAGAGAACTGACCCCCACCAGACAGGGTAACAGTTTCTTGGAGCAGCTGAATCACAGCTGAATGAGTACAGATGACAATTCACAAAACAAGGCATTTCAAGGGACCTTGAGATTTTAACAGGTTTGGATGAAGCAGCTTTTAAAAGAGAAGGAAAAGTTAGTATGCGTATACTTTATAGTTAAGACAAATGTACTTTCTGGGTTTGCAGTAAAACTAAAACCAAAGGACTAGAAGGTCCGTGTAGTTAAGTTCCTAGATACTGAAAAGGAGAGTTAGTTCCTAGTCGAAACCTATCAGTAACAGCCTATAGTGTCTTTCTTACTTTCCTCTGTCATTGGTCAACTCCTGCGTTACATTTCGTCTTCCTTAGACTCTAAACTTTTCTGAGTAAGGACTGTATCTTCCTATGCAATTTTATGACACGTAACAAAAGCTGCTTATAATCCTCACTAAAGCCTTTGGATGCTACTGCACTAAAAGAAGAAACACCAACAAAAGCAGCCAACAAGTATCCCAATGATGTAATTATGATGATATTTCTATTGAAAGGACAATGGACTACTTGATGAGACTTGCATTTGTATGAATGTTCCAGTCCATCATCATAGGACATGTATATAATTCTTCTACTTTGTGCGCGAAATCTTCTCTAGAAGAACAAAGTACCTCACTAAACGTGAACTTTGTCTGCATAAATAAAACCATCTGGTTTGCTGTCTAACCATCTGGTTTGTCTAAAGTTTATAGTCTCCTGAGTGTTATTCACAGGCCCACATATGATCAAGCCTCCACAGACATTTTTATTTGGTAAAATCTTTCCCACAGCACTTTATTTTTTCTATCTGTTTTTGATCTTGCAAAAAAATGTCATTTTAATACATGTGTTGTAATACTGCATGTGTTTGTGTTTCTGTGAACTGTGTGTAGATCTCCTAGTGGGTAGATATTATGGGCTACATTCTCTTGGGAACAGTGGAGGAAAGAACTACAAAAGAGCCATTTGGAGATACCAGACCCTATGATTTCTTCACCGCTGTCCCTGAACAAACGGCTAGGTGAGGGTGGACAGATTACTTTAAAATGCATCAGCTGTTAACATGTAACAAGGCACTGAGAACTAACCCCTGTCTCAGTTCAAGAGCTACAGCTGGTAACAGGTAAAAACCACTTTGTCAAGCCTACACCAGATGAGGACTCTGCTGGGTTTGACGATTCCGTAATTCCTGGCAGTATGCAGCATCCAGATAACCTAGCCATATTCAGCCCTGTGTGAATAAAATGTATTACTATTTTCTCTTAATGCTACAAGCTGCAGAGTCACTACATTTCTGCTCACTCTCTCTGCTTCATAAACACGAGATTTTCCATCCGGAGCCCTAACAAAGCCTTGCCAAAAGGGTTCATTCTCCTTTGGAGTTCAACTGCTCCAGTTTCTGGAGAAAATGTCTCAGTTCTATGGCAGGTCAGTAAGTACACAACCGTTCACGAGCTCTGATGCTTCTGCCTTATCTGCCCTCTTACCACAGGCAATGGAAAATGTTTCACTTGAAACAACAAACAGATTCAAAATCAGAAATAGAAATGACCTCAGTAGAGATTAATATAACTTCACAGAAACCTACCTCTTTCTACTCTAAACCACGATTGGTGTTTCAGCAAATTAAGCATGTCCATAATTAAGTCTATTTCTCCAGAAAATAACAGTAATTGCATGAAGATAGCAACTTCCTGTACACGTTACATCAAAAGTGAGATTTAAAGAGAAATGTAGACCTACAGATCATGGAGTACAATACCGTATTTGTAATCTGAACATAACTAAACCAACTGGGGTAAAAAAGCCTCTGTTTTAAAGATGTGCAAAGCAGGTGTCCATTTCTACGGTCACTCTTCCCCGAATTTCTTTAACGTGGAAAAGTAGAATGGATCTCAAGAGGCCTGCGGAAGCTAAGACCCAGGACAACTCCTCTTGCTGCAGAAGAGTTGAGAGAGGGCAGCTGGATCCCACTGGACCCTGCTGTGTTTAGCTTCTAAAAAAGGGAACTAAACCGAGAAGCAGCCTCCAGGGGCAGCAAAATACAGCAGGAAGCTTGGAGATGCCGTTCTGTTCTAAAAAAATAAATTGTTTCATGTACGTGATTCTATTTACTTGTTAGCTTATTTGTGTAGCTTGGGGGTACTGGGTTGTTGCCCGGTCAGTTTCTTACAACTTTGATTCCTGTTGACATAGGAAAAGTGTGAGTGTATGAGCTCACGCGCGCATACTTAAGAGCAGCTTTTGTGGATGTACAGGAGAAGAGTTTTAAGTAATTCTAATTTGCTGTCAATAAATTTCACTAAAGGCTTGTATACTGCAAGAGAGGTCGAACATAGATGAAGTCACATTCCAAACCTAAGTCCTAGATTTCTAGATTTTATCCTTTAATATATGGGTAGATTCTAAAATGAGTAGTTAATACACTATCACTTTCCAGCTAAACTATGTTAACAGATAATATGAATTTCCAGCCATTGTAAACAGGATGCATGTTGTAATTTTAAGTCACAACACTTTTCAGATTCCAGCAACAAGTCAGGTAACACAGCTACAACAATGAGCCTTAATTGTCTATCGATATGTTCAGATCCAAGACAGGCTTTGTAGTTCTTTTGTTTATTGTACTGAAAGAGCTATTCTATTCATTCAAAACTAAAGTCAAGACAAACATTAATTGTGATTTTTCCCAAGTAGTAATGCTGAGTGGGTCCTGAGTAACCTATTGTATTGGTAATCATTTACATTCAATGAATTTCAGGCTGAATATGCCTATCACTGTGTCAATTTCTACATTACAAATTGGCTTGTGTTTTCAATCTCAATGTGACATTAACATTTAAATCTGCAAATGGGAGTCAGTATTCACACCAATCAGGATAATCCATATCCTTATGTTCCAGATCTTATGCTACAGTGCTTCCTTAGAGAAGGATAATTAAACCAAAATTTTTGCTTTAGGTTTTAAATGTTTTCTTAGGAAAAAAAATATTTATTAATATGAAAATGTTGTGTGATCCTTATTTGTTTTCAGAACGTATTTCCAAGAGCTGGGAAGATTTGTTTTCTGGCATGCATCAAACATTTTTCCATTGGTCACAGCATTCTTGCACTAATTGAGTTTAGAAAACTCTTCAGCTGCTGCCTGGATGAATACGATCTGTGAAAAGCAAGCATCAGAAATAATGGGATCCATTAGCTAATTACACTTTATCATCAAACACGTACCAGTTGCAAAGTGTAATACGAGAACTATATTCTGGTATCCCAGATCTTTCAGGTTGTAAGAGCTGCCATTAAAAAGGCACATCAATATCTTCTTTCCTGAAATACTTCATACTTCTTAGTGAAGGAACCCACTGATTTTCAAAAGGTATACATCTGTACAAGACAGAAGCCTTCTGAAGTGTACAGAGATGATTTTGCTGTCCGAAGTAAAAACTTCAGGGAATATGCTTTGTTTATCTTGCATGAAATATGAACAAATCTTTTCCCTGGATAAAATTATCCACTCTGCTACAAAAAAATCCTACAATCTATAATTCAATTGCCAATTGGGATGTTTTAGTAGAAGGCACGGGTTTATTTTTTTTTAAATATGATTATGGACTATGTAAAAGAAATGTTTCTTCATATTTCCCCTAAATGTCCCTTTACTTTTACAATGATTTTTTTTTATTTTCTATCATAACATATATAGAAGTAACTGACTGTATTTTGTCATAGCTCTCACCTTTCTGTTAATGTTTCAGATATTACATGAGAAAGAGAAACTCACTAATTCTCACACTATTTTTTCCACAGAGAGCATTTTCTCTCCTTTAAATAGGAGGAAACTTAGACTCCGACTACAGCTGGTCTTGTTAACATATTGACCTTGATTCTTTGTTGCCTTACACTCTCAGTAGCTTCTGTGTTAAGTGGCTAAAATGCCATCCTCTTGGAATGTTTACCTTTTGAACTTACACGTGAATTTGATTTGAAAGATGACAAGGCCCAAGTGGAGAACCAACATCATGATTTCACATGGAAGTCCAGTCACTTGCTAGTTTAAATTCCAAACTACGCAAAATCCCAGAAAAAAAACGCACACAAACACATAAATAGCAAAAATCTTCAATAGATTTGACTCCTGCATAGGGATGCCAAGTCAAATCTCTGTTAGCATTCAAGTAACAAACAAGTATACATTTAAACTTCATTGGTTGCACTACATCAGCCTGACAGTATTGGTGGGCAGTGGCCTGACATCAGGTTTTGTACTGCAGTTGTCCGTATGTTCCATGCTGGCAAATTTCCAAATGAACAGATACAATGCTGCTCTGCCTAGCCCAGCTCACTGACTCTGTTTGGTCCACCTTTACTCATCTCCTGCCATTCCCTTCCTGGCTTCCTCCCCATGGAGCCATGTTACCTACACACGGTTTGTGTTCCTGTCGCAAAGTGAGAAAACAATTGGAGACATTGTCAGAGACATTCCCCTATAGTGCTATACCCTGCTGCCACACCCTAGCTGCTTCCAGCAAACTGACACAGCAGCAGTGCTTGTGCCTGGTCTGTTGGAGGAGAGTAGGTCATAGCAACATCTTACACCACAGCCTGCAATGAGGTCAAAGCAGCTCCAGTGGAGGACATCAGGCCATGAGAGACTCTCAATCCCTTAGAGCCTCACTAAATGCCCATGTAAAAGATTCAGTAGTTGTAAGATACTTATTGGTAAAAAGATACACAAGAGATCATGTTAGTACAATACAGAATCACTGTGAAATCAAGGAATTAGGCTTGAGTCAAATCCAAGTATTTTTCTTCCTGTTAGGAGGAAAAAATAAAAACGCCCTATCAAGATGGGTTCCAACCTGCCAGCTTTCTCTTGAAATGCTCATTCTGGTAAGAGTGGTTTACCAGCAAATACGCCTTAATTTCTCTGGGCCTGCTTATTCACTGTCTTGCATGCTTTGTAACTCTTCACGCTGGTGCAAAGTAAGGCTGGGAAAAAATAAAAAAAGGCTGACAAACAAGTGCCTTACATTCCACAGGTGCAATTATTTTACAAATAAAAAGGAAGTGAAGACAAGAGTTTGTAGGTGGTGCTTAGAGATTCTTACTATGTTATTCTTTTTGAAACCAGAGATATGTTACCATTTTAAAGTATTTGGTGCTCAGTAAAACTAAGTAGTATTGTTAGTGTTTGAAATTTTCTTAATGGTATCTTACCTGAGGGGTTTTTTCCATTCTGGTATCTTTCTTTTTGTTTCTTTTCTATATGGTGATATTTATGATCTAATTCTCTCTTCCCATGTTACGGTCTAATTTCTGTGGTAGGTGTTTTTTAAATGCCTTTTAGCTCCTAGTCCTATTTTTATGCTAGAAAGCAAAGAAAACAAGAGCACAATGCCTATCTTCCAGGCAACACTATCAATATATGTTGGTAACCTTATTTTGCTAACAGAAAACAGAAAGATACGTACATGTATGCACATCACTGGTTTTATACACAGGCTCCTGTAGGATGAATATTTTCAGTTCCAGGAAGAGCATGTAGCAGATGAACATCAAAATGAGGATGAATTTTGAAGGACCTAAGAAAGCATGCTCCCAAAACGTAAGCTTTATACAAGCAGACATTTGAGAACGCCCTATTAATGGTGTACTTGGGGTTAAAACACAGGTCTTCATTAGCAGACCTCAGATAACGCTCACAACAGGAACAGATTTAGATTTGCTTTCTTTCCCTTTAAAAGTGCCCTGAACGCCTAACAAAACTCAGTGACTAATAGCTCACCTTTGGGTGGATCACAAGTCTTAGTTGAACCTTTTTGTCTAACTGGGTTAATTAGGTATTATGTTTTCTCTTTTTCACCTAAATAATGGTTTTATAATGTCTAATATTTCAGCTCTGCAGCTGCTTTCATTATGCAAGTGAAAGATCTCTCTTATACAGAGCCACCTATTTTCACCAAATATGTACAAGCTAAATTGGTTTTGAAATTTCCATTCTTCTGTGAAAACTAACTGAAATTGGCCAACAAGCTGGCGACCATTCCCCCTTCCCCCAATGATGGGGAAAGAGTGGATGATAGACACGTGTGAATGCATAAACACTGTTCCTGAGGAAACAGCCTTAAAAAAAATAAAAATCACTTTTCAGGTCACATGTTAAAGCTTCGTACAATTGGGGGTTTGAGATGTGCTAAATCTTACACGCTCTGCACAGTACTATTCACTTGAATAGAACTAATCACTCAAATTGCATAAAGCTAAGTGCTTGTTTAAATCCTCACATGACTGATGACTAATGTTCAGTATTTAAAATCCTGTACAAAGACAAAGGAACTGATTGTTTCATTTGAGCAGTCAACTTTCTAATTAATCATAGTAATTTAAATCTCTATTGTTTAAAATATCTAAGAATCATGACCTCGCTTCATCGATAGATTCTGCTTTTGTCCTTCTGGAAAATTTTGCATACTAAATACCAAGTCTTAGAAGTAAAATATTTTCAGGCTGAAAGTGACTTAAATTCCATGTTTTATGACAGATATTAAAGAAGGAAAACAGAGATAAAAGTTCAAATTGATGGGCTCTGTGGATGTCCTGAATCTAAGGAGAAGTCCTTGACTTGATGTTAAACATAATGGTCGTGATTATTTAAGTGGGTATAAAGAATTCCCTGAATATGCCTCAGCATACAATGCTAGAGTAGAATACAGGGTTTAATGGTTCACCTTCTCCAGCAGTTTACCAAACTTTAAAACAAAAAAAGCTATGTAGTTTGTATTGCTGCTTCTCAAGTAGGTCCAAAGGGTGACTGTAAGCCTTTCAGGGAAGGCATCGTTTTGTTCTCTTTATACCAGAAGCCCAGCTGGGTTATGCTTGTCACTGGAATACCTAAGAGATGGTACGCTATGGTGTCAACGCTAGCTGTTTCCTAAGTAACCCAAGCAAAAGCCTCTCCGCAGGCTGTGCATTCTCTCGATCCCTCTCATGAAGTCCTTCAAGCTGCTGTAATCCAGGCCAGAGCTCGGGCAGTGAGTGACCTCGCCCCCCGCCCCGTTCTAACCTCACCCGTTTGAGTACGGGCTGTGCTTCTCCCGGGGTGCTGTGCCGGTCAGCTGGAGGCGGCGGGCGGGCGCTCGGCCTCCTCCGGGTGGCGCCAGGCTCCCGCCCCGCGGAGCGGGGGAGGTCCCGCACGGGCAGATTCAAACGCAGCAGCGTAAAAGCGACAAAAGCTGTCTTCTGAAAGGGGGACAACGCCTACCCGGCGCTTGCGGAGTCTAACGGGACTCCATCCCTTTACATCAATAGGAGACAATGAGGCAATTCTGTCTGCGACAAAACAACTTCAAAAAACCCCAACGAACAAACCACCACAGCAAAACTGAGGAGGGGAACGAGAGACGGGGCGACCCTCCGCTACTGTGCCGAGGCGGCCTTACAAAAGGTCCCGTCGACACCGTTTAACCCTCCCCAGCACCCACCGAGCCGTTCTGGCCGACTGCTGGGCCCGGGAGCCGCGCCTCTCCACCGGTGGGGAAGCCGCTCCACCGGGCCCAGCCAGCGGCCCGGCCCCCTCCTCCCCAGGGCGCGGAGCCTCCGGCCCGCCGAGGCCGAGGGACGGCGGTGAAGGAAAAGCGCGCGCGCGCCCCCCTACTCCCCTGCCCGCCCAGCTCCGGGCTGCCGCAAAGTGCGGGAGGGGCGGCCACGCGCTCTGTCGCACTGCCGGAAGACGGCGTTGCACTTTGCGGCCTGGCTGCCCCTGAGAAGAGGCAGGGAAGCCCCGTTCGGCCTTTTCCTGGTGCTGCCGCTGAGAGGAGGGTGAGTGTCCAGGGGGCTCCGGCCTCTGCTGCCCTGCTCGCGTCCGCTCCCCTAGCAGTGCTAACGCTGCCTTCCTCTGTCTTGCAGGAGCAGCTATGCCGGCCAAGGGTCCCCTGCAGAGCGTCCAGGTCTTCGGGCGGAAGGTGAGGCCGGGGCGCCGCAGCCCGCTCTGTCTTCTCCTCACTGTCGGGCTGGGCCGCGCCCTGTGGCCTTACGCGCCCGGATCTCTCGGCCCCAGCTTGGGGGCAGCGCCACCGGCTCCTCGCCGGGACCGTGTGCGGGACTGGTGCGTGGGAGGGCCAGCGGTGGGGAGGCCTGCTCGGCAGCCCACGTGTCCCGCTCCGTAGGTGCTGGGCCGCGCGGGAGAGATTTGCTCTTTCAGGGAGTGGGTCCGGGTCCTCTGGGTTGGAGCTTTGCCCTGTCTGGGAAGTGCTCGAGGGCGGCCGCCGCTGTCGTCCCTAGGCTATGGGGACCTAACTTATTGTTGGTGTCCGAGAGCCACGTTATGAGGTGGTGGTGGGAAGATCGCACTGCTGGGATCCAGTGGCTCGAATAATCCCAGCTAACAGGCTCTTGTGAGGAAACGAGCCACAAAAATACCGTGTTGCAGAATGAAGAGGGTGTCTTTGTCTTACTGATAAGTAAATGTTACGACTGTAGTATTTACAACTATAAACTAAATATAATTTCATTAAGATGCTGCCCTAACGCTTTGAGTGAATACCTGGGGATGCAAAGAGCAGTACTGTTTTGTTTAGTGTGAGATGTTAATCTTGGGCATAAAACTAAGGTATTTAGATTGTTAAAATTAAATAGAGATTCACTTCACACTGCTAGTGCAAAAACGAAATGCTGTACTAATACAAATTTGGATTTTTAGAAAACAGCAACCGCTGTTGCCCACTGCAAGAGAGGGAATGGCCTCATTAAAGTGAATGGAAGACCTCTGGAAATGATTGAGCCCAGAACTCTGCAATATAAAGTAAGCATCCATCTAGCTCCCTGCCCCTTCTGCCTTGGATGGTAAAATACCTTTATAAGCGTAACTGCTTGGGAAAAGAGTAGAGTTGCTTGCCTTATTGACAGTACTGAGTTTTTCGTTGTGTGTTACCTGATTATCTGAAATGTAGACGCTGTTACGAAAATTCAGGAAATTGTCCTTCTATGATTGCCTTGTTGGGAAGGGTAGGCTTTTTGCCTAGCTGGATTCCTGTATGTTAGTGTTATTATGTGAAGTATTTTCAGCACTTCACATCTATTTTTTAAATTCTAATGAGTGACTTAAACCCCTCATTTTTAAAAGATTGTTTAGGACTTAATAAAACAGCTGTTTGAACACTACTGAGAGAATCTAAAACTAACTAGATAACTGTAAAGTGTAGTAAATAGTGGAGAAAACCACCCACAAATTACTTAAGATCTTCAATTTTAATAACTTGATTTATTTTTCTGAAGTAGTTATGGCGTTCTACTTAAACTGTTCCCTTGCTCTTAATTCCTGTGTGCCTACGCTTTCCTATTAAGATTTCTGAAACTTAAATAAATTCAAGACTTCAGTAAATTCATTTTATAACAGCACTAGTAGATGTCAAAGAACACTACAAGAGGTGTACTTAACTGGGGTGTGTGCTTGTAAAATCAAGGCTCCACTTTTCAGAACACTGAATAACTTCACATCTGGTAAGCTTATTACAAGCTCTAACCCTTGTTGTTTCTGATCACAAATTAATTTTCTTTCTGTGTTTTGTTTCCCAGCTGCTTGAACCTGTTCTCCTCCTGGGGAAGGAACGGTTTGCTGGTGTTGACATCAGAGTCCGTGTAAAGGGTGGTGGCCATGTAGCACAAATCTACGGTATGATTTTTGGTGGAATCTCTGGTGGTGGCAAGAAGAGGTCAAGCCACATATTTAAGAGGCTTGAGTTTAGAATAGTAACTTGTGCATCTTGGTGTTCTGTTTCTTTTTCCGCTGCACAAGTGTAGTTTTTCCATAAGGGTTCTATTTTATGTGGAAAGCTGTAATGTCTAGAGTAAGTTGAATGAAGTAAACTGATGAAATTTTGAGGAAATGCGAGGAAGCAATCTTTGCGTCTTGCAGGGTGACACGATAGTTCAAGTGCAGCTGAGCACAAAGATCTTGGGAGGAGAAAAGGGGATTTATCATTAGAAATGGCATCTTTAGTTGTAAATTTCCACGTTGTTCGGAAGCATCTTTCAGCTGACCTGCAAAGCTAGGCAGTTTTTTCCCTTGCAGAGAAGATTGACAACATACTTGCATTAGCTGTTGATAGAGTTACTCTTTACAAATGGTAGATTTGTTCAGCTGTTTTAGTTTTGGTATAGGTTAATGAAGTGGAGCTGAAGCTGCATAAAGAGCAGAGGCATGTTTCAGTTTCAAAGTTGATTGCATTCGTTTTTCAGAAAATTCAGATTTTCACCAAAATCCTGGTCTTAATGTTCTGACAGATTACAGCCTAACAAAATCTTTACGGTTAACTCCCATGCACTTCTGGTTTGAGTTCTGATTACTGTGTTACTGTGCTACAGACTTGTTTTATTGAAGTATGCTAGAAGAACTGCTCATACCATCCTGTTGTCCCTTTTGCCTCCTTAGTCTTGAAACACACTGATGAATTTCATCCTTGTTGAAAAGTATAGACATTTCAGAGAACTGTGTTTCTAAGGATTTTGAAAATTGGCTGCTTGTAGGTAGAAGATGAACCTACATTAGTACTCGGGAGAGAAGGTGATTGGGACTGCCCTTGTATAATTCCTTGGCTAGCTGGCAGTTGTCAAATCAACAAATGAACTGTGGGTGGCCTCTTGGCACAGATTTCTTCAGATTTGCCAAAGTAAAGGTCACATGGAGTACGTGGGAGGGGAGGTTAAGGAGGGAAAGGACAATTTGGCAGAAAAGATGACGACAGCTTTCTCAGATAACTGGCACGTTGTGTTTAAATTTTAAGTACATTTGCAATCTTCACTGATCCATTTTTTTTTTTTTTTAACAGCTATCCGTCAAGCTATTTCCAAAGCATTGGTGGCTTACTATCAAAAATGTAAGTTGTTTTGATTGTTGTGTTAGCCTTAAGTGGAAATGTATGGCTTCTGGTAGTTCTGGTGCAAAAAAATACTAATACGGATTTGCTCTGTGTGAAACTTAAACTGAAGACTTTTTTTTTTTTTAAACAGATGTTGATGAAGCTTCTAAGAAAGAGATCAAGGATATTCTAATCCAGTATGATAGGACTCTGCTGGTTGCAGATCCTCGCCGTTGTGAATCCAAGAAATTTGGAGGACCTGGTGCTCGTGCGCGCTACCAGAAGTCTTACCGTTAAACTTGTTCTACAGTCATGTGACAGTCAATAAACACGAAGATAATTTGATAAATTTAATGTTTCTAAGTTGTGGTTTTCTGTGTGGGTAAATTTTTCACTGTGTGTTAAGACTGATGCACAAATTGATTGGTATTAAAGTAAAATCAGAGGGCTGTTGGCAGTCCTCTTTTATCCCTTCGTAGTAGGTAAGTCTAGATAGATAGAGTCTTGGGAATAAAGAAAAGCTTTCTCCTGTTGATGAATGTGTGGTTATCAGAACATAAAGAAGGCTTACATCCTATTTTTTGTGGGTACATGCAACAGTGTGGCACTTCATTAAAGCAGGGTTCAATCTTTGCCTTTCTGGTAAATCTAGACATACATGGACCTTTTCCAGTACCTGGGTGGCCACTCTTCATGATGTTGCGAACTGACATGAGCAGCCCATGTTCTTCCCATGTGAGAATGTCCGGAAGCCTGGTTACAGACTTAGTCCATAGTGCATGAGGATGTGGGACTCCTAGCTGGTAACTTCTATATCGTATGTTACATGCTTTAGTGTGCTGCCCTAATGTAATGCAGCACTTTAAGCAACTTTCCGTATACACTTCAGTGCTGGCAGTTTGTGTTCTTGCAAAGCACTTCTGTTCTCCTTGTGTGTTCACCTGCAATGCCACACTGAGAGTGAAGTTCCAAACACTGCTGTGGAATATTAGATGGCAATGAGTATTGTCTGTCTTTGTGAACTGCTTTTGTTTGTGCTTGCTTAGTGGCAAGGAATTTACCCCCTTGAGGATAACTCCCTCAACATAGTGTTGAAGTGGGTATTCAGGCAGCTGTTCTAATGTTTGTATTTAAAGTTTACGTTGTCAAATCCAAGGTGGTTAACGAGGGCAGGAGAGGGAGGTTTATTGAAGTCTTGCCATACCAGATAATACAGAGGCAGAGTTTTCTGGATTATTAGTCTAAACGTAGGAGACTTTTTTTTTTTTAAAAAAAAAACCAACCAAACAACAAAAACAACAAACCCATATATTCTGTTTCAAAAATAGTATTTTGGAAATGTAAACCAGAGGATTTTGTGTTACAAATAAGATTGGGTTGAAATTATTCATCCTTGTTCACAGAGTACAAGCACAGGGGGATGTAGAGCTGGAAAACATTAAATGATTTAACAAAAAAAACCAGAAAAATCCCTTTGGGATAAGCTAGACAGTTGCTTATGTCGTGACCCAGGTGAGGCAATTTGAAGGCCTTAGGGAAGTAAGTGGGAAAAAACTTGAGTTGAAAATACGACAGTAATTTTAAAAGATCTAACTAGGTTATGTGTATCAAACATGAAAAGTTCCATTTTCTTACCCATTGAAACTGAAGATTTTTGTTCCGGAAGCGATCTCTCAGTGACAAAGAAGGAGAGCGAAGCTCTGGGTAAGACATGGGATGTGCCAACAAAAGGCTGTTGGAAAGGCTAATTCTGTCCCTTGGAAGAGTTGCAAGATACTGACTGAGGCCTTGGATGTGAGCTGGCCCAACAGGCATGGGAACAGCCCTGGACTGT
The DNA here is from genome assembly GCA_013397275.1 of Burhinus bistriatus. Classification (NCBI taxonomy): domain Eukaryota; kingdom Metazoa; phylum Chordata; class Aves; order Charadriiformes; family Burhinidae; genus Burhinus; species Burhinus bistriatus. The sequence continues at coordinate 514,027 of VYXH01006185.1, read as the reverse complement.
AGTTTCCCATGTCTGAAAAGCAGTTTGCAGAGGAACTGGAAGAAACATCGGAGGCGAAGCAGCCAAGAGCCTAGCTTCTGCTGTATTGCTCTTGAAGTCTGGTATTTTTCTGTCTATTGTACACTTGTAGGCCACCACTGAAATCATAGGAGGACCTTGATACTTGAGCTTTCTGTTGGGCTTTCTATTAACGTGGTATTTCTTCTCTCACTTGTTTAATGGTAGATCATTTCAGTATACTTAGTCAACACAAATTTAAACCAGTTTCCTTTGTGAGCTGGGTGGGGGAATTGGAAAGAATAGTACATTTTTGTCCTTTTGCTCTAGTTGAGGAAAATAGGTACTCGTAGCTTCTTATAAATGTTAATATTTGTTATGATGTCTCTTTGCTTTTTCTGTAGAAAGGCATTTAAGGCATCTTCACTGAAGTGTAGTTATTCAAGAGTTAAAAGTGTAACTTGAACAAATTCCTTCTAAAAAGGAATTCTCCATCCATCTCCCATTTTAGCTGTCAGCATCTGCCACAAAATACTGCATTACATGACCTGAATAGAAGTAGAACACTCTTGTTCAAACCCCTCACGCTCCCATTGAAGTGGAGGATATTCTATTGCCAATTTACATACCAGGATTTTTTGTCTTACACTAAGTGAACGACGTATTCTACTCCAGACACTTGCTGTCTCTTTGGCAAGATGCATGGTTTGCTTTCTTCAGTCCCCCCCTTTCTGCACTCTTAGATCTGACCCATTTCTCATCTAATGAGTTCCTGAGAGATTCTACCTTGTAATAGCGTTGCTCACAAATTATTCTAGTTCTTGGGCTGCTGAAGACTGCGATGTTCTGCCTCCTAGCCTGGCTTTCTAAGGAAAACATGCTTTGCAGGGCTAACTTCAAATTTGATTACTTGAATTCCTGTGAGTTTTGTGAAAACTGCCATCTTGATAGATGTTAATTAGCCTCAGCTGAGGAAAAAGAATCCTTTTTGTTGTTTGGCTCGGGTGGTGACTGAAAAGCAGTGGCTTGCTCATGGCTTAGGAAATGTGTACTGGCCTGCCAGTTGGCACATAGGCACCATGTGCTGTGGCTTGTCCAAAACTGATTCTTGCCTAGCTATTAAAGCAGTCGGATGCAGGGAAGGAGAGAGGACGCTGTGGTGTGAAAGTCAGGGAAGGAGGGGGAGATGCACTGCCTGATGCCAGTAACCTTAGGGGTGGATTTCACAGTTATGGGGAAAGCTGATGTATCAGTTTTTGTGCCCATGGAACAGCTTGTAACAATTGCGGATTTTTGTTTTGCTGTTGTTTTATGGAAGGGCTGAAAATAAAACTTGCATTGCTGCTAATATATCCAGAGATGATATCTGCATGTCATTTCTTCAACCAAAAGGCACAATAAGAATGCTTTCTGAAGTGGACTCTGATCCTATAAAAATGCCCATTAATCCTGTAGAGTGACACCATTCCCACAGACTTGCTTTCTAAGTGAGAAATGTTCATGGAATCGGGCTGGTGTCTGCCTGGGTGGCTAAAGATTTTTATTCTAAATGGTTACTTGCTGATCACCCACTAGAGGGCTTAAGTTCATTGGGGAAGCGTAACTACCTGAAGTTTGAAGGTGTGAGGAGAAAACCTGTTCATAAAACTTAACTTTCCTGATGTCCTGATTCTGCAGGGATGGCAATCAAGCTCTTGTCATTCAGCATCTGCTCTGGCCAGGGACACACTTCCACAGAGAAATAGTAACAGTTTGATGTTCAAGCCCCTATCGAGTTCTGGAGCAGCTGTGGAGGTGGTTCTTGGAACAGAAGAAATGACCTTAATTTATCATCCAGCTCTTTCATTAGTTTCAGTGATGCTAATCCTCAGGAAGATCAGGTGTGCACATCAAAATGTGGCCTCACTCAAATTCTTCATTGAAAATACCTGTTCAGTGAAGGCTGGAGTGTGAGCTCTAAAAAGTACCATGTTTTGTTAATGATGCCAGTGGATCCAATTCCAAACCAGGGCAAGCTTGTACAAAATGGCACTGAAGGCGGTTATTTTCTCACCCATTGTTTTTAATCCTGATAAACTGTGTAGCCTGTATATAAAATTAAGTCCTCTCAAATGTTATGTTTGAAAATTTGGGGCTAATTTTGATTGTATACCAACAAATATATTGAAATGTTTAAATTTTATGTTTAAAGAAAAATCTGTAACTTACAAATGTAACACTAGCATTTTTTAAGTATGGACCAGTATGTTCTATATTGTGTTTGTTTTCTTACAAATGATTATTTTCTGATGCATTTTTTCTGTTCACATTTTTCAGAAGTCTCAATCTGTGAGTATTCTACTACTTATGTAGATAATGTGTTGTTGCCTTGATATAATTTGATTCATGTTTTTTTAATCTCTTTCTTAATATAGTTCTCTGAGTTACAGTTCCAGTGTACTTGGCTGAATAATTCTTTTTCCTTATTAGCTAACATCCTTCATGTGCTTGGGACTGTGCTGTTTCCTACCCTGCCTTAAGCAGAGATATCCAGACCTAATGAAACTCATTGCTCTAACTCTTACAAAGGCCCTTTGCAGCTGATGAGGCTTGGCCTACTTTTTAAATATTAGAAGTTGAACAACTGTGAAATACTAACATGAACCAAATATTCCCTCAACTTTGCTATAGAAAAATTGTAAAAACAAAAAAAAAAGTCTATTTTTGATAGTTTCTGTTAAACTAAAAATGTTCATTTATATTAATGGCAAGATTTATTTGTGAAGCTGCATATGAAGCATGGTGTGAAATATGGTCTTGTGGAAGGGAAGAATCCCAGGTAGTTTCTATACTAGACTTAGCTTGAAAGTCAGGTAACTCAGAGACTGGTAATGGAATTTGGAAGCTCTAACGCTTGGGTTCATCTTAGCTTGAGAGCCACCTGAGGCATTGTGCTCAGATTTGTGAGGGGGTGAAATGTTTAGCTTCTGTCACCTCCTACAAGATAGGTGCCTACATAATTATTCACAGTCTGTGAGTATGACTACATATGTGTGTCAATTTGGATCAGGAACTCAATTCTTTTGCTTCTATTTGCAGCCTGGAGTGGTTTTGGACCACATGGAGCAGATGAAACTAGGCTGGGAGATGCTGTCCAGCTGCAGATAAGTAGCCAGCCCATGGGCCGAGCCTAGAGCTAGTCAGAAGTAAAAGCAAAGCAAAAAACCTATTGAAATGCCAATTGTGTGACTGTCAGCTTCTCAGATCCAACAATAATAAAAATAATTCTTAAGAAATACTCCAAACGCAGTGTGGTGTTATAACATATATCAGTTTGCAAGTATCCTTGGGCTGCCCGTGGTCCCAAACCTGCATGAGTACTGTCGGCTGCTGTGGGGCACAAGGTTTTGTCTTTGTGTGTGGTTGCGGAGGTTGAGTGTTTTCCTTTGCCTTCTCTTCTAGTCCAGCTGAGGAGTGGGGAAGAGAAAGGGCTAGAAGAAATGATGGGAGAACTTTTTACCTGAGAGAGACCATCAACTCCACATTTTATTTTGGTCCAAGCCCACCTTCTGTAGCATGCTTAGAAGGTCTCACAAAGCACATCCTAGGCAGAGTGGAGGGTTAGGCAAAAGGCAGGCTTCGCAAAATAAAATGAGCAGTAGCAGTTTCAATTAGTGTTATATGTGTCTTTAAAACCATGCTTTTTAATGATTCTATTAATGTTAGAGTAAAGCAGATAAGATTTTTCTTTTTTAAAATCTAATAATTTTTAATTTTGGTGAAATTATATTTTTATATTTTAATGAAAATGAGAAACAAAACCTATTGGCCCTGTTGACTTCTTTCTCCTTTTTTCTAATATGAAAATTTCATAACATGATTTATTAAAAATGAAATATAATTATCCTCCGGGAACCCTTCTTCTGTGATATAAGCAAACTACACACAAAAATGTATCTAAAATATTCTTAAAAATCCGGGTATATTATTTAATGGAAGGTCATGTCTCTCCTTTTAGAACAGATGAAGAACATTAATATGTTAATCTCTCAAACCATCTGGTTATAATTTATACAGCGGCATCATTGCAGGGTCTCGCAAAAATGTTTCACTGTAATAAGCAGTAAAGGGCAGCGCTCAGCGCAAGCCTCAAAGCACACAAAGGTGTGTGACGACTGAAGGAACTCTCAAGCCATCATGACACGGCAACATTGCTATGTCATTGTCTGCTATGGTATAAAGGGCCGATTCAATTCAACAGAGGAGTAATACTCGCAGGTCTAGTGAAAGTGTAACTAATACAGACTCTGCTGAGGAGTTACCATGCATTACTAATGAGAGACATGCAGCCAGAAAGGTGTGTGCAACGCTTGCAAAGCTCCTGAAGCTGTACGTAGCTACCAAGCTTGATGTCTCCGTTTCTTTTCCCTTTTTGCATTGCATTATTTTAAATTATGCATCCAACTATCTAACTTTTAAGGGACTTAAGCACACTGTAGAAATACATAGTTCTAAGATGCCATCGTAACCAAAAAGCCATTAATTTGGATAAATTTCCTATTACTAAGTTATACTGAAATGAACATTGTGGGAAGGCTCAGTTTAATGATACCGTGGAGTATATTCTTGCTTCATTCACTGCTGTCCTCTTTGCAAGGTAAGAATTTTATTTCATTTTTTTAATACTAACTTTTAAAAAGATTTTTCTGAATATTTTAATATTACAGGTCCTTCTTTTTATATCATTAAATAGCAATGTTTTTGACCCTTGCTGGAACTCATAAATAAGTTGTTAATACAAGTTAAAAAACTATATATCACCATTCTCTCTCACAGGTGTAGAAACTAAAATATAGCTCTTATTATTTTTTTTTAAGGTACATTTTTGTATCTGAATTTGTTCTAAAACAATTGTTTAGGAACGAAATTTAAGTTTCTTGGCTTTCTTGCCATTATGGCCAGATGAGTAAGCATCTAATGATTTTCAATGGGGTATGATTTTGTTTGAACAGACTGCACCTGCAGTTCATCTAAGCATTTTTAGAATGCTAGGGTAAATAATCGCTCTTCTGGTTATGGAAATGATCCTATGTTCTATGCAAATGGATCTTGTAGATAGTTTTCTTGCAGCAATTATAAAGATTTCAAAGGCAATATGAGAAAGAAGTTTTTTGTTGTTGTTGGGTTTGGCTTTGTTTTTTTTAAGCATGGACTCTAGAGCATTTAAAATGATTTACAATTGAGTCTTACAAGTAACATTCAGAAAATGATTATAGGTCACCACCCGAGAAGTTTGATTCTGGAAAACTCTGAGCAACCTTTGTATTTTATTAGTTTTGTTCTGAGCCTCTGAAGAACTATGAACTCCTTGCTCTTTTTCATGGTAGCATGTACCAGAACTGAGGCCATGGAAACTTGCAGGTGATGAGTACTTGAGAGAATCAAACCCTCAGGAAGGAAAGCATGTAGTGCTATGTCCCTTGGAAACAGAAAAAGTTTGTGTAAAAATGCTCTGGAGAACTTAGGATCATTAAAGAACAAAATTCAATAATAGGGTTTTAAAGTTGACAAACTGTTGTTTGCCAAGTGCAGAGCGAGTCAGTAGAAAAAAATTTAACTTGATGACTTTTTAATCTACAGGATCTTATTGCAAGCTTTCTCTTTTGAGAAGAACTTCAAGGTAAGTTTTTAATCCTTATTTGTCAAGTCCTACAAACAGAAAAAGAATGAGTAAGTGTGACGCAGTGCAAGTTAGAAAATAAAATACAGCCTTGAATTCGACATGTAAAATGTCATGTACATGTACGTTGGATGTAAAACACACTTTCAGAATGTTTACAACTGTTTTCAAAGAATTTACATAAAGGGCATGGGTCCTCTGTTTGAAAAATAGAGGTCCTTATGAAAAATGATACTTCCATGGTCTCAAGAAAGTTTAGAGGAATAATGGAATGAAACCAGGATGAGATCATGATTTCATGACTGGAAAAATACATTAAATGAGTATCCTTCTACAGTTTTAATTGCATGATAAAATCCTAGCTGCTATTTGAAGCACAGAAAAGTAAGTGCTATACAGTCTTAAAATAAACATTTTCAATACAAGTTTTCATGTAGAAGCTGAAATCCAAACAAAACCCAAACTAGGGAATGTTCCTGATCCCATTGAATTAAATGGGAACTATGCCATCAATTTCAATGGAAGCATCCAGTTGGACGTAGCTTTGGATGTCTAATGACCTCTAATACATCTAGCAAACACACATGCGCATCAAATGATATGCCATCTTGGAGTGTTGATAAAACTAAGTATGTTTTATAGTTTGATGCCCTTGTTTCTAAACTTAATCACAAATTTAAGTCAGCTACAGCTGGAGAGCCATTCTTGCTATTAAAAGTGCCATCACAGCATATTCTAATAACGCTTGAGGGAACTTGCAGCCACTCACACACAGTGTCAAGTAAATATGAAGCTGCTTTACAATTTTGTATCCTGTCATGTGAGCCTATTTTGCCTATTTACGTCTCCCCGACAAGCTCCAGGTACCTCCCTGTCCAAGCAGAGATCGGAGTGCTGCCCAATTCTGTTAAATGAGACCATGAAAAGAAAAAAAAGAAAAAAAAAATAGAAATCACCTTTTTAAATGTTAAGCCAAGAAAGACCTCTTTGATAAAGTGATGGTAATCAGAGAGAAACACTTCTCTCCCGGGAGCTGCTTATTCAGGTTGCTCCAGAGACCTTTGATTATACAAGATCCTTTTTGTTTTCTTCCAGAAATGAGTTTAATGCAACTCGACAGAAAAGAGATCCCATAACAGCCGAGGTAGGTTATACCTCCAAAAGCAGGAGGGAGGGGAAACCCTCCCCCCTTTTCTGCTCCCAGCTTTTGCTGTCCTTACAAAGGAGCCTTTGTGGGGAGAAGGGCCGCCGTAACAGGAGGACAGTGAGGAGGACCAGCTATTCCCTACCTGCTTGCCCCCTGCCTGAGCCCATGGCCTCATGCCTTCATTCACTCTCAGCAAAGCCCTGGTGGGTGACCCACCCTGACGAGCCGACTGATGCACACCATGGGAAGTAAAACCATGGTGCCTCCGACTTTTGTGAGGGCCAAGAGAGCGCCCTGGAGAGCTGTTTGTGTTTGGTGAGAGGCACAACGGCGGCGCCGCCAGCAAGACTCCCTCCCACACATGGTGCGGTGGTGGCCTTGGTTCCCACCGCTGCCTCAACGCTGCACCCTGTCAATGTTGCACTCAAATTTAATAGTAAACAGAGGAATCTCATTCCTCTTGCTGGAACACGCCTCAGGCTACAGAGCCCAGGCAAGGGTTGTAACCCCATTCAATGGGGGCAGGCAGGAAGCTCAAGGCAGTCCCTCCTCACAGCCTTGTGGGGAGCCTACAGCCAAGCCACGGATGATCTTCTCCAAGTCCCTTTAAGATCTACGTGTCTCCTGACTGAGTCGGGAAGGTAGCTGGTGTGAAACGCTGCGCTCAGGCGAATCGAGCCTCTGAGGGAAGCAGGCCTGTGGGACTGATGGTGTCCCAGGAGGGCCTTCAGCAGGAAAGTGTTGTCGCAGCACAGGTGCTCTACCTCCCCAAAATAACACAAAGGCCGAAAGCCGCTTTCCTGAGGATGATGGCTCAGAGTGACCGTCAGGGGAAATGGAAACGGGTCGTGTTTTGCAGGGAGGGAAAGGATCCTCTCTGGCTAGCAACGGGCATGGGGACCAGCAATAATTTTGGTGCAGGGGCCTTCCAGGCAGTGATTTGATGAAGTCCATTTCAGGTTGATTTTAGACAGATTGTGCTACTTGGGTGCATCCCACAAAGTATTTCCAGTTGGAAAAGGGAATATTTTTGTCACTGCATGAGGCAGTAGTGAGACCTAACCTAACCTGTACCTTGTGCAGTGCTGTTCACTTTGAGATCCATTAGGTCAAACTCCAGACATGGAGAATGACTGGCAGCAGGAGGGAAGAAAGAAATTAGCTTACAAAGGAAGACTTGGACAATTTGTTTTGCTTAGTTGTACAGCTGAAGGCTGATGTATGCATCTGTGGGGAGCATAGAAGGGTAACTGTTTTCTCCTAGTACGTAAGAGAGGGGATAAACCACAGGGAAGAAGAGCTATTTAAGCAAAAGGGCCAAACTTTATAAAATAAAAGGATTTAAACTGGCCATGAATAAGTGTCAGAGGGAAATATCTTCCTACCCAGCACTTCACTCTGCTAAACTTTCCAATTGGACTAGTGGGGGCAAAAACCCTGGAGTGCTTTCAGCCTGGAATGGGATCAGTTCTTGGAAGGGATGATGAGACGTGACAAATTGCAGTAGCAGAGCTCTGGGTCAGATCCAGGGCTTCCTTGTAGTCCAATGCTCCCCAGTTCCTTAACAAGACAGGAAGCAGATGAGGCACATCCGCCTCCTCTGTTGTTTGGGATGAACTGAAATGCAATTCTGAAGGATCTCAAGGAGGACATGAAATCCATTGCAGCTGGAGTGGCCGCAACGGGATGGTCAGAGTGCGGCACAGAGCATGAGTTAGGGGAGAGGACGAAATGGAGGGATACCCCACCTCTGAGCTCTCCAACTATTGGTATTTGACCAAAGTAAAAAGGGCAGGAGTGCTCTCTGTTCCCTCACTCTTCCTCCCAAATGTAAACACAAAAATCCCCTGGTGGAGCCTCACTCCTTCATTGGCACTGGCAAAGAGGAGGACACGGAGAGGAGGCCGATGGTGATCTTGTGGTGCAGCTATATCATTCCCCATCCCCCTGAAAGCTGTGCTTTGCCTTCCCATGATGCTGGCTGCCATGGTCACTGCCTTCCCTGCCATTCCAGGCTGTCAATCCCTCCTGCAGTGCCTGCGGCAGTACCATATGCTGGCCAAGCAGCAAGTTACTCTTCTGTATTAAAACAGCCCTCAAATTCCTAACCCAGCATTAGGCTGCAATGCCTCAGGCTCGTATCAGCTCATTTGTAAAGCACAAACACCCTGATTTTGCTTTTATGTTTCTCTGACAGATTCAATCTGCCTCTCCTCGGTTGTACCTTCATGGGGCCTTGACGCGGAGTCCGCCAGGAGGTCAGTGCTGTGCTCCTCACACACGGGAGGAGAGATGCTCCTGAAAATGCTGCCTTCCTACCAGCTCTCCTGCATTACCACGCATTGTGGAAGCCCTCCTCATTATGTTCCCTACAAAACTAATTTTCTCCTTTTATCCATGTTAAATCATGGAGAATTCCTGTTAAAACTGTACTTTCAAAATAATGCTTTACAACCAAATCTGAAGAGCTAACTAAGCCAATCCTTTGATTTTTTTAAAAAAGTTTAGTTCCATTGCAATTTTTCTTTTCTGTTACTTTTTCTGGCCTCGGCAGAGGATGTCAGTATATCTGAGAGGTGTGTAACTGGTTACGTGAAGGGACAGCAGTGCTCAGGCACTGAGCACGCAGCTGGTCCTGGAGGGTTTTATGCATCGTACAAACTAGCAAAGCAGGTCCAAGTTACAGAAGTTGTTTTGCAGAAAAGTTCATTATATGCAACTGAACTTTGGTATCCTTCTTGGACAATACGTATGCCTGGGTAGGTGCTTTCTGTTGTGTTTTTCCATGTAAATGAATATATGTAATTTTACAACTCACAATTCTAACAGCAACAAAGAAGTTTTCCACATTAGTGCTGTTCTATAAACAGTATTTTCTGCCGTGTTGATATTTTCAGAGTATCTGCGTATATTTGGAAAGCAATTCTTAAATGCAAAAAGTTTGAAACTAAGCATGGAAAGGAGTTTCACAGTGAAGGCTAATGTTCTGAATCATTGATAACTTCTGTGTGTGCTTTACTGTAAAGGTCCCATTTTATTCCCATTTAATGTCACTTGCAGCTTTATCATGGCTTCATTGGGAGTGGAAGGGCCTGTTTATTTCATTTACTTCCTGCTTTTTGCAATGATTTGATAATCTCCATCAGCAAGACTGTAAGTGTTTGTATCTAGGGTAATCCTCCCCCAAGAAGGAAAGCAACTATCTGCAAAACCTGATGAAATTTAACTTTAGGACCACCTTTCTTCTCTACTTTTGGGGAACTATGATTTAGACCAACGTCAGTGAATTGTTAGTAGATGACAGTGAGGTCTTAGCTTCCAAACAGACTATAAAACCCTTTAATGAAACTGGTTTTGGAAACAATTACTAATTATAACATAAAACAAGCCATTCCCATGGAATCTTAAGTCTCTGACTCCAGTCACCTCTTAAGCAGAAATAACCTTTTAACTGAGTTTTTTTAGCATGGGGGGAGGGTTATTTATAATTGGTTTTGACTCTGTAAATTATATATTCTGGACTGTTTGTAAACTGAATGTACCCTTTTCTGCAATGCTTAAGGGGGAGGAGCTGAACATATGTATAAATTGTGCTGAATTTGGTCAATCAGAATAATCTGTGTCCTATGTATTTCGAGATCAGCAGGACTGGGATTTGGTTTCTTTACATGGGAACTTGACCTTTTGTTTGCTGGGAGGAGGTTGACCTTTTGCTCCTTTGTTAGTTTACAAGTCTCAAACTAAATGAGAGAACCTTGCTTCTCTTTTAACCAAGAAACACAAAGGATAAAATTAAGTAAATGTTAAAAAATGGAGATTGTTGTTGGTTAATTTTCTTCGCTAATATAGCTGCTTATGATTTAACAATAAACAGATTTAATGTGGATCTCTCAGCCTGTTTGCAAAATACTATATCTACTAAAAGTATCTACTTAATACTGTCTACTAATGCATACTTACAGGTTCATGTCCTCAGGAGTGCCTTAATGGAGCAGCCTGCACAGAGGCAGGTGACTGTGACTGTCAGTTATTTCAGGCTCAAGGAAGCAGGTGCCAAATTGGTAAGTTTTGGGCCAAAAGAGTCAAGTTTCCACTTCAAGTGAGATTTAAGGGACAGGTTTTTAAAACAATACTGTTAACAAGCACATTTGTGATTCCTCTGTATTAGGACTGTCATTCCACTAGTAGCTAAGAGGATTAAAATGATATGCATTAGGGATATATATATAGAGCAACATCAGGAATGCCTACATTTTAGCACTTGGGCTGTAATGATACATAGATACCATAACAGCTAGATCACTGTTTAGTACATCAGTAGCTAGCCAGCTTTTTTATAGTTAGCTGAACAATGAAAAAGTCACTGCATTTTTCTAACAAACAGGGACTTATTGCAAATAAAATAACCAACTATTTCAATGCACTGGTTTCTGGAATCTGCTGTGCATAGGGATCAACAAGAACTGTCTTCCAGGATCTGCAGTAGATCTAAACCTCTTTTACTTATAATTAAAATGTCTCCACCAAAGCAAATTAAAAACTTATGATGATCACACGTGACTAAAACTGCAGCCTAAAGATTAAAAAAAAAGTATTGACTTTATTTAAATTTAAAGAAATTAGGTTATCTTTTGCCCTTGCTGTGTATTTCCTTTATAAGCTCTTATTTCCTTTCTGAGCTCTTACTTTTGTAGATGCCTGTGACACCTGTCAATTTTTGATTACCGTGCTTGTTGTAAACTCAGTGTGTTCTCTCCAGTACCTAACACTGGTAAGGACCGAGATGGGATTTGCAAATCGTGGGGACAGTATCATTTTGAAACGTTTGATGGCATCTACTACTACTTCCCGGGAAATTGCTCCTATATTTTTGCAAAAGACTGCAGTACGCCAGAACCCCAGTACACTGTTTGGGTAAGTATGTGAGTACATGCTAGAAATAACACACTGAGTATTTCTGTATTATAGGACTTATTTTTCATCATAAGTAAAATAAGTAGAGAGACAATAAATGGATGAAACCGTTGCGTCGCTTACTTAAATATAAAACTATGCCGCTGGAAAATGTCTAAGCCTATGTGCAGTAACTCAAAACACTGATGAAATGATAATCAACAGAGTCAGTATATTAAAAATATATTTCTTACTCCTCCTATCCTAAAAAGGATCTCTGATCTTTCCTTTCTGGGAGCAAAAGTGGGTCTTAAAGCAGACCTTGGAAACTTCAATAAACTTTAGCTGTCAGATTGTAAAAAAAATTGAGTTGCTGAGTAACGTGCAAACAGCTATCACCTGCCTGATAGCTGAGCACCCAAGCTGGGCCCCAATTCACAGCCATCGGCATGCTACAGGGAGCTGCCTCCCTGGCCCACGGAAAACTCTGTCCCCTCTGGGGATTTGTGTTCTAATTTTGGATTACCTCTACGTCATGCAAAGAAAATTAACAGCTCAAAAGCCTTCATCTTGACCTATGTATGGAAGGCACTCTTTTTAGCAATTTCCTCAAATTGCTGAGTATCCATGGTTAATGACTTTGGGTCAGGGAGAGTTCAAACCTATACCCTCTTTGAAAGGAAGCTGTCTTGTTTATCTGGCTGTTGGTTACTGCGCGGAGAGGATACGAGCTCATTATGTTACTTTTTACCCAATGGTTGTGATTTGGTGGTGATTGGGCAGGGGAGAGGGGACAAGAGGAGCCCCAGTTCTGAGCCCTGGAGTCACAGTGCTCGCAGGGGCAAGGGCAGACCTAGATGCCGATTTCTGCTCCAAGGCCTAGTTTTCATTTATAAACACATGATCTCCTCTCCTCCCAGATAATAGCATCTGGTGAAGATAAATCTGCCATTAAAACTACCATTTCTATTCACTCAGGTTACAGGCAGATGCTGTTACATTCGACTTCCATGATTTCATTTTCATTATTTGGATTCTGTGTACAGCTCTGATCTTTTAGGATTTTTCAGAAAATGATGTAGCAGAGCCCAAGATTATATTAAAATCTAGGATCAATATTTCAGTGGATCCCAATTGCTCTGGAAAGAGAGAAACTATCATTCAATTGCTGGAACAAATGTCATGTTTTGTTAAAAACTGAAAATGTTTACTCAGGAAAGTCATAAGTAATGTTGAAGCACTGCAGTCACTACAGGCTGGGCAATGGAGAGCCAAGAACCTTGCCAAATCCTCACATTACGGTCCTTCTGGCTTTAATAACCTACCTCTCTAGAGGAGAAGAAAACACAAGAATTATTTTGATTTTCCTTGATTGTGTTTCTGTCTTGGGCCAGGTTTACATAGAAACTATCTGTCAACACGAGTAACATTTATGGTGTATTTAACTGTGACTTTCTTTATACAAGTAAAAACTCTAATGCTTTTCCTGGTTTGTTTTACTCAAAGAAACGGTAACTGGTTTTTACTTCCAGGATTAAATGTCAGTTTAGGAAGATAAATTTGAGTATGTGTTAGCACTGTAAGTGTTTACCAACAGATCTTTTCAACAAAAATGATAGCTCTAGTTACTTTTACAGCCTCCATTACTATGTTGGCTAGATATTTCCCAATTACTAGCCTATTTAGCCTCGCAGCACTGTCAAACAAACTGACAATGCAACTCCCATCTTTCTCAGGTAATGGTGACGCACACAGTCATAGGAGTCCTATTTGAGCTATCTAAACTCTGTATACATTTTAATTTAGGTAATGATAGGTATCTGAGATTCACAACACATTCCCCTGTCTCATCAGTGGTGTCTAAAATCAGCTCACATACTTTTGAAGCACTGTAGTCTAGAGCATCCCACAGGTTTGGGTGGCTCAGCCCCACTGAGATTACTGAAAGCCATTGAAGTTTTGCTTAAGCTCTTGCAGTAGGTATGTGCTCAAAACTCACTTAGACTATGTGTGTGTAATTCAAAACTGGGTAGTAGTTAATTGGTTAGAGCATATGCACAGAAAGTTGGAGACATATATCCCTATCACCAGTCAGTTTTCATGTCCTGAGAGCATGCCCTGGCCAACAAAAGTTGTGTGGTCTCTGGGGACAAGGACCTTCCTGCAGAAGTCGTGCTCTACTGTGCCAAAGGCTGGGAATGCAGATGAAGTCTGACTTCAAGAGTAGCCTCCTTTTTGCCAACCTATAAAAAGGAGGAGTGCTGGCTTATCATGCCCGTTGCAAGGTCTAATTACACATTTTTTATGAGAGATCTACTTCACGGTCATAAAATCATAGACATGCTGAGCTAGGAATTGCATGGCTTTCATTTCTGGAAGCACGCATCTGAGATGTGTTTAACACCTCTCTCTAGTGGTGGGCAGTCATGGAAGTCACACATTGTCAATATCTGAGAGACACAGTTTTGCAAATCTCTCTCTGAATGGCTGAAACTTGTATTTCCATTGCTTTGTTCAAACTAAGGAAGCTGATATGTGATTCAATCTAGTACTTCGGCTCACTATGCTACATATATATATATAATGGGGGGAGGCAGACTTCAGAAAAGCCTGCCCTTCTCCATTAGCAGGGCTGCAAAACCAGACCTCTAGAAACAGAGCAATAGGGGGGTCTCCTCAGGGAAAATAACAAGCTCCTATGTTGGCAGTTACAGTGTCTGTGAAGTTCACCTACCTAAAATACCTGAGTGTTTCATCCAGTATTTAAACGACTGTCTTGTGATGCTTTGTGCTATTAAACAGTTGCTGTATTTCTCAGTAGTATTGGGTAACGTGAACTTCTAGTTTTGCCTGTCTTTGTAATTGTGACTTTTTTATATTCTAAGTATTTATTTGTAAAGTTCTTTCAGTGATTGGTGCATAGAAATGTAAAATATCAAATATGAGTTTATGAAAAATTACATGAAATTATTGAGAACAAATGTGTTCTTTTTGTGTGTATATTTTTCCGCTCCAAGGTTCATAACAGTCCTCACTGTTACGGTTCAGTTTATACTTGTCAGAGGTCCATCAGCTTATTTTTTTCAAACCAAGAAGAAATAATTATTTCAGGACATGAAGTAAGAAAAGAAGGAATCAGGTAAGTGTTCTAATGGTGGATTTTAACATTTTATTGTGAAAAGATAGCGTGGAGTTTGAGAAATTGATGCTTTTTACACCAGCCAGAGAAAACAGTTTGATATATATTTTTATTGATCCCTCACCGTTCTGTATAGGGGCTGACAGAGCTCTAGTGTGAGCAGATGTAATGGTGCTGATGTAATAGCTGAGTGAGGATAGCACACACTCCCTGCACGAACCTCGTGTTCAACTTCTCAGCTGTAACCTAACAATTACCCATCCCTACTTTGTACAGACAAAGTCTGCATCAGACAATTCTAGCTAATCCTTGGTGCATCCTGATACCATTTTGAACAAGGCAGTCTTTATTTTTTCTTGGTAGCTATACTTAATGTCAGACATAATCTTCTGCTAGACAAGCCTAAATTGGTTGAATCTTAAGTCCCCTTTGCCCCTTTGGGGCAAAAACTCCACAAAACATCTCTGAGGTACATCAAACCCCCAAATTTACCAGGTTTTTTTTGATAAGTAAAAAGATAAGTCCAAGGCTATCATAAGTATGTTTTATTGGTTGATAAAGTACCGAAAATTTCAAAGACTTGTTAAGGTGTTTTTACCATCCCCTTTGATGTAATGCTATAGCCATGAGCATCTGAGACTGGTAGCTACAGTGACACTGTTCATCCCAACAGAAGCAACTTTGGAAGATTAGGATTAGATTCATGCTGCAATATTATTGTCCAGCGGTCTTTGGCCAAAGGAGGAAGATAGACAGTATTACGGTCAATAGTGTTTTCTGTAGTGTAAGTTCCTCCATTTGCAGATGCCTAACCCAGTGAGGACCCTGTCCCCAGAAGGGCTGCTGGTGGTCATAGTGTCACATAGCTCCTTGTGCAGTGCAGCATGCTCATAAAGTCACATATTGCTCAACATGCATGAGCTGGACTTTGAAGATGCATTATTCTTTCAGGTTTTTAATTGGTACAACTGGTAAGTGTATACAGCAGGAAAGCATTCATTTTTGATGGCTGATATAGAGAAGTAAACAGAAGAAAAGGTAGTAAAAACATGATGAAGAATTGAATGGAAGTGACTGCATACACCTGGGAAAAAGGGTTTAGTGAGTTAGAAGGTGATGTTTTATGCAGTGTTTTTCTAGCACTAACCTCATCTCATCTGAGATCTTTGAAGCAGGCTGTTTATTTTTCCAGATTAATGTTGCCTCAGACAGTTGGAAATGCTTTCCTTGAGAGACTGGCTGACTATATTCTGGTGAAGACAACCTTTGGTTTTTCTCTTGCTTGGGATGGAAACTCTGGTATTTATATTAAGCTGACAGAAGATCATAAGGGCAAACCTTGTGGCCTCTGTGGAAATTTTAATGGCAATAAATATGATGACCTGATACTGCAAAATAGTAAGTAAATAGCTTAGAAATACACCCTTACCTTGTGTGAACAGCTTCCATGATCACTTTAAAGATATTACAGTAAAAAGACAGAGTCCCGTTTCAGCTATTTTAGCAGAAAACAGAATATCTGCTGTACTCTAAGGGAAAAGGTCCCAGTTCAAGAAAGCATTTATATGTAATCTTAAGCCTTTTCTTGCTCTGCAAATCACTTGGTGCATGTTTGTCTTACCTGATGAAAGTGCCTTCAAATAATAAATAAATAAACAAGCGCTTGTGATTTTCTCTATGTTTAAGGATGGAGGGAGAAGGAGAGAAGAGCCAAAATATTAATATTTGGAAAAAGCACTATCTCAAGTTATTCATTTATATGACTATTGTAAAGATGCTAGTTGAAGTATGTAAATTTCAAAGCTGTTGCCAGGGAGTTCCTCGTATCTCTTTGTTGGTATGGTGTATTATGGGCCTCTGACTACCTTGTAGAATGAGTTTCCCAATGCCGAGTCTGAGGCAGAGATTACTTGCTAAACTGGTAGAATATTCTGTAGTCTATGTAGGGAATATTCTATAGGGATTTTTGTCCTACTTGCAACTAATGTGAAAAAAAACCAAAAAACCAAACAACCTTGAGAATATGAGGAATATTTTCCCAGTCTCTGATAAAAACAAAGATAGGACTGCTACTGTTACCATTAATTGCTGAGAGAATCTAGTCCCATGGCCCTGCATATTCTTAAGTCACAAAAGTTATCTCACTGTAACTTTTTTCCCCTCCTCTGTTTTCTCCCATTTTTCATGGTTGATAGCAGAGACTTTTGACTTTCTAAGTGAAGGAAGACACAGTGTAACTATCTTTGTATAGTCTTTAAAAATCTGCCCAATATAAATTTCTCATACGTCTTCTGCCATGAAAGCAGTTAAGTTCCCTGTTTCATGCATTAACTTCTCCACACCAGAGTATAGTGTGTTTAATAACTAGTTAAAACTGCTGATCTGTAGTAATGGAGAAAAATGGAGTTTAGAGGAGATAATGAATTCACGTGATCTCTAAAAAATAGTAATTTCAGAATCTTTAAATGTATTTTCTGTTACAAAAGACTCCCAGCTCTTAGCTTTCTTAATTTCCAGAGCTATGTTTCATAATTTCTTCTAGCATTTTTCTTTATCAGAAATGATAGTATTATTTTAGTATACAATCAAGGGTGCTATGAATCATTTTAACCTTGAACCAGTTGTATGACATGGTGCCTTGACTCCGTGCAAATACAAAGCATGAAGTTCTGATGTCTTCACACGAATAGACTGCTAATTCAAATTACTTCTAAGCTGCAACATTTTTCTAAGTGTTTCCAAATCTTATAAGTCAGCTGGGATGATGGTATATCTCCCCCAGCTAAACTACTTCCCCCAGTAGTGTAAGGGAAGCTCTTACACTAATCCTGAGTCTTCCAGAGTCTAAGTGCTCCCTATTTGCAATGCTCCAAATAAATAAATTGCTGAGAGGCATGTAATACTCCATTTCAAAGCACAATTTAAAAACAATCTCCTTTTCTGTTTCCATATCTTCACCTCTAATGGCATCTTTGTATTGCTTTAATATACAAGGCTGTATCTGTGTATAGAACTGTTTTAAGGACAGTGATTTTATTTTGTGGCACTTTTTGAGGACTTAGAAATTTATTTCAAGCCATGTCAAAATGTAAATAAAATATTTTCAATGTCTTTGCAGAAGCAGAGTTATGCCAACAGGTTTACCTCTAGATCAAACCCCAGCTTTTTATGTTTGGGAAGGGTTTTCTGCAGAAAGAACTACTCTGTTAGAGAGGGAGAAATGTTTTAACTCTCCCTGGCTCTTAAGTAGAATAGACTGGTGATTAGGATCTTATCTTTGTTTATTTCTGGAGATTCAAGTACAAATATCTGATTAGTGTGCTTTGGGGCTTTCCACATTGCAGAGTGTCAAACTTTGTACATCTTGTTCTGGAAGAAGTTAGATTAAGTTTTGGATAATACAGTTCTGTGAAAAGAAACTGTAGCTGATTTCATTTCAAGACCCTGTCTCCTAACCATGCACAGATATAGACAACTGTAGCATAGATACCAATTACTGTAAGGTTCTTCAAGGTGGAGGCAATATACCCTTTTTAACATACTTAAGAACATAGAGAAAATGTAATATTTAGTTCTTGCTGCAAAAATATGGAAATTTTGCGTCTGTTTCTTTACTGCCAACCTTCTTGTATGTTCATGTATCTTCCTCAGCCTGTTGCCATGACTTCCAGTCATGCATCTTGTTCATTAATTCTCTCATGCTCATGCTGTGAGAACTGGGCATGTAGTGGTCTGTTTGTTGTAGGACTTTTCTGCAGCAAGGGAAAAGGAGGGAGATAATAGTGCTAACTGAAACATGATGAAAGCCTTAAATTGTTTTAAAGAAATGTGTTTTTTCTTAAGTATTAGATGCATTACCCTTGTCCTTATTTGTTTTAAAATTATTGTCCTTATTTGTTTTAAAATTTTCAGTGATTGTACTTAGCCCCCCCCAAACAGCACCTTATCATATATTTTTTTAATCTTTTCATTTAAATGTAGTATAAAATACTACCTGAAACTAAAAGAGAAAAATAACATTTCTCTACAGCACCTGCACTTTGAACGTATCTGTAACCGAGGTAATGAACACATTTAAAAACTACCCAAAATTTCCAAGCTGTCTTTTGTGTTTGTGTTGACAATTTTTTATTTTTTCTGGATGCTCTTTCAATATTTTCATGCAGTAGGTGAATATACAGAAGACATTGCTGAATTTGCAAATAGCTGGGCTGTGCAAACCTCAGATCACATAGCCTGTGTACCTACTGCCTCAGATTTTCCCAGTCCTTGCTCAGCTGATGCAGAACTCACTGAGGTAAATTAATCTTGGTTTTTAGATATATATTTTATTAATCTTCACTGCCTAGTAATGGTACAAGAATCTAGCAATGTACACCATGTTGAAAAATGCCTTAAATGCATTGAGGCTTTGAGAAAGGGAAGATTCAGATCAAGACTGTTGCTAGGGAATGTCTGAAGATCTTTAGCTTAAAAGTACAAAGGTTCAGATAAGATGTGACAAGTGGCACAGGTCTGCTGGCAGAGCTCTTCATTGCTGTATTAAACTTGGGTTCAGTTTCCTGTCCTGGCATCTTACACCTCATTATTTTGGAAATTGTGAAAGACTGCAGAAGTAACGTGCTTAGCTCCTGCATTGACACAAAATACTTTTTTTGTCATGTCACACTCTTTCATCGCAGCTGGTTTAGGAGCAGCATGCAATCAAGCCAGCCTAGGCAGAGAGGACAACTTTTAGGAAGAATAATAAAAGAGACATAATAATAAATTGAGACTGTGAAATTCACAAATTTTAATGGGGACATAAAGGACCCTAGTTTAGGGAAACAAAGCTGAAAAGAATTATGCTTGTTCAGAAAGTATTTGCTAACTGTCATTTATTGATTCTCCTTAATGCGCAGGACATATTCTTCAAGTGCCAAATATTCCTACAGTTTCCTTTTCTCAGCTGTCATGAAAGTATAGATCCATATTCTTATATTTCTAGCTGTATGAATGACCTTTGCAGGTAAGACTGGAGTTCTTGTGTATTTATTTTTGACACATGACATGAATGCTCACTCTTTCGTTTGAGACCAGAACTGAGCAGCATTGAGGGATTCAAAGTGAAAGAGAGAGGGATTCTCAGTGGATGATTTGGTGTGGAAACAAAGGGCACAGAACCAGCCTGCCAAGGGATATTTGGATTGCTAAAGCTTTATATGGATTCGAGGAAATACTAGTCAAATACATGGAAGAGAAATCCATGGAGAGTCACTAACGACAAAAGAGGAGCTGCTAGTCACAAAAACCTGAAACCTGCATCTGGAGGTCCTGAATCAAAAATACATGGAGGTGACACCTGGGGGAAATATCAATGATTGTGGAGGAGCTGGACCATTTGTCTGACACAGTTGGCCTGTTTTTACAAGCAACCACTATGGTTCAAATTCGGAGAAGTTTTCAAAATTATTTTATTTATGTAAATTCAGAGTTGTCAAAAGAAATTCAACTCTCATTGGCTTTGGAGGGAGTTACACCTCCTCAGCTGCTGGCATTATATGAGCCTGGTATTTTTCCCTTAGCTCTCCAGACTCCTGTTTAGTTCTTGACAGTCATTCAAGCTAAACTGGTACTCCAGAGTTAATTGAATAGATGACTGAGCAGCACACCACTTCCTTTTTAGTAGGGTTTTTAAATTAAGAAGTAATTCTCATAAATAGTAAATAGTAGAATTTTTACCAGATAGTATTATGGCCTTCTCAGAGTATCATCAATTTAATCAAAAACATAGAAAAAGCATCACAAGACTAAAAGTAAGAATCACTCAGTAGCATTCATTACAACTCATTAGTTCAAACTCATAGTTTGATTAATTTTCAGTTTTCTGCTTTGCGATCAAGTCAGGATAGAAGAATTTGTGTTTGTAGGCAAATCTCCAAAGTGTGCTTCCTGAAGTTTACATTGATTTTGCTCAAAGAAGAAATGAGTTGCCTCTGTATGGTCACTTTGTAACTCAGGAGTTTATTGTGACTTATTCTTAGCAAAAGAAGAATAACGAAAAGCAAATTTTCAAATGTGATATTGAATCACTGTCATGCTGTTAAGGTGGATTTGATCTGTCTTGATGAGAATTGTGTGAACGTTAAAAACCTTGAAGGAAGTTTCTGTGTCTCAGAACCTCATTAATTTGGGCTTATTTTGTTTATAAAAGAGACCTCTCTTCTTGTGGCTTAGTGTCAGTTTATGAAGTTTCTTGTAGGGCCATAGTATGTGCCAAGTATTCTTTCTATTAATACCCATCTAATCGGATTAGATAAGGAGAGCTGGAGAGACTCTGATCACTGTAACAAAAAGTATAGTGGTGTTTGATTTGATAACAGATATATATATATAATATATTCTTAAGACCATTAATACTGGAAGCATGATCTTGTGTGCTGAAAGACAAACTCAGCTGATCTGTCACAGTCATGCTTATAATAGAAGTGTTGTGTTAAGACTAGTTCCTTTTGGCATCAAGTCCTCCACAGTGAGTGATGGGACTTGTTGCACTCTCACAGTAGCAAAGGATTAGTGGTATCTCGCCTTATGTGACTTATATCTGAATAAAATTTGAGCTTACCTAAACACTGATGAATGTCTCTTTACATGATCCTGGCAAAAACACACTGTACAGCTTATTCTGTATAGACTAAGGCAGAGATAATGTCTTTGCCCAAGGTTGTGCTGTAAATTCCTGAGCCTGTCTACAGTGTTCAGTAGATAATGCTTCTGGCATCGAGCACTTCAGCACAAAGTCAGGAGTCCACCAACAGGGTTCTTCTCACCTAAGTTCAAGGACTGACAGGGAATTGGAAGCTTGAACTTGTTAGTTGGTCCAGAATGTCTTTTATTAGCATAGGTCAGAGTTTCCACATCATGTAGGAGGGAGAGGGCCTGAGACGTGGCTCTTGAGACTGTTGAGTTGTCCATTGTCTTCAAGACAAGGTCATGTTTCTCTTTCATCATAAGCAGCTTTTATCTTCTTTTGTAACAAATTAGTGGTTTTGTTCCTTGTGGTAAAATGAAACAACTTTTTGTAATATCAAATGACAAAAACACAACAGTGTATTCAGTATAGCTCATTCCTTTTCATAGTATTTTCACTGTGTGCCGTTATGACTGAGTGGTGTCAGCTATGTGTGAAGTATCCTGTGCAGTCTCGTGGCAGAGATTTGTAGATGGGATTTGAATTCCTTGATTACTCCCTTGTTTTATTATTTCAGAGTTGATGATGATGAAACATACTGCAGGGCGGTGACAGAGTACGCTAGAGCATGCTCTCACGCTGGGTCCCCGGTGCGGGACTGGAGGGATGACTTTCCTGCCTGTAGTAAGACTATTTAATAAAGCATACTATGTGACCTTTGAGATACCCCATGTATCCATTTCAAATAATTCCATGTTGACAACATTTGTCACTATAGGACTCAAACCTGATACTGAAATAGATCAGCCAACTTCACTACTGCTGGCAAACAATGGAGTCAATGACTTGCTAGAGGAATATTTTAATTCCATTGTGATCTGATCTAGATCCATACAAAATTAATGTTTCCACAGATTGCTTGAAACATCATGTGTGCTGATCATATTCTAGGATGAAGAACAAACATCTGTGGAGATCTGATGTTGCCCCTCTTCCCAGACCTTTCAGCCTCTACTGGCCCTATAACAGAATTAATACAGTTCATCCAGCTCCTTCTATAACACCACCACCCATTAATTTCAATTCAGTCTCATGCACAAGACTTTGAACTAGTTGAGATATGAGTACATGTTCCCCTGTCACAGAAACTATAACTTCTTTTGGACAGGTGATGTAAGAATTTCGTAAAGACAGACTTAAATACTGGTGAGAGATTCACCATAGTTGATCAATTAAAACCTCTCCAAACAATCCATTGCACCTGATCTGAATCATTACCTATACCAGAAGCACTGCACAACTGTTTATTTGAGAGAGGGGTTCTCCAGTATGGAATGAGAAATTGCACTAATGTTCAATGTACCACGTATTTTTTCTAGCTGAGAAGTGTGAAGACAGCTTTGTACACCGTGACTGTATCAGTTGTTGTCCACCAACCTGCACATTTGAAAAAGATTGTCTTGGCAGCAACCTACACTGCTTAGATGGCTGTTACTGTCCAGATGGTAAGTACTGTAAATTTAATGTGAAAAAATATGTGTAAAGCTATTATCCAGCATCATAATAAAGTAGTCTAAATAGACTGTGCTTAAAGCCGGAAAATATGAATATTGTAAATTCTGCTCTAGGTGTTGTTATTCTCACTGTGATTTTTCCTTTTATTGTGCTCTAAGTATTTCTCTAGAATACTAAAGTGGCTCAGAATGAACTATCAGTTAAAATTTGGAGCTATCACTAATTCTTGGTACAATAAGATACTACATAGATTTAATTCACTTTATTTGAATTATTCCAAAATCTATTGAGATTTTGTTTAAACAGAATGTGTCTTATGCTCTGTACAAGAAAACAAACCTCCTGAAACCTGTACTCAATAAAAATTAGGGATTGGACTATGAACAATCCTGTTCTAGAAGGACTAAAGATTATGTGATCTCAGAATCTTTTCATTTTTGAGTCTGTACAGTTTTACATGCTAAAGGCAGACATTTTTCATAAGGCAGCTATTCAGAATGACAACTGCTTTGAGAGAGCTTCACTGTTCATCACTGAACTCTCTGCACTCGCTGGGTGACTCTTTTTGCTGGTCCCCGGTTAAGACTGATGAGATCACCTTCTGGCAGATTTGAATGTTTGAGTCAGATGAGGGAAAAGCAGTGCTCAGAGTTTGTTAACTTGTTTTTTATCTCATTTATTAACTTCCCTCCCAATAGGTCTCATTATGGAAAATGGAACTTGTATCCCTGTGTCGAATTGTCCTTGTATTTATCATGGAACTGCCTTCCCTGTAGGCTCAAAAGTCGAACAAGAATGTAGCAACTGGTATGTCAAAGCCTTATGTCTGTGTTTCCTCTCTCTGTGACTGCTGCCTGTAGTTACTTTAACATCATAGTCACACTTACATTTTAAAGAATAGTTAGCATCTATGTTTTACAGTCTGCGCCCTATGTACCACTAAAATATGCAGGCTGTTCTATAGAAAGGGTGAATTCAAGACACATTAACTAGCTCAAAGCTGCTCTTTTTGCTAAGGATCAGAACACTGAATTTCTGTGTTTTATGATTTTTCGTTTTAGTATTTGTATTGGTGGCATTTGGAACTGCACTGATCATGATTGCCCAGGTATCTGTATTTCATTATTTTTTCTTGTCCTCAATGAATGTAAGAGATAACCTTTTCAGAAAACAGCAGAACCAAATATGATCCAAGGGCTTGGGATGCTAATTTAAGAAGAAATATTAATCAGATGGATATTGAGAGTAGCAGTGGGCCAGCTGGCATAAAGCTGTTAACTGCCTGACCATACTCATCTTACTTTTTCCCATTTGCTTCCCTAACTCAGTGTGTTACATCCACCTCTTGTTTTCTATCTCCTATTTACTCTCTATGTTCCTAGGGGCAGGTGTCTTATTTTTAGTGCCTATGCAGTACCTGGGCCAGGTATAAGGATCTCCTCAATTCTAGGTGTAATTGTAATATAAATAATAAGAAAAACATCATCTGATGCTCAGTGCGCTGTATTTTCTCCCTTGTAACAGTAGCTCATGTTTGAATAATGATCCTTATATTTAAAGATTACATGTCTCTGTAATGAGTTACTCAGAGAAACATGAAGTAGTTGGGTAGTGAAACTCTCTTGACAGTTCTGTGTCTCAGAAAAAATATACTGTGAAACTTGTGGAAGACAGAATTTTTTACAAATTAAGGAGCCTCTTCTGAATGAGGTAATAAACAAGGCTTAACAGTCACTAAGCAAGGCTTGACCAGCTGGATCTGTGGTGTAAAACAGTTGACACTGAGAAGCACTTCGTATGTCTTGTGTATGTTGTGTGTGCATGTCAGGGGTTAGTTATGACTACCCTAGTCTGGTCCAAGGGACTAAATGCCTGTTAGTAGCAGGAGCAGGTTAGGTGTGCTCCCACAGAGCACCTCCTGCAGTAGTTGCAGCCAAAATGAATCTAGTTCACGTGTTCTGACACTGCCCCATGGTGTGAATGAAAGTGCAGTAAGTGGGGATGCACTGGAGACTTGCTTCAACAGTGCACTCCTGATCTGAACTGAAAAATGAATACAGATGCCCCCTGAGGACAGACACCTGCAGCCTCTTCATACCTGTGGTAACAAGCAGTGCCATAGTACCTAGAAGGAAGGAGAAAGAAGCTTGTCCTCTTTCACGCTCAGTCATGCCAAAAGATGATGAGGAAGAAGATTCTAGGAAACTTTGGAGTTGTAATAAGAGAAGCTCTTATGTATTTTAGAGAACTCATGACTCAAAGGTATCTCATCTTGTTAGAACTGAAAGATGCTGCACACTGATGTGAGCAACATGAGATGGCATCTGATGGAAATAGGTGTATATAACATATTTTATTTCCAAATGCCATAATAGCAAGATAGATTAAAGTTAACCTGGATTATGTGCTTAGAAATGGGGAGAAAGTTTCTTATTTATCTCTTTTCCATCATTTACATAATAATGATAAATTCTTATGCGAGTGAACATTCTTGTTTATCCTTTTTCTCTCAAGCTGAGTGCTCCATCACAGGTAGCTCTCATTTCACAACATTTGATGGACGCCATTTTACTTTTCTTGGGATTTGCCAGTACATTTTGGTAAAAGGCACCGGGAAAAACAAATTCACAATCACTTTACAGAAAGCACCTTGTGGACAAGTAAGTCATATTTTTGTTGAACGTTCACAACAAATGTGTACATCCGTATTTCAGGCAATCTTGTCTAGGTTCTACTGTAAACAACCCGGTTATGTTTAACAGAAAAATATCATAAATTAAAACCATTTTACAGTTTTTTTGTAAGTGGTTTTATTGCTACATGTTGTATTGCCCTTTGTAAAATCAATTGCATCTTTAGAGGGATAAAGTCTGAAGAGTTATTCATTTATGCACATTAAACAAGTATATACATCTTTGGTTATGGTACAAACAGGTGTCTTAGGCTTTAGAAAAGCTCTTGCTGGAAGCACTGAACGGGTTTAATACACTGCTAGTTAGGCAAGAGGGATTTTTTGGTAGCTTTAGATTTTTATTTGATACGTTACAGCATATTTCATTTGTTGGAACAATGCCTTATAGAAAACTATTGAAGAGACTAGTCACCACACATATTTGTTTGAAAATATTTTGGCAGGTATCCAACAACAGGCTTTACAAATAGAGGTTCTTATAAAAAGTACTTATCTGTGAGACTGGATTTAATGATGTTATTGGTCACCTAGGCTCTCAAGAGAAAGGGTCTCTGAGACTGTAACTCACAGCTACCCATGTGCTGAGGGCTGGGATGCCTCAAGTCAGCAGGGAGTGATGGACTGAAACTGCCCTACTGTAGGAGTGTCTCTCATGTCTCTTCAAAATCTAGATTATGAGCTGGTGCCTCTGCTTTTTTGCAGGCACCTCCTTCTTCTGCATAGGTGTTAAGATTCCTGTTTCTGCATTTCAGGTGGCCTCAAGCATGAAGTGATTGGTTAGGTAGCCACTGAGAGACAAGTATGCTACCAGAAATGACCCTTAGCACAGCTCTAGGCACCTTGGAAAGTTCCTGGATGAAGATGCTTAGTTTAAGCTGGTTATATGTCGACTTTTGTCCTGTACTTAGGTTCATAAATTCTGCCTGGATCGCACTTTAAAATGATGGGTGTGAGTTAGATTATAAGTCACCATTTTTTGATAGATTTTTATAAATTATTTAAGTATAATTCTGGAGAAATTGTATTCTTTTGTCTGCAGTCAGATATCAAGACTAGGTTTCAAGATGGAAGAGAAGCACCTTCACGTGTAAAATAGTTTCTTTCTCCTGCTTGCTGCACTTGGGCTCTGGTTGTACCAGCTTGATAGAGGTTGGGTCAGACCCCATAATGAGGAGTAGCCAGGGTGGCCATGCAGGTATGGCCTTTTGAACTCAGTATCAGTACTTGGGGACCTCTGCCCACTTACTACTAGACTGCTCTAACAGCTAAAATGCATTCTCCTTGCTCTTATATTCATACGCAATGTTTTGTTATGTTCTACATACAGTTTTGGATGCTCTATTTAATGCTTTGAGTAATAGTTTACAACTGATTTACTTGATGACAGTTCTGGTATTTCCCTTCTATACAACTGTTTTCTCCCCCTGTTTGTTTGTTTTTGCTTTCCATGGTAATATTAATGTCTTTGCCTGTTTCTGATGGTGAAACTTGTTTCTACTTAGAACTTTGACCACGCCTGCATTGAGTCTGTAACACTAGTTCTTGAAGATGATGTGAGCAAACAAGTAACTCTCACGAGATACGGTCAAGTCCAAACTGGCCCTAACCAAGTTTTTAATCTTAATGGTAAGAAGTGCATGGAGTAGAAGTTTACTAGGGTTCAAACTCTTCCTTTTATATGCTCCAAAGCTTTTTAATAATATCTGTCTATGAAGAAGGAATTTCTTCAAACATAACTTACAAAATGTAGAATCACTTACTTCTTATAACCTTGGCAATGGTTCTAGAAATGTACTTTTTCAGCCTGTGAAATACAGTCCCTCATTATGCCTTCATTTCTTTGCATTTCTTATCTTACAGAGGACTTAGAAATTACACTTATTTTGTTTTTGTTTAGCGAGGAGGAGGTAAGAAAAAGAAGGGAGGTGAAGAGAGGATGGAAATAATCCTGATGCTGACATTAAGGTCTAGCTTGATTAAAGCTTTTTGAAATAAATGGCATGGAATAGAAACTCTATGGGATCTACATTGCTTTCAACACTGACTTGCTCTGTGATTTCAGGCAGATTACTTCACCTTTTTGGAAAGGATAATAAGAAAAGTCAACCTTAAAATGATGTTATAAAATTAAGCACTGTAGGTGGAAATGATACTGCTAAATTTTGTATTTAACAGTAGAATAGAATAAAATTATAGAATCATTTAGGTTGGAAAAGACCTTTAAGGTCATCTAGTCCAACCATTGACCCTACTCTACCAGGTCTGCCACTAAACCATGTCTCCAAGCACCATATCCACACGACTTTTAAACACATCTAGGGATGGTGACTCAATCACCTCCCTGGGCAGCCTGTTCCAATGTTTGATAACTCTTTCAGTGAAAAATTTTTTCCTAATGTCCAGCCTAAACCTCCCCTGGTGCAACTTGAACCCGTTTCCTCTTGTCCTGTCACTAGTTACTTGAGAGAAGAGACCAGCTCCCATCCCACTACAACCTCCTTTCAGGTGGCTGTAGAGAGCATTAAGGTCTCCCCTTAACCTTCTCTTCTCCAGACTAAACAATCCCAATTCCTTCAGCGGCTCCTCATAAGACATGTTCTCTGGACCCCTCACCAGCTTTGTTGCCCTTCTCTGGACACGCTCCAGCACCTCAATGTCCCTCCTGTACTGTGGCGCCCAAAACTGAACACAGTACTCAAGCTG
>VYXH01006185.1:404083-484761 GCA_013397275.1 Burhinus bistriatus | reverse complement strand
CTGATCCCCTAGTTTTCCTTCACATGCCGCGTGAGTGCACTCAGGATGCACCATTCCATGATCTTTCCTGGCACTGAGGTCAGGCTGACAGGCCTATAATTGCCTGGATCCTCCTTCCGGCCCTTCTTGTAGCTGGGTGTCACATTGGCAAGCCTCCAGTCATCTGGGACCTCCCCTGTTGACCAAGACCGCTGATAAATGATGGAGAGTGACTTGGCAAGCTCCTCTGCCAGCTCCCTCAGCACTCTTGGGTGGATCCCATCCGGGCCCATAGACTTGTGGCTGTCCAGTTAGTGTAACAGGTCACTAACTGCTTCCTCCTGCATTGTGGGGGGTTTATTCTGATCTCCATCTCTGTTTTCCAGTTCAGTGATCAGGAGTAAATTCTTACTGGATTTTTAGTCTCTTTCTGTAAGAGCAAAGTGGTAGTTCACCTTCCCTTTCCCAGTCTCTGGCAAAACAGAGCTTAGGGAGTTCTCTGCTGGTGGTTGCAGCTATGCTTTTTCTTTATTGAATTTGTCCAGTCATAGTTCTGCTTTGGGCACTCGTACCTTCCTATGGCAGTAAGTTTCATAGCTCAGTTATACTTCCAGTTATGTTGAAAGTTCTGCTTCATAATTTTATTGATAATTTCATTTTATGTCTTTTGAATCAGTCCTTATTCACTGTCTTGTCTCCTTTCATAGTCTTCGAAAAATATAATCTATGAAAAATATTTTGATCTCACATTCTTGATAATTGGGTGTTATCTATTAAGTTTTTTCAGCTAAGAACATCTTTAAGCTCACATAAGCATTTTATCTGCTTCTTCTCAGTTTATGCAGCTGAGTGTGTGTGTGTGCCTGTGTAGGGACTGCTTGTGAAGGTAGATCTGTATTAAGCCTGCAGCAGCAAGTAGCCCCACAATGTGTAGCAAATGAGTGCTGTGACTGTGAAATTTCCATTTCCTTGCATAATGGGTTTGCTGGGAAGGAAAGCTGGGAATTTGATGTGGCATTCGTTCACACACAATCTAAGGAAAGAGCTATACTGATGTCATATCAATAGTAATAAGAGGGAACCTTCAATCTGAAGATTGCAATACATTTTACAGACATCTGTTAATTAATCGTATAATATCCCTGGGGGCTAAGAAACAAGTGGCTTCTTGTCTTGTCTTCTCATTGCCAGAGGCATGCTGTTGCATTACTTTCTTCTCAAAAAAAATGAAATGTGAGAGGGGTTTCTGGATAACTCACAGGTACAAAAAGGTGAGAGATTTTTTACTGTTGACAGTAGTTGCAATTCCTGATTTGTGTTGCTAATGAAAAAGAAATGTAGTCTTGTAAGTTCACATGGAGAATGGGTGAGGTTATTTGGCTGCAGGTTAGGTTGTGCATAGTTACTCATTTTATTTCTGAGTTTTCAAAATCTATTTTGTTTAAGGGGTAAACTGATACAACCTGAAAGTTGCATTTCAGTGACTGTTTTTCTCTTTCTTTTGCTATGTGCAGGAGCTATTGAAATTCAGAATATATCTTCTTTGTTTGTTCAACTGAAAGCTAGTTTTGGTTTGAAGATACTGTTTGCTAAAGATGGAGAGAGAATCTATGTTCAAGTTGATGTCGGGTGGAAGAGGAGAACGTTAGGACTATGTGGAACATACAATGGGAATTTAAGAGATGATTTTCTGTAAGTTGCATATTGTACATTTAGACTGTGTTTAATAATAACTGAAAAGTTTTGTTGAATGTAATAATCTGATTAATTTCATTATTGTGCTCCTACTTTATTAAACTAATCAATACAAAATCTCTTAATTAAAATGTTAGTTACTTTTAAAAATATGAAACTCATAAATGTAGCTAAGCCATTCTAAGATGTTTAGCTAAGTCATTCTAGAAAATGACCATATAATTTATTGGAGTTATTGGCTGGTGATATGGCTTGAATGCACTTTTTTTCCTCCCTGCTGCTCCCTTACCATCAGAGCAAATACATGAGCACTGACAAAAAGAGCAGACAATAATACTAGTAGCATCATCACCTGATTAACAATTACTACTGCTTGATTTTTTTTTCCACATCATGTTTAAATAGAAAAAAATTTAATTCTGAACCACAGAATAGTTTAATTAGAAAAGCACACTTTCCTTTTTCTTTTACTTAATTTCCTCCAAGCTATAATATCGCAAATCTTTTTTAGCAATAATAAATGCTTTTGAAATACTTGGTGAAAACCAGTATCAAAACACAAAGAACCCCCCTCTAGAATACTGAAATTAGATAACAGGTCAAATTTTTGATATTTCACTGACTGTATGTGCTCGAAAAAAGGTCAAATTCTGCTGTCGTTAATGTCTCCTCCAACTGATTTCAGAGTACTTGAATTAAGCATAAATGAGGACAGACTTTGAATGTAAGAATGTTTTTGCATGAGTAAAATATTGAGGAAAAAGCTTCACATGCCCCCTCTTCCTTTATACCTCACAGGTGGAAATTTTTTTCACACATTGAATGTTCAATGTGACTATGCATCTAAGCCTTTTTGATGTACTTGCGTCTTCACCCGTGTAGTCTGTAAGATTAGCAGGATGCTTGCACTATTGATCTTTTCCTTTTCAGTTCTCCAGCAGGAATGATAGAAGGGACCCCACAACTTCATGCCAATGCATGGAAGGTTTCCTCAGCTTGTTCTGTGCCTATCAATATTCCTGTGGTTGATCCCTGCAACGTTAATCAGCAAAATGGTATGTTTTCATATACAAGTCTGGAATTAGCTGTATCTTATTATTATGGGACACTTTTGTTTTCTCTGTGAATGAGTTGCACTGTTACTTCCTAGTCATGAATGAATATATACATGTATTTTAACTTCAGTTTTAGATGTACACTCTTTCTTTCCTTTTTCTTTTTGGGCAAAGACCATTCTTTCCATGTGTTTAGCATGTAACATAAAGTAAGTCCTTTGTAAACATAAGATAGTTGATCATTTAATGCTGGGTGTACTGGCCATGAGTCCTAAATTCTGTTGTATAGTAAATATGCAAAGTGCTAGGCTACACCGTTTATAGTCCTATAAATTCTTCCAGTTAGGAGGAATGATGTGATGCACATTTGTAGATTGACAAAGAAAGTGCAGGAGACAGTGTCTTGCTGAGACAGTGTTCAGATCAAAAGTTGTGTCTCTGGCTTCTCTCTGTTTGTCTAAGTTGCATTAAAAAGTTTTCTTATCCTCCATCTATGCTTTCTGAGACAGAATGATGCAAACAACCAGATCCGTGGATTTGTTCAAATTCCTGAGTAAAGATTGAGTTTTGGCTGGTTGACGTGTGTATGTTTTGCATTGAACTTTCACTGTCTCCTCCTTTCCATGTTGTGGTTCTTTTCAATTAATGAAGACAATGAGCAGACAGTACTTGCCAATTCTGACAGAATTTAGTCTAATGTTTTTAATGTTTCAGACATAAGGCCTGACTAGGGATGTGGGATTTGGCCATATTTAGAGCCTGTGGGAGCAAGCCTGAAATAACCATAAACCTTTAAGAATCCGGGACATTCTAAGACTTTTTATGCCTTCAGCGTTGGCTGTCTTCTAAAACAGTACATCTCAGCCAAGTTAGCTCTCTCCAAGATACTTCACGCCTCACCTTCAGTTCTGTGCTTCCTCAGTGAAGGTGGGGTTTGACATAAATGTAAGCTGCTTAGAGCAGAAGGGTGGACTACATGACCTCCTGATGTCCCTTCCAGCCTGCATTTTCCTGTGATCCTGTAATCATCACTGGAAAAAGCAGTCCCTGATTAAGTGGTCCTGCCCCATGCTACCATCTGTGCTGAGCCAGCACGAGCGTTTTTCCAGTCCTGTGATGACCTTAATCTGATGAAACTGAAAAAGAAATTATTGTTTGTTTGTTTACTTATTTTGTCAGGTTACTTTTCAACCAAGTCAAGTTCACTCCTTGAATGTAATTTACTGAGAGACTCCAGAAATTCTTGTTTCAGTGTGTGTATGTGGGAATGAACAGGGAGGATGAGGGGTAGGGACACTCCTTTAGCAGCAAAATTGGCTTAAATATGATCCACACTATGGTGTTCCTGAGATATTCCACCACTTCTGGTGGGAACATGCTTCATTGGTAGGAGGAGGGTCTGTTGGTACTAGAAGGTACACGGCCAGCTCGGGAATTGCATGCCCCTGAGCTCCAGTTTGTAATGCTTCCAGAGTCCACAAGCCGAGAAGTATATGGCCATTGCTGATGTCAAAGGTAAATGAAATATCAAGTAGGAAAAAACATATTCCAAGCTTTGGAGGACTCTTCTAACTAACTCTTTTGAAATATATTATTTTGCCATTGACGTTTCCTGCACTACTAGAGGAAGGCATGAGTGGTTTTACATGGTTATTTTTACCTTAAGTGGAGTTTATTGTTGAGGGAGTTGCTTACATATCAGTTTTGAAGTACAGAACTTTGCAGAAAGATGTTGTTTACAAGTTTTTGTTGCACAACTGGCTATGTTTGGTTTTAATATTCTGTGCTATCCATTTGACTAACTGTTACATTAAAATGGATCTGGCTAAAAAAATGTCACCTTCTCTTAGCTGGGTATGCATCTCACTGTGATATCATCAATCAAGAAGTTTTTGCTCCCTGCCATGCCTACATCAGTCCAGGATTATACTACCAGCTCTGCCGCTTTGATGCGTGCAAATGTGGAAGCAGCTGTTTGTGTAATGCTCTGGCACACTATGCTTACGTCTGTGGCAAGCACGGGGTCGTCGTTGACTTCCGATCTCATATTTCTTACTGTGGTGAGTAACGTTTGCAGAATGGATTATCTTTTAGAAACGTGTAAAATTCTACAAAAATCATTCACTCCACAAAATACAGGTATTGACCTCTTTTACTGGAAACTAGAATTGTGCCATGGGCTAATGACATAGTGAACGCTAATAGCCTTCATGTTAGGCACCTGAGTCGGGGACCCTGTGCTGCCTCACAGGGGGTTCCTGTCCCATTCTGTTGGTGACAGAGAGAATTTAAATTTCTGACTTTGAGCCCCTAAGTCATATGGAAGCCCCAACTAGGCTAAAGGAGTCAGGGAGTGGCAGAAGCAGGGCTGTTCCCTAAGGGAAGGCAAGCCAGGGTGGCAGGGGCTCCCCAGGGGCAGGCAGGGCAGAGCAGGGCACGCAGTGATTTGCCAAGTAGGATATAGCAATGATTAAAACCAAGACATTTCTAAACCACAGAATGATGCTTTAACCTTAACTGGACCATTCTTCCTCTCTTGGAAGCCCCACCCCACCCCGCTCCGCACCCCTTCCTACTTAACATATACCTACTGCTTACAAAATTCCAGCCAAGGAATTGTCTAACATAAACCTACCTAAATCTAAACATTTCTAACTTAAGAAATCCATAAAAAAAAAGTATTTTCCTTATGCATTTTCACTCACTCTAGTGCAGCAAGAGACCATTTTGCTTTGCTGTTTTGCACTCCCATGATACACTGCTTTGTATTCTATTTTTCACATTTTAAGAGTATGTTGTTCTCCCTTTTCTCTCCCTCTCTCTTCTCCAGCTGTGATGTGTCACAGTGGTATGCTTTATCATCAGTGCTCTTCTTTTTGTAAACACTCCTGTGCTTCACTTTCTATGGCAAATATCTGTGGTGATGACTGTGCAGAAGGATGTAATTGTCCTGATGGGAAATATTTTGAAGAGTCGGACAGCTTTTGTGTATCAATGTAAGTCATAAGAAAATAGAATATATGTGTAACACATTTTCCTCTTTCCAGCAAGAGTTAAAGTAGGGTTTTTTTGCTGTTTCCCTCAAGATGTAGACTGCCTAAACAGGATAGCAAGCAATGCGTGAAGATTTCATATTCTTTCGTACTAATCAATAGTAGAGCCTCATCTGCTACTGTGGGTACACTCATTACTGCATTTCAGAGGAGATATGTCATACTGCTTTAGAGAAGGGTAATGAAACATTCTTAATTCATGGAAAAGCATTTTCATGTGAAAACATTGTTTTTAACACTCAAGAAAAAATGAGAAGGAATGTATGTAGTAACAATCTGTAAAGTCACGGATAGTATGGAGAGAGTGGCCAGAAGTGTAATTTTTCTGTCTCACAATAAAAAACCCTTCAGTTAAATGGAAGGAAATGGTCAATGAAAGGAAATAGTTTTTGTACATTGTGTACCAAAATTTTGCAGCTTACTACCATGGGGAGTTACTGAGTTCAGGTACTGAATTAAAAACTGGAATGAATATTTTTATAAATTTCAAGATTATACAGAGTTATTGGTGTTCATTGTGACACATATTTTTGAAAGATGAGTGAAGTTCATACTGTAGGGGTAAAGACTTTCAAACTATTGAAGAGTGTGAGGTAATTTGGTATTCCAATATTTTTGCATGGTTTCTACGGAATTCTGTTGCTACTTCTGGCTCATCTGTCTCTTATCATAGACAGAGTTAATAGATTTTGCTATGATAATTCCTCTGTCCCATGATTTTGACAGTACTTTGAATGGGAACTACATGTTGCCATACTCTTCCCATAACTGGGAAGAAAAGTGCCTTTCTGTAAGACTAATGTGCAGAAACATCAAATAAATAATGTGGAGACTGAGGAAAATCCTGGCTTTGTTGAAGTCAGTGGGAGTTTTGCCATTGATTTCAATACAGCCAGAGTGTCATCCTTCAATTTTTGCCTTTAGAAGTATACTGTAAATATAAATAAAAAGATTGATTTAATGAATTATAAGGCCTGCTTATCATAATAGCTTGATAAATAGGTTGCCCTTAAATCCCATTTCATTTTGCTTTTGCATCTACATGCATAAATATTCTTTTAACAGATCTGCCTGTCATTGTCATTACAAGGGCAAAGCCCTCCAGCCTGGAGAAGTCCTCCCTACACCAACAGGCTCCTGGTAGGTTTGAACACCAAGAGTTTTATCTTTCATGTGTCACAGTTTGGATGCTACTTAAGAGCCCTAAGAATTTTTTCACATAGAATGAAGGTCTATTGTATCAAGATTTTATTTTCATTACAGGCTTAGTAAAAGGGAACCTAATATAAATTGGATTATGTACCTGCTTATTTTAAAAACAGGATACCTGGAAACTTCTGTAGACCAGGGACTAAAGAGTATCTCAATACACAGGCAGGGAGGCTGTAGTCCTATTCCTAGACCTGGGGGCATTATGATAGCAATGTGATGCTGGTTTCCAAAGAATAAACAATGGGATTCTATTTTGGAAAGTCTGTCAAACAGAGGCTTGCAGGGAGCTATATTTGTGTCATTTTGTATTATTAATTCATGATGGAATCCTGATGTTGCTGAAACAAATGGGGAAACCTCCCAGGTTTCCTGATCAAACTTGTTCATTTTACAAGAAATGGTTTTAACCTGCTGATTTAAAATCATGTCTGTGACTTGAGCATCAAGGTTGGCTCTTGCTCAGGTCTTATATATTATAGTTGTTATAACTGGAGCTTAGTAATCATGTAGTTGAAGAGGTGAGAGTAGGGGCTTCATTTTTGTGCCACTTTACGCCTCTCCAATGCTCTGGGTTGTTGTTTTTTTTTAAGGAAGAGGTTAAGTTTTTAAGGAAGATATTAAGAGATTGGGTTAAGTTGTATTATCTTTTTTAACATGGTGGCTACAAAACATTTGACCCTTGAATAAAGATGGATTTGCTTTTCTTTTCCAGTCAATGTTTGAATGGAACAGTGAAATGTATTGAAGCCACTACAGAAAATACAGGTAAAGTACAGTCTTTTCTCATATTACAGTTGCGCAGAGAAAGTTTTTGACATTGAAGAGTTATTTGGTTTTCTCCTCATACGTATTTTCATTATGAGATACTTAACATCATGACATATTCAAAATAGGAGGTTATGAGCACAAGTTGCCTTGGTGTTTTGTTTTGGGGTTTTTTTTGGAAATTAAAAAAACCTAAATATATGTGAGGTGTAGGTCAATATGTTCTCATGTGAATACCTAAAATTAGGCTCCCTGTCCGTGTTTAGGAAACCTTAGGAAGCCTCGATCTCTACAAAGTAAATTTTTAATAAATTTCTAATAGATTTAGAAGGGTTTTCGGTACACTGAATATTATGCCACTTTTAAAGATTCTGACTACCTAAAGCATAATGACTTCATTTTTAAGAATGGGCTGTGTATCAGATCCAGGGTGCGTAGATCCAAGTGCTTAATATTTAGTTGCTTTTGGTTTTTTTTAACTTTAAAACATATATTAATTTTATATCTCTCTAATACAAATAAAGCTATAGACTTTTATTCAGATTATATTCTTATGTGTACTACAATGTATGCTAACTGTGCAATAAGATAAATAGTTTGTGAATGAAAACAAATAGAAAAAACTTCAGTGTTAAAGAGCAGTTGATCTCATTTAACCTACATTTTGCATTTGAAGTTCACACATGCCCTGAAGGAAAAATCTACTATGACTGCAGATCTCCTGTGCCTGGATTACCAGCAGCGGGTGTGAATTGTGGGATCTCCTGTGCAAACCTTGCCATGAACTTCTCCTGTGTCCCCTCACCACCCTGTGCAAGTGGCTGTGTTTGTCCCCCTGGGTAAGCTTTGGTAGAACAACCAGGAGCACAAGCTATAGACATATTTTTCACAGTTTAAATCAGCGGGTTTTTTTTTTCTTTTTAAATTCCAGTGGTATCACACCTCTAATTTTGAAACTATTGTTCTGTAAATTTTTGCAGATATACACACAGTTAAAAAGCCAATTCTTTCTCTGGAGTCCTTTTCTCCTTCCTGCTGGTATGAGGGTCCATGCTTTAATGCTTCCTCAGTTGGAGTTCCCCAGCTTCTCCATCCTGAGACTGTGATTCCAGTATCGCATAAGATATCCAGCTTGCTACCAGTCTGATTGACTGGTCTTTGGGACTCTCTGGACAGGAGATGACTCCCACCACTTGCACAGTATAGTTTATTTGAGTGTAGAAGCAAACATGACAAAAAACCGTAATGTAAACCATGTGTGTTCCTGCTTACTGCCCAAGTAATTGTCTCACCTAGACTTCCACTCAGGTTTACAGTATTGATGCCAAATGTGGGGCAGGGAGGTGGGAGGTGCAGGCTGGATCCTGCCCTCTTCCCCTTCATTCTCTCTACTCTTCTGAACTCAGCCAAAGTTTTTGTTCTCTCAGCTCATGTATTCAGATTTGGTGCCCAGAAACAATCTGCTGAGCTTTGCAGGGGTCAAATCAAAGTACAAAAGCTAAAAGCATTTGTTGTGAAGTTTCTGTCAGGATCAGCCACCACTCACGCCATCTGCTTCCATTCCCTCCTTTCATACCTGCTGTGTGCACTTTCAGATTTGAAAAGTCAAATACGCTGTGCAAATTCCTACAGTTTGACCTCAGGTGGAGTGCTCCCTGGTTTTTTCTCAGCATCTGATTTTATTTCACTGTATGTAGAGCCAATGGTCGTGCTGACAATATATTGGTTGCGCACAGATCAGAGTGTAGCAAGACTGCCAGAATTCCCCTTCCAGCAACTTGTTATGTTCATAGATGACTGAAGAGTGGTGAAGGACAGATTTCCGGCATAACTCTTTGAGATTTCACTATTTGTTCTTGCTTGGTATTCTCTAATCCTCTGCAACTTCTGCCTCAACTGAGGAGTTAGTTTTCAAGACCATTAGTGTTACAGAAATAAACAATTATTTTTAACACAAAAATGCATGAATCTGTACAAGACAGCATATAAAAACTAGTAAATTTTTACTGAAACATCACCATATTTGCATGAAGTTAAACTGTCAGCATTGTCATGAAAGTTCATGTGAAAATTTGAAATAATTAAAGTTAAGTTAAAAAACAGAGCTAAAGCCCTGCTCTCACATTCAAGTAGCATTATACCATTTCAAATTTAATAAGTTGATTGTTTCATGAATTATAAACTATAAAAGGGTACAAACAAGCCAAACCCCAAGTTTCTTTCAAATAGTGGAGTAAAACTGAGATGATACTTATGAATAATTTTGTTAAGTAAGAGAATAAACACCCATTTTGCTATTAGATGGAAAAGTGTCTAACATTTAGTGCAGTTAGTACCATCAGCAGTGTTAAATAGTATTTCTGGAGCCATTCTCTTTTTCAAGCTCTTGGCTCCAAGAAGTGACTATGGCTTTGAGCTAGCAAGGGGTCAGCAGGGTTATCTTAAAA
Source organism: Burhinus bistriatus (assembly GCA_013397275.1). Classification (NCBI taxonomy): domain Eukaryota; kingdom Metazoa; phylum Chordata; class Aves; order Charadriiformes; family Burhinidae; genus Burhinus; species Burhinus bistriatus. The sequence continues at coordinate 474,555 of VYXH01006185.1, read as the reverse complement.
ATTGGGTTCAGAAGTTCTCTTTTTTTATACAAGAGAATGTTAAGCACATACCAATGACCCAATGACCTAACATTTTAGAGAGGAATCCTGAATTATCTTGGAGACTGGTACTATATTCTAGCATGCTGGGTTTTTAATGGTGCTCACAAATAAAACAGTTGGTGCTTGGTATTGAAGCCCTTTCCTTTGGAAACCCGTGACGGGATGGACTCTAGTATCCAAAAAAATGGTCCTCTTAAAGTAAAAATGTTTTAAGTTTTCTATTGTTAAAATTCTTGCACAACAACTTGTAGTTGAAGAGGTGACAAAGAATAAGAAACACTGGAAATCTCTTGTATGATATAAAAATTCAATAGAATAGCTCAAAATTTCATGAGGAAATGAGGTCAGAACAACAGTAAATTCACCACCCAAAGTTACACTGGAAGTCACCCTAACACTGAGCTGGAGATACAAGAGGTTGAGTTGAATTACAGAAGTACAGAATAGTTGTATCGGAAGGGATCTCATGAGGCTAAGTTATTTTCCTGTCCTTAAGCAGCATCGATGATACCTATGTTATTCTTGGAAGATACTTAACTTCCATTGACAGAGGCTCTAAATGACCTTCCTAAGCCATCCATTCTAGTGCTTTCCTATTTTTAATCATTTTTCTGAACACTTGACTCTTAGTCAACACCAATTAATTTTAATGAGCCAGTAATTATGGGGAGAAGAAAACTCTAATCTGCATATTCCTTTTAACTTCAACTTCAAGTGAAGCAATCTCAAGATCACACTTTGAAAACACATCTCCCTCTGCTCTCAACTGTGTTGCAATGACAATTGCAGGAAGTGCTCCCCTAAAGATCAGCATTGGGAGTGTCAGTAACATTTTTTTTTTTTAGAAAAGTTAATGTTGCTAAGCAGATGGAAATGAGGAGATAGCAAAAAGTGGTTAACCACATCTCTGGGTCACCTACTCACGATCTAATCAGACTTTCAGCTTTTTGCAATAAATGCCACTGTTTTGTCTTAACCTTATTAGCTCTTCCCACTTCCTTGGTGTAGGCAGGAAACCTCCACCACCACTCTTTGTAAACTGCCTTTCTTTTGTCCTGCTCTCTCCGCAACAGCTGCCATAGCCCAGCTCACTATCCTGTGCTCAGAACAGGACAGTTGCTGCTCCGTGCAGAGGAGGAGGCACATCAGTCCAGCTGCTTCCCTGGGACAGGAGGATGAGGGAGTAGCAGGGAGGGAAGGGCAGCCCAGCTGCAGCCTCACCGGCCTGCGTAACACACAGGTGCTCTGCAGTTTGTAGGGAGGAGTACCTACACTACCTGCGCTCTTGCATAGGAGCTGCTGCCCCACAGCAACACACCGCTTTTGAGACAGCAGGAGAGACGCAGCTGTGAGCTTTGTGAGGTCTCCCACTGTGTACAGTGGAGATGATTTGATTCGGGCAGATTTTGCTGCTGAAACGATCGTCCTTGGCTGGCTGGCTGACCAGTTGCCCTTGGCGGGGTTTAGCCAATACACTACACATTCAGTTATGTTGATCTACTTGTGAATTTATACTTTCATCTTAATAATTCTTTTCTTTTGAAGGATGGCTGAGCATAGAGGGAAATGTTATATTCCTGACAGTTGTCCATGCACCTGGAAAGACAGGGAATTTCTCTCAGGAGAAGTGATAGCTACACCGTGTTACACCTGGTGAGTGACACGCATTTTGCATACTTCCAGATCATCTGGGTCTAGCCACAACGTGAAACTGATACAGAAAATGTGTTGAGTACATTGAAAATCAAAAATGTATATGCTTGTTTATAGATAGTTACGGGATATATCTTTTATTAAGCTCACTAATAGACTTGGAAGAGTAGGCAGACTTTTGGGTGAGTGCTGCTTCAGATCTGAAAAGGAAGCAGAATATATCCAAGTTAAAAAGCAGTCAAGAACAAATGCGTGATTCCACACATATCGGTTAATCTCTGAAAGAAAAGACATCTGGCATTTTGGAGAATAAAGTATCATGAAAGACAACCAAGGAGAAAAAAAAGAGAAATAAAATGTATGACAGTGGTAAATAGTCTGCTTCTTTGATAACTGGACCATTTGCAGTGTGAGTTACCAGTCAGCATAAGCAACTCCACAGAAGGAATATGGGCAATAAAAAAAGAAAAAGGAAATAAAAAAGCATTAGAATTGGAAAATGAGCGAATGCCCAGCATCTTTTTTAAGGAGCCTTACCTGACATATTGATGCAAAACAGTTTTTCATCCATTATAATTTGCTAGCCAAAATATCTATCCTCAGTTAAGTATCTATTTAATAATAATAAAAAAATTTTGGCGTGGCAGCTTTTAATCAGTTAAAAACTTTGTTGGCAAATCAACTGAGCTTATACACTTACACAAGCAGAACTAGAGGCTGTCAGTACTTCATACAAATTCATGTAAGTCACTGGATGTAGCCGACAGGAAAAGTAATCCCACAAAATATCAGCATTTATTTCTTAAACTCATTCCATAATTTTCTGATACCCTGAAATCTTACCGGTAGCAACTGGAGGTCTCCTGCATTGAATACGTGCAGATTTGTATTAAAATTTCTTGAGAAAAAATATAACATTGATGTTTTATCAATGAGCGTGTTGTGGCATGGTGTCTTATCTATACTGGAGGCAATGATGGAAATATTTGCATAAGCCATAAAAATTTTAAGATTTTGCATTCGTTTCTTCTGCATTTTTGTTGTACATATGTGCTGATGGCAAAATGCTCAAAGCTTTTGTGCTACGGCATCACCAATAACTTCAGAAGTAATCTACAGAATAGTTCTGTGTTTCTGAGAATTTTCTTCCTTTCATGAATTTCTGTATAATGTGAAATAAAGAACCCAAGAAAGCTTTTTCTCGAAAATAAAATGACCCTGCTATGAGAAGATATTGAATGTTAATTTTCCGTGCAGTGTTTGTCGGAGAGGGATATTCAATTGCACCAGTCACCCCTGTCCTGCTGTATGCACTATTTATGGAGATCGACATTATTATACCTTTGATGGGTTGGAGTATGATTATGTCAGTGACTGTCAAGCTTACCTGCTAAAGGTAGGAGGATGATTCATACATTTTCATGTGTCCAAGTGAAAGTTTCTGTGAGAGGGCAAGTATTTTGAACATCGGGAGATGATCTACAGAAACAAACATTAAGAAAACAGGTGCAGAACAGATGTGCCTGAAAGGAAGAATCTGTAAATGACATTTCGTGCTCAGCCATTTGAAAATGGTACATGGCTGTGTCCTTACATATCTTTGTGGTCTAGAGAAAAATAGAAAACAATGTTTTCTGTGCTACCTTAACCATGTTTTCATCACAATGAGCAAAGAGTAACACCACAGAAACTGTCCTAGAACTAGGAATAATCTATAGATTTATTTAATAATTATCTATAAACTGTGCTTGGCAGAGGGTTAATGACAACCTCTGAGGCTGCTTTGAATCACTCTTGAATGTGATCTGCATCAGATCTGGAGTATATGTGTATAATAATATCAAACACAATGATTTCATAAGTCAACAATTAAATCCTTCATTGAGATTGTCTGGCAGCTACATGGTAAAGTTCCTCATAGCACACATTTACAGTACATTGCTAGCCTTTTTTGTTTAAAAATACCATTACTGACATTTAGAAATATATTCTATTACTAACAACACCATTGTTTATTATCGTTGTTGCTATTATTAAGGCTAAGAGCCTGTCTTCTGAGTTACAGTAATGTGTTTAGAAGGATATTAAGTTTCTGTCAACCCTGACTGTCTAACCTTAAGAAAAAGCATGGTTTCTCAACAAGGACTACTGCAAATAGTTTATTTCATGAACACTTTAGTAGAGTATTCACAGCTGTGAAATAAAATAGATTGGTTCCAGATTTTTTTTCTTTGTTAAAAAAAAAAAAATAAAGAAAGAGAGGTTTGGTAAAGATAGTAAGAATACCTCATAGCAAACTTCTTGCATGTATCATATTGTCTCATAAAAGAGCTTACTCTCAGAGGTATATGAATCTTTGCACAAACCTTCCTCCTTTAAAATGCAAAAAATAGGGGTTACTTTACCTGAAAAATCATCTTGCCTGTATGATGAGGTGGAAACAGGGATTATAATTTCTTAATTCTTATGCCATCCAGGCAGAGAGGTGTGTAAGACAAATCTATGCTGCTTTTTCGATCTTTAGCATGATACTGGAATGTTTTGCTTTTACAATCAAATGTCACCTGCCACTCTACTGCATAACAAAGTACCTATCTGGAAACAAACCATGGGGAGCATTTGGAGTCCAAGAATAAAGTTGGCAGCCACATAACTAAGGCATGTGGCACACTGCCAATAGGCCTTTCTTCAGGTGAACATGATGACACAAATGACGAAAATGCTGCCTACGTAGATCTGCTTTCCAGACTTTTCAGACTTTTTTCAGCGTTTCAAACTGTTTTTTTCCCAAAGTTAGCTAATGTGAGAAAGTATGGCCTAATTTGTTCATCATTTTTCTTTCCTCTTTAGTATATGGAAAACTTTCATGATCTATATTGAAGGACTGTTTATTACAAATTAGGCACTGCATAATTATGTCTGGAACAGATGATGTATCTGTGGGCTCATTTTTGACTGTGAAATGTTTGGAGAAGTTTTAGGGGAAAAAAAATAAAAGAAACAAAGGACGGGATCATATCACACATGCCTAAGAGCTGTGAGGGAAATAAAAACACAGAACTGATGAACTATGTGATGTGCAATCCTGGAATCAGAGGAATGGAAGATGGCAGTATGACCAAATATTTTGAAAGGACTCCGTGGCTGAATTTGGCAGGAACAGAGCAATATGTCTGATTTACATAAGAAGGAAATTAATAGGAATTTAATAATAAAGAGAAATGATAATTGGGGAAGAGTTAAACTCATTTTTTGTAGAAGAAATTCAAGCATGAGGAATGTTCTGAGTTATTTCATGAAGACCATAAACATATGGATGATGATGATCAGGTCCATATGTGTGTATTTTAGCTTAAAGACCTTTTGGAGACAAATTTCAACAAATACTTTTAGAGACTAGTCTCTTATAGGATGGTAGTGAAGAGTCTTTGAGACACGAATTAAAAGTCAGAAGTTGAAAGACAGGACTAAATGGCCTTTTTTAGGATGGAAAAATCCCAGTGGCATCTCACAGGGATCCATGCTGAGACCTGCATTTAGCATCTTCAGAAACAATTTTGAAAAGCTGGTGTGAGGATTGAGGTGGAGTATGCTGATAGTAAAGAATCAGTCTGAACAGCTGAAACAAATATGGACCACCAAAAGGTTCAGAAGAACTTATGACAGAAAATACTGCATGATAAAATGGAGGATGAAATTCAACAATGAAATATGCAAATCAGTGAACAGAAAAAATAACTGTAACTATGCTACCATGAAGATAGGCACTAAATTAGCTACTACTATGCAGGAATGGGACTTTATGTGAGAAAAATATATGAAACATATTTAATTGGCACCTTCCTAGTGGCAGCCTTAGTGATAATTCAAAGTGTCATCTGTTCTCCAATTTCACATATGCTTTTATTTGCATGTACACAGTTACATCACAGTTGTACCACGTACATGTACACAGAGGTACCACATACTGATGAGGTTAAACTACATTATATATGCAGACATGATAACATGATGAGGCTGCTCTTTTTTGAAATATGCTTTGTTGTTCCTAGAGCAGAGGTTTTCACAGTTGTATCTTCATAATCATCCTCCCCTACATTATGGCCATGTGGAACGACTTTTTTTAATAGTAGTATCAGAGTAATATAATGTCTCCCTTGAGCTACTCTTTGTTCAGAAGGTATGCAGGAGCCCTGCCTCTTATAGCCTGTTGTCCAAATAAACAAGCCAGATGAAATGTGGGAAAGTATATGTAGTTGTAAAAGTTTAAATGCCTTGCCTAACACCTTGGCAGGCCCAGCTGTCCAGGGCAGTCTTGCCAGCTAAACCATGCTACCTGTTCTAGAAACAAACATGTATTTTTTTAACTTAAATCATAGAATCACAGAATGGTTTAGGTTGGAAGGGACCTTTAAAGATCATCTAGTCCAACCACCCTGCCATGGCGGGTATGTGCTATGTGCTTCGTGTGCTATGTGCTTCATGTTCCCCACCTGTAAGGTATTACAGAACATTATAGATTTGATAGTTGCTAGTACACAATCCATTGACTTAATGGTAGTTTGTAGTGCTGCTACGAGGCTGATTTTTATGGATAACATGTAAAAGACTCACCAAACACCTGAAATTGAAACAGCTGAAGTAATTGTAATATTGTATATACAACACTGTAATAACTTAGTCCTTTCCCTTTTACTAATCTTTTTCCTGTGACAAGTGGACTGCTTTGCCTCTGCTATCTTTTATACTCTAAACAAAGGTGTTGTAGCAGTGCAATAAGGGAAATGATAACTACAATAACTTTGTTGGCATACTAGTTCTTCCCAGACATAGAACTGAGTCCAAGAATTACAATCTGAATCCCATGTCCCCAGTGGCATGATAATGTACTGTTCCCATCCACGTTATCCACACTCACTGTTTGATTTGCCTGTTAGCCTCCCTAAATGTGATCTGTTTGAACAGACCTTTAATTTGTCACTGCATTTCACAGTACCAAACAACAAAGTCATCCTTACCTTTTACTACGATTTTAATAAGGAGCTTTTGTGCTCTTATGGGAGAGAAATCAAGTATCAACTTTCAGCCAATTATGAAACTTCAAACTTTGTTTTCAACATCAGTATCATCTGTCAGGCCTTTTTGTTTAAGGTGACAGTAGGTGTATGAAAAAGCCCTTTATAACTCGTTCAACAGATATATCCATCAGTCAGAAAATGACCAATAAGATTTAACGCAGCAATTAAGGCAATTAGGGCAGTAATGTCTCATGAAATGATAACTTCATCTTTTTCAAGGATTTAGGAGTTACATTACACACTGAGAAGTAAAGTCCCTGTATGGAAAAATGACATTCACAGAGAAGACGTCAATATTTGCTTCTAACATTTTCAAACCTCAGTAATTTCAAAGGAAAAAAAGTAAAAATCTTAGCAGACCAACTCATTTAACTTTTATCAGTGTAGATCATGTAAACACTTCAATTTAACTAATCTGAATATTGATCAATTTAATCCAACCAATTTCTTAATTAAAAATATTTAAATGGCTTGCTTTCTTGCATTTTCTTGCTTACCTTCTGTCATTGACGATGCTACATTCTTTCCTTAACAAAATGGTGTTATTTTTCTAGCAAACTTTTACTGCATGTTATTTGTATTTGCAGTCTATTTCTTCCACTTGCCTGTTTCGTAGACTTCTGCTTTTATAGTAAAATTGCTGTCTTTCTGTCACACCTGTTGGGTTTTTTCTGGCTTTGTGGTAGTTTTCAGTACTGCAGTTCAGTGCATTCTTTATTAAGGCTTGGAGGGTCAGTGCCCTTGGCGCCCCTCAGACCTGTTCTCTTCTGAGAAGCAGAATTACATTTTTTCTGATTTGAGGGATTCTTCAAGCAAGAGTTCAGAGGGACAGTCTACCTGTCAGAATATCCTCTAATGAGAGGGAGGTGTGCTGTAATGCTTACCTGTCTTTTCAAAAAAACCCCAAAACTGCTCACTGAAGTCTTTCCATTAACTTTAGTAGGCTGTCAATAAGGTCCTAAAGCCAAGAAAAGGAAGGACTGTTTTATTCCTGTATCTCGAAAGACAGAGGTCAGCAGAACTAACCCCTCGTCCTCAAGTATTCACATTTTATGGATTAGTCCTAACTTTAAAGTATGCGATAAAAATATTTTTACTTCTCTTCATTTGATGTTGAGGGTTTGGCTATTTTAAAGTCACCTTTTAAGTCTTTTTGATGCAACCATGAAGGCTCTTTTAAAGCCAATGTTATCACCAGATTTCATGTGTTGGAGGATTATGAAAGCAACAACCAGACATTTGGTCAAATAATTGAACTGTTATGCCAATTAGAAGTGCAGATGTAACTCTTTTGGGTCGGGAGACACCTCATGAGAGACCATTTGTTAAGGCAGAGGTTCATTTAAGAAAACATGCATGATCGAGTGAACCGGTACTACAGTTTCCCAAATGATTATCCTATTGACGAGCAGTCCCCAGGGTTAGATGCCCAGTCTGCCCTGGGGAATACAGCAAGGGAGCCCTTCTCTTGCATATGCCTCCTTTTGTAACTTGAGGCAGGTTCAAAGCTCTTGGTGCTTTTATTAGAGTGCTTAATACAGTAGTTGCTTGATGCACTGATAATCTTTTACTCGTTACTTGCTGATATATGTATCTTGATTGGTAAATTTGTTAAATGATGACTGGGCATAAGCTGGAGCAATCACACACAAAGCAACAATTTTTCAATTACTCATTTGTCACCTCTGAGGAGGCACAAGTAGCCTTTATCCCATTTCCCCTTATTGAATATCTGTAATTTTTTATGCAGCTTTTTTCAACATCATTTGTGCCAGGTAGCCAGTCTGTAGATCCATGAAGCTGGCAAACCTACAGAATGAAATAGTATTTTGCATGGTCTCTCTTGTAGCCAGTCTGTAAAATTAATACATTATGCTTGCTGTTAGTCACCCTATGGAGGACTAGAGCTGCAGGTTCATGGTTAACCAACATTGTCGGGCTGACTATTCATAGTTAGGACAAATATTTTCCTTTAATAGACTCTGAAGATTTTAATGAGAAAGTAAATAATGTTGCATTATATTGGAAACCTGACTTTAAAAGTAATTTTCATCTGTTCAGGGAACAAAACTCTAACATGGGGTCCCAATCAGAATGGCTTTAATTTTTTAATTAACATATGTAATCCTCAAAGCCATATTCCAGCAAATAGTTTCATGAGTAAGTGATGTGCCAAAATACGTCCACCTAAAACACTTGTCAAATAATTTATAGCAACAGTAACTGTGTAGAAATAATGATGTGATTCTTGACAATTTGCACGTAAATTTGTGTCCAAAAAAAAAGACTGTGTTTCAGTGAAAATATTATTTACTTTGAATAGTTTGCCCTGCTTTAGTTGCAAAGAACACCAATAGTTTTCTTTTCATCAATCCCATGATTTCAGAGGAAACCTTTCTGGATGCCCTCTTTTTCTGGGTCTCTGGATGTCCTGTAAGGGTCAGTAGTGAGCTTCCTGTGGGAGATGTCCCTTTCCATTCTTGTGTTCAGCTGGGAAGCACAGTGCTCATATAACGTTGGCATGTACCTGTTTTTCTGTTTGTTCTACCCTTCTGTGAGCAAAAGATCTGATTACAGCTGGCAATGGATTTATGCTCTCATTCCATTTTCTCCAGATCAATGATTTCAGACTCAGTTACCTCTACATGCCTTTCTGTCCCCAGCACCCGATTCTCCAGACCATTAAATTATGCAGTGAATGAATCACTTTTATTCTCCAACAAAGGAAAGATTTCTTTCAATTTGTGCAGATTAGCATGGAGGGCTTCCAGGAAATGCTTGGGGAAAAGTTTCTTGCCATGAGAATGGCAATTTGGAGACGATGTGTGCATGGTGTGACTCAGAAGTTGGATCCTCTTTCTGAGGACCTTGCCATTTACTGACCACACAGCTTGAAGAAAGTGACCTCGTCGCCTTGAATTTCTGCTTTTGGATTAATGTTCAGCATCCAACAGCCCTTTGGCTATACTGGCTCTAAAATGTTGTAATCTGATGGCTGCCTGAAAAGGCAGTTCACTGTAACAATGACTGCCTGAGTTGGGTCACTTCTGGTGGGTACAGATTTGTGGACGATTGATGCCCATCTTCTATTGATACAGCATCATGTGTTGCTGTTTCGAGAAGCTGTATGGTAAGTTGGCAGCAGTAAAATGAAAGCCTTTTGCTATGTTTGAAGTGGGAGGATGCTCAGGCTAGTCACCTGTAGATGCTGCTTAGCAGTTTATGGCCTCTGACTCTGGGTGTTGTCAGTGAGCTACGAGGACCATGAATTAAATTTACTCTGGTTTAGGTCAGGATATGAGTATTTTTGTTTCTGAACGCATAGAAACTAAGCTTCAGCAGTGTAAATGAACAGATTTAACATTTGTTATATATATAAAAAATAAAAGCTTTGTGCGAGTTCCAGCTTTCTAGCTCCTACCATCATTTGCTGGAGCTCAGAAAAGGCAAATTTATCACCACTGTGTCTTGTCCTTTTTTTCCCTGTTATGTTGTGCTTTATCATTACAACCAACAATGACACTTATTAATAAAATAGTACTAATAGGTCTCATATAAATACCTGTTTAGATATTTAAAACCAACACCACCAACTGTGCTGCTGATCTGTGATTCAGAATACCTCATGTTGCAGAATGTGTCACTTGGAAAAAATATTTGAATGTTCCCAAATCCTTAATCTTCAGAATATCTCATTTTTAATTAGAAAGGGATTGCAGTGATGTGACCTGTGCAAAAGCCAAATCAGATACAAAAGCAGGCAAAGCTAAGTAAATGAAACGAAAGAAAATCTGCTTTAAATGATCTTTTCTCGAACCTTTTAATATAGTTCTCTTAAAATATAAAAAAGAAAACCAAAACCTTTCCAGTGATCTCTAGCTGATTAATCAACTCTTTCAAAATTAAGAAACATTGACTTAGAATGAGGTTTTGAAGTATATCAAGTAAAATATTCCGTCATGTACTTTTCATTATTAGCAGTATATTTAAAAAAATTACTTGGATTTAAAAAATACTGTTGACAAAACCTCAGAACACCCAACGCCATATTGCCATAAAATCTACTACAAAAAACCTATGTATAATAAAGGATATGCAATATAATGATTTATTTCTCCTGTTGCTTGTATACACACATACGGATAGTTGTAATGCATCTTTCTCAAGAGTTGTTGAGAGTTTATTCTACCTGAGGTGTATCCTTTTGGGAAGTCACTTTTAAAGAAATAGGAAAGAGTTATCATGGATGCATTAGCAGACATCTGGAAGTTGTTTGAGGGTGAGTCAGTAGCTGGAATAGTCTCACTCCCTTTGATTTTGCATTAGTGAATCTACTCAGTCATGTGGCTCTCCTCTATTTCTACTCAACTGTGCTACAATGCTAGAAATGTGTCATATCTTACAGGTGCATTGCAAGTTTCTTTGGCATATTTTAAGTAAAAATAATCACATAATCTGCAGCTCTGTAGAAGATGCTGAGGAAAAGAGACTTTATGTGCATGTGTGTGTGCATGAGCAGTTTAGGCCTTCGGTTCTTAGTTCCTAAATGTGGTTTGTTTTTTTTTTTTAAATACTTGTATAGAAATACATAACATCCATCGAAAAGTAAGTACTATTACTATTCCTTTTCTCTCTCCTGTAAGTGGATCACCTACTATCTTTCCTATAATATTGTTTCCTGACTTCCATGTTCAGGACCCTAACTGAGACAGTGTGGATCAGTGCCATCTGCTGACTCCAAGCAATATTGCTCTAATTGAATGGCTATGAGGAAAAGCATTTGGTGATAATAATTTGTACAGGATGCAAAAGCAGGGATTAAATAAAGTTCCACAGAATGTATATATATAATTTTGCAATGGTACAGAAGAGAGTACCACACCAGCAAGATGAAAGAAAACTTCCAACAGGAGATGTTTCTTGGTGTAAATTGTGAATGAGTTTTGCATGATTAATATGTTTTCACTGATTATCTGGAGATCAACACCCCAGTACAGTGACACAAGAAACTAACAAGGCAAGATCATGTCTGGTGCCAAGGCATTTGCCTGTTCTCCAAAAACACTTACATATTTATGCTTAAATGCTCACTAAATCTGGGCTAAGATGCTTTACTTATCCTAGGGTCAAGCTCACTAGAAGTAATAGTTTCAAATGTTAAATTACTTCAGAAGAAATTCAGAGCCCAATAAACAATGACCAAACTAATTCTTAGTTTGCATAAAATTTCCTGAAAGGTTAAGTCTGAACAGAGCTAATGGTATCTCTCTGAAAATATGTAGGAAGGAGAAAGCAAATTCTACTTTTTAAAATACTGTATATTTTTTTTCAGTATTTTTAGGGCTTTTTGCATTTGTTTGTGTGTGTGTCTATATACGAAAACCTCTAAAGACTCATTATAACAAAAGCGAAATATGATTTATCTATCTCTATCCAGTTCCCAGTATGTCCCTAGATGTTTTTATGGCCACCCTAGTTTGCAAGTCATTGTATTGTAGGGAACAAAGCAAAAAAATAGGGAAATCAGGGTATTAAGAATCAAAAAGAATGAGTCTTTACACTGAACAGTTAGATAGATTTTAATGAAACTTTGAAAGAAGATAATACAGCCACTTTTAAATTGTCTTCTCCTAGGCTGCATTTTGACTATGTAAGCACACTGCATAGTGTTGTTATTGGTTGATAGCGACAGAAAATTTTTAACAGGATATTGGAATAGAAAGTTTCTAACAAAAATAAACCCCAGCATTCCCAAGCATTACTTTAAAAAAAAAAAAAAAAAAAGTGCTTTGCTTTTTCGGCTAGGAAGAAATATGGAAAAAAAGTGCAGTGAAGTCTAGAAAAAGAATGTCCTGAGAAGCAGGACTGACAATGAGCTTTTGACTGACTGCCCGGAGCTGTGACTCTGTCTTCCCTGTTGCTTGGCAACTCCATGTTATCACAAAGAAACTGATATTAAGTTGGAACAGGCTGGATATGGTAATTTACGTGGGAAGATACTCTTGCAGTGGGAAAACCATTTTATTTCTAGTTCCTGTCAGCATAAGTAGGTTTCACATGATGAACTGTAGTACATCCCCCGTTGGCTGCATTTTACCTAAAAAGGTAAAGAGCGACTCTGCCTTGGAAAGAAACTGTGCAGGAAAAAAAAAGAAAAACAACAAAAACCCCACCTTGTTACTCATTAGACCTGCTCCTAGTGTCTACTCAGACATTTCTTCCCGAAGTAGTGATGAAAGCTTGTTTTCATACCTGTGCTGATCCAGTGCAGATCAGAGAGATGGAACTCAATCACTATCATTTATACTATCACAGTCCCTGAGAGCTGTTGGGATTTGCCGAACACCTCATTGTCTTGTACAAACATTAAAAGATGGTCCCCCGTTTGTCTAAATAGTCCCTGTTCTTTCTTTTGCATTGGCAATAGTTAAGTGCTAGCTTTCAATTGCATTTTATTTCTTCCCTGCTGAAAGAAGAGGCTACATATGCAGCAGTTGCAGAATAATTTGAAGACCATGATAGAAACTGGCATTCAACTTTGAATTTGGCTGGTTATGTATGGCTGGGAAAGGACTCAATTTTTATTGAGGTGTACGGAGAGAATGGCAAGTGTACATATGTAAAGCAAATCTTATCCTGAAAGCTTTGAGCCACAAGAGATACATAATCAATAATGGTGTTTTCATGTTTGGGTTTAGGTCTAAGATTTAATTAGAAAGAGAGAAAGCACAGAAGACTCAGGGTTTAATGCAAAGCCCTTTTTCTTAAATGTCTAGTTTACTCATAGCTCTACTGAACCACCACCACTGTCTCTCTGCATTTCCATCCTGCATCATTTCTAGTAATTTAACACCAACATGCAGTCCTACAAGTAAGGAAGTACTTCACAGGTCTTCAGGACTCCCTGTGCTGGCTTTGGTCAGCAAAACACTCCCTGTCTCCAGGCTTCTCTCTACTGCAGAGTTAACTTGAAATATAACTCAACTTTTGCCCTTGGCTCAAATCCCAACCATACACAAAAACTTCTGACTTGAGTATGTTGATGCTGTTCCACTGGAGGGTTTGGCCTGGACTGTCAGAAGGCATAGGCAGCCGTCTCAATTAACATAGCTAATACAGCTACCCGCTGCTGCTCCAAGAACTTGTCTTCATTGCCAAAAAAGGTGTATTTTTACTGTGGGATAATTAGCCCACATTAACTATCCTTATTTAAAAGAAAGCCCTCCATCTCTTTTCTTACAGTGAAGACATTGCTTCCCTATTAACTCAGAGTGTCCCCTTTTGCTGAGGCTAGGCTAATTGAAGAGGAATGAACTCTGCAATGAAAACAGCCCACAATGTCCTAGGCATCAAATAGACCCATAGACTGCAAGCAAAGTCCTTTTGTGAACTGACTCATGGTGGGGAGGTACCTTCTTTGCTCACTTTTCATTTGGCCAGCACAGAATGTATCAGCTTGCATCCTATCTACCAAACTAATGAGTTTGTCTCCTTTTTAATTTACCACATCACCTCCAATAAATCCAAAAATGCTCTGGGCTGTTATCTGACTTGGAGGGGAATAATTACTGGACTGACTCCAGCAGCAAGCCTGGCTTAATTAAAACACAGTGTATTTCCCAAAAAGGTAGTAACCAATTTTATTATGAGTGCAACCTAGAGCAACTTTACAATGGAATGGAACAGATGAACTTGGCTTCACCCTGAAGCTTTCAGTACTTTTAAACAGAGTTCCCCTGCTAAATCATGAAGAGCTGATTTCCTACACCCCCTTACCACCAGCAGCTAGTGGTTAACTTTACCCACCTCAACTGTTGTCTTCCAAGCTAATTGCTAACACACACCACNTATACCCCCTTACCTCCAGCAGCTAGTGGCTAACTTTACCCACCTTAGCTAATTGCTAACACATACCGCCTGTTTCTTAAGCCCTGGCATTAGGGTAACATAAAGCTTGCAGACAGTCTCCCATACCTTATGCTTGCTGTAGAGTGTTTTTGATGCCAAGTAGCAGCATCCTCTGGCTTCTGGATCATGCTAGACTAAGGGCAGCAAAACTGTAGCACCTCCTCTCTGTGGCAACAAAAATATCTCTATGCTTCCCATCATCTAGGGTTGGGTGGTGTTTTTTTTGGATTGAAAGTGTTTTTTAAGCAGTTTGGTCACTATAAGTTTTATTAANACTTTTATTAAGGAAAAAAAAAAGCTGCTTCCTATAGCATCCATATTTTCTGCATGCAATGTTTCTCACTGGTGAGGAAAAATTGCTGATATGGTTTTTTTATTCTTGAATTCCAATGAACACAAAACAAATAAGGGAAGAAATGTGAGACAGGCAAGGAGTAGTTAGGAGTATGTACCCAGCATCTTTCAGTGGTACACTGGCCAAGGAAGGGAGCAAAGGTCTGGGGAGAGATGCTGTGGGCACAAACCAAAGCAAGGGTTCCTTCCCATTGTGGCCAAGTGGAGCTCTCCAAGAGTATTGCTGGGAGCCAAGAGGAGTTCCTGGAACTGGTGACACGGCCATTCCTATCTTACCCACTGTGCCCATTAGCACCTGCAATTAGTTTCAGCTAGTCATAGTCTCAGAGTGTTTAACAGAGGGTGGGAGTAAGAAAGGAAGTTTAAACATCTTTTTGCTTCCAGCACTACACAAGTGTCTCATATAAGAGTGAGATACATAGCTTACCACCTCCAAGATTTTTATTTCATATCTGTCTCAGGTTTGTAATGACTGTAGGACTGAACTTGATCAAAAATTAAACTGGATTCAGAAGCACTGTTACTGGTTTATATTGATGTTATGAAGTTAACTCTCTCCAGTCTTTTCTATAGTTATGGCTTCTTGTTGACTTGCAAGGATTGGTACAGAAATGAATAGAAACGTAAATTAAAATAAGAAATAATAAGAGTAACTCAACTTTATTTTTGTTTGTGGTAGTGTTATCAACTCTGAAAATACAGCTGATCTCCTGTGTTCTAGTACCAGTCCTAGCATGGGGAATTACAAGATGCATAAGTGTTTCCCTCAAGGTACAGGAGAACCACAGAAGCTGTAGGTGAATAAACAGACAAGTTGAGCCCAGGTGCAAAAGTGATTTTACATGCTGAGAACGCAAAATTAATTTACAAGCCGGAAAGCAAACAGATGTGGGATTGGGAAGGCAGTAAATTTTAATTTTGGATACTAAAACACCAGCAAATCAAAAGACAACCGTGTAGACAAATCTTCTAAACGTTAAAGAAAAAAGCACAAACAAAAATGTTGACAGAAACCTTTGCCCCCTCCAATAACATTGAATATGACTCATGGTTTTGTGAATTTTGATGGGTGGTGGTACAAAAATTGTTCTGTCTACTACTGACGGATGGTAGGTTTCTTGATTTTAAAACCATGAAAGCAGCTTGATCTCAAGTACCTTGGTTTAAAAATAAAGCTCTTTTTATAGCACGTCTCGATTTTGACAACCATATTGTGCAGTAAATACCAGATTCCATGTATGAGCACATTTTAAAAGCCTAAACTAGACTCTTATTTTAGGGGTAGGCCGATGCCCTGAGTTTGTGAAGTCCTCAGAAACAGGACTCACAGCTGAACATTCTTTGTGTTTAACTCCAAAGTTGGAGTTGGTTGTGGGTTCAGCTTTGAATTTAAAAAGGTATTTCCTTGTTTGGTAGCTTTTCTTAAATTTAATATCAAAGACATGTAAGTACTAAGTTATTCATCTTTTTGTGATGGTAGACCTGGAATAAATCTGCAGGAGTGAAATGCAACTGAAACTATAAGTAAAATGATTTCTTCCTCATATTGCAGAGCACAGATAACTCAAATATATCTATAATTGCTCAGAACAAAAAATGTTTTGACAATGACATTGTTTGCTCGAAGAATGTTTTCATCACTGTTGGAGACACTGAGATTTATTTTAGTGAATCTTCTGAGAAGCAGGTTAGTTATTTTCTTTCCTTTTCGGGTTGCCCTTTAAGATAAACATTGTAAAGTTACAACTCTAAAGGAGCATGTTTTTGGAAAACGTCTCTCAGTCTGAGTTAAGGTAGTACAAGTGCCTAGGCCTGGATAAAAGAGCAGGTCCCAGGAAAAATCTTATTTTTTCATTGTTTTTTTCAAGTTCTATTCTACAAAGACGACTGCTCAAAAGCCTCATGCATTTGAAGCATATTGGCATTTATTTGTTTCTTTCCACTTGGTTTTGAAAGGGAAACCAAAGTACAAAATCAAAGCAAATTAGAATGATTGAAAAGACAAAATATCAAATCATTAAACAATATTTCTACTAATATTATTGATTCAGCTATATGTTAAAGATAAAGTACCCTTTTTAATTAATTGGCTGCATGCTTTGGTAGAATTACTCTATTTGATCTTAATAAATATTCATTTCCGTCAGAAGACTTTAAGGGGACAGGAAAACAAATCTAACTATCAGCTTTGGAAGGCTGGATATTATACTGTGATACACTTTCCAGAACAGGACATTACAGTTCTGTGGGATAAGAAGACAATGATGCATGTTAAAGTTGGACCTCAATGGAAGGTGAGCCAAAATAAAAACCTGAGATTTTGTGTAGTTCTCAGTGTTACTAATGTGATTTCTTATTGGGAAACTGTGATTGTCTTTTCTTCATGACTAATTTTCCCAGTAATACAGCTGTTTGTCATGGTGTTCAGCTGCTAGAATTTCCCAGGTAAGAAGAGATAGAAGATGTGATTTAATGGCTGGACTCCTAAAAATAAGGGGGGATTCCTACATGCATATTTACTCTGTTGCTCCACACATTGCAGCCTTACAGATACGCAGTGATTCAACTCTGATTCAGTTACTTTAGTGGTGGGAAGAGAGGGTAAGTTTTGAGTTACCCAGTTCACTGCATGTTTCTGTAACTGCTGAAGCCAATGGAAAAGAAGCTTCCAGATCTAGCAGGTTTGTAACAGAGATTGGATTAGGCTGATGATGGAACTGCACCCTGAGATGTAGTAGGGGCTGCTGAGATGAACAGATGGAGTCACATCTTGGGTTTAAATTAAGAAGGCAAGATACAGGAAATGATCTAGACAAAACCTGACATTTAAACCTAGTAAGTATACTGTGACAGGGTTCAGCCACGATGCAGGGAAGAATTTGAGGCTCCTTCTCTTGCCAGTTACTCTTCTCTGTTCCATTCCTACATCATCATCCTCCTTGGTATCTCTGCAACTCAGTCTTTGAGTCCTGGCAGGGTAACCTTATCTGCACATTCAATACTTTCTTAGATTCCTGCTTTGTCTCAACCATGAACACACATATTGAGAGGGGGCTCTTTCCAGTAAAAGAAAAGGAGGCACTCTATGGTAGAATACAACATCTTTTTTTCTGAAGTATAAGTAAAAATTACAAAGACCATCTGATCTGGTTTTAAATTGACATTATTATAGGCTTTTGTCCTGATAGCCATGAAATGCTCACTTCACATACAAGCTGATTTATCAGCCATCAATACACATAGTGAAAAAAATATTCTGTTTTTGAGTAAGCTAGCAAGGAGCTGAGTTCTACAGGTTGTATGCAGGGACACAAATACTTCAAGCTTTTTCTGTTTCCAATGACTGTTTCTTCCAGAGGCTCCAGTTCAGTAAGATAATGCCCGCAGCAGACCTTAAGGAAAAAGAATTCATTAGAGTGAGCCACAGCACCCTAGAAATCCAACTCTACATTTTACTGTTGTGCAGAAATATCTTTTTCTCTACATATATATATATCTATGCATGTATATATACTTTTTCCAACAGTAGCACATGCCCCAACTCAAGAAAGTTGCAGCTGTCTCTTTTATAACTGCTATTACAAATGTTCTTGCTATTGTGAGCTAAAATTAGAGGCGGCAAGTTTAATGACAACAACTAGTCAGGCTTCACAATCATGAGGTAATTCACCTGAACTTTTGACTTTTGGACTGGATGCATTACTAAGCTCTCAGAAAAAAAAATATGACTAGATTCCAGTCCCTTTTCACAGGCAGACAGTAAGAACAGGTTCTGGAAAACAGGAAGAAAAAAGGAAAACATTTCTATTAAAAGTTATTTGCAATATGGAACTGTAAACACAGCAGAGTGTCAGATATTTTCAAAGTGTAAGTCAGAGTTGCATTCATCTTTTTCTGTTTAAGAATGTTTTGTTCTACATATGCCATTTGTACTGACTATTGACTGTCAACATACATAAAAAAAATAATCCTCCTTGTCTTTTAGGGTAAACTGGCAGGTTTGTGTGGAAATTTTGACAAATATACTTCAAATGATCTAACTACATCAAACAACATGGAGGTGAGAAATGCACAGGTGTTTGGAGACAGCTGGGTATTAGGACAGGTAAGTCCCATGTCCAGTAAAAATTTAGGAAAAAAAAGATGATAATTTTAATTTATAAATGAACATGTTGTAAGCACATGATGTACATGGATTTTCTAAACTCGTCATCAGTGTACAAGAGGACATTTTTTAATTTTTATGTCTGTAGGTATGAAATGTGTTAGTAATGTCTTATGTTATAGCAAACATATACTGCACTTAAATGAAACCAAACGACCTCTTTAGGGAAGAATATATTTTTCCCTATGTAAGATAATTATCATAGCTGTCTGGATTTCAATTTTCTACAAAGTTAGATACATTGCTTCTGATATTTTGGATTCAGCCCAATTTTAAAAACAACCACCTCCTCTGGTGTTGGAGGAATCAGGATATTGAAAGTAAATAGAATCTGAACACTGGAAAAAATGGTCTGGAAAAAGGTTTCTTTCTGAACACTGTGGAAAAAAATTGGTAATTTTTTTTAGTTGCAGTTTGTAAACAGAGAACAAACTGACAAAGCAGTGGTGGTGAAGGGGTGAGAAAGAAAAGGCTCAGAACAGCAACAGGCACAATCTAGTATGGAAACTTGGTTTCTGAGGGGAAGAGAAGAGGATGTAGAGAGTGGATGACAACAACTGTGTTTTATAACACAGGAAAATAGGCATTTTATTAATTTGTGCTGAGGAGATGTAAGGTTTTAAAGCCTTGTGAACCTCCTGAAGAATCAGTATTTGTAAAGCACTCCCTTAGGATGTCTGTGAGAATCAGTTTTTAATCTGTTCTCTCCTTGACTTACTGCAGGAAATTGAACCAAAATCCCTCGCTTCATGAAAGAATATTAAACCTATTCTGCTTTGGAGTAAAGATTTTGAGGCTTCTCTCCCTCAATATCTCCCTTTCTATCTAATTTAATTTACTCTACATAAAACATTTAAATTGTGTGAGCTAGCAAGGCAAGTGTGTAGTGTTGGTGGTTTTACTGTTCATCTAGAAGGTGGTACATAAAGAAATGCGTAAATACTTTGTATGAAGTGTATGAATTTTTCTTTTCCAATTTATCAATTCAGTGTCTGCTTTAAAAAAGTGCGTAGTGTTTGCATAGCACATTAACTTCTGGGATGTTATGACGTTTGTTTATGCAGCCCAAACTTGTGCTTGCCTTTTTGTGGCCATATATATATTTTTGTAAAATCTCATGTAATCTTCTGATTTCTGTAGCTGCCAGAGCACTCAAGATCTCAGTTCAATATAGGCCTTGCAGGCAACTCACGCTCAGCCAGACTTGACACTTCATCTGCCTCTGCAGTAGGCATTAGGGATTTGTTTCAGAAAGGACCTTTGGCCTTTGTAGAGATGTACCCTGGTTATCTTTTCTGCAAAATCTAAACACTGTAAAGGAGTATTTGATAGCTGGAGGCCTAGAACCCAACTCTGCTACTGGCAAATGTGCTTGCATTGGCACCTGGAAGAGTGGGACTCTTCCAGGGTTTCTCCCCCCTGGGAGTGGCAGCACATCCCTCCACAGCGGCATCCGAGCATCTGCACAAGAGGGTTGTGTAGGTGGGTGACTGCACTGCAGCTCAGGCTGCGCTGGGACACTGCAATGCTGCTGCCTATGGATCCATCATTACTCGCTCCTGGGCTTCCCTGCTGCACCAAGAGAGTATGGTTTTGGATGAACTTGTGTTTTCTAAGCTGAGTGTCATTTTGTTATATTTTTCTGTTCATTTGTTTTTCTTCTTGAAGAGAGACTTTAAGAGAGGGAGTTGTATCTCAGCCATTTTTGAGTTATCACGATGATCTTTGACTCTATTTTTTTTTTTTATGGGTTGCTCTCTTCCTACTGCTGCTTCTTTATTTGAACTTACAGGGCTAAAGCCATCTGTAGTGTGACTCCATTTAAAGTCAGTGCAAAACCACCAGGGATGTATTTGGACCATGTATTTGTTTGTGATGTTACAGTTGGTTGCTCTGGTAATGATTATAATGTGTCACAAAGAAAACATTTTGTCTTTATGCACTGAGCAGACAGCAGGAACACTTTAGTACTTCAGAACAAAACACAAAGATTCTTTTTTGTGCAAATGTTTTCAATTATAACAACAAATCAGGGAAAGGGGAAGATGAAGAAAATAGCATTTAAACTTTGTTTTTGTTTTCCGAGTATGCAGGTATTGAATTATATGATACTATAATGTACCTGAGTCCAGGGTAAACACATGTCTGTATAAAATGTTTGTGGTGTTTTTGCTTGTTTTTAAGTGCAAGAGCCCAAATGAAACAGTAAGACCATGTGAGGTACATCAGAGCAAGTTCCCTTATGCCAAAAAGGAATGCTCAATTTTATACAGTGAAGTTTTTGCACCTTGTCGCAATGTGGTAAGTTTATTAAATATCCAAGATGTGCTCTCATGTAGGAAAATATTAAAATTCCAGTAATTAATTTCTTCTTGCCATTCCCTTCAGTCTGAATGCCGTGGAGGATACAGAGTAGAGGCCTGCAAGTATTTCTATGTGGGTGGGCTATGTTGGTGCAGAGCTCCTTGTTCCTTTCAAGACTGGAGCATAAACATAATAGTGATAACTGGGAGCCATGACTTAGTACATCAGATAACCAAGGTTCTGTTCTCTTTAGGTTTTATTTATATCTTTTACTTATATAGGTAACTAAATTTTTAAGGCTTTTGTATATATTGCAGGATTCTAAAATAAGTATTTGTGCAATGTGCCTACAGCTTATCTCAAATGGTTTTATTTTGTTAACTGTCCTGTGTAATATAGGAAGAAATATGAGAGAGCGAGATTTCAGCTTCAGAGCTATCAGTATTTTCAATTGGCTTACAGCTTATCGTCTGCTTTTTATCTAAACTCTGAGGTATGACGTCCTTGTTTTCCCAATACCTGGCTGAACCTGGGACTTGAGTTACAAGAATGTCCTTAAGTTCAGTCTAGGCAAGATGGGGACAACATTATCTTGTGTGGGAATCTTTCATTCCATTTTAGTGCACCCCTAATCAACACACAGCATGCTTCCATTTATTTTTCCCTATTTCTGATTTTAGCCTCCCAAAGGTATTTAGTTATCAAAGGTGTTTCTTTACACCTGTGCAAGCAAGAACCACTATGACATTTCATCTTAGACTCTTATTTTCTTTATGACTATTAGCACTAAATGAGATCATTAGATGTTCCAGCTGAACCTCCTGACTTTCAGGACTGAAGATTGATATCAACATGGTTAGGAATTTGCCTGAGGAGGAGGTTGCAGTAGCTTAACCCGAGAGATTTATTAATGTTGACTTTAGTTACTATGTAAAGAATTTTTTGAGCATGTGCCTGAGAACATAGTGATGCATGTATTTTCAAAGTGGAAAGTAATAAATAAAAGTGGAACTTTTGAGAGTTTTTAAGGAGCTGTATTATAATAACTCGTAAAGATGTTTTCTCTTGAACATTCATTTTCTATAACTTATACATGTTGTGATTAAAATTTGCAAACATTTTGCCAAAAATTTAGCATAATTATGTTTAAAAAATGCATGTCAGGTGCAAAATATGTTATTTAATTAGTAGTCGAGTATTTTCACATGCACATATCCATCCTGTATGGGACAGCCTGTAAAGCAAACATCTTTCAGGTATTTTTGCAACCTATTCATCAGTGTGTGAAAATATGGCTCTTACAAAGTAAACGTAAAGTGACCTTCTATCAAGGATATCTGCAGCTGACTGTTGGCTGCATGGGTGGGGAACTGAGTGCCAAGGAAAAAAGCCCAAGCAGAGACTGACACTGGTGGCATGGAAGGAACAGAAAGTGTAAATGTGGGTTCGAGGGCATTCTTGAAGCAGCACTCTTACAGTTGTTCCTGCTGTGCAGGTGGTGGAGGCTCCTGCTGTGCATGGAGGCAAGCTCCTGTCCATGGAACAGGCGGCCTCAGAGTTCAGCTGAGGCTGGAAAACCCCATTTTCAGGGAGACAAAATCTTGCATCTGTGGTTGGCAGTGACTGACAGATTGCAGTTGCCCAGCTGAGTGCTGAACTCAGCAGGGGCTGAGGAGCCTTGACACTCACAGAAAAAAAAGGTCTTCCCCATAACTGCTGGACTCAGCAGGAGCTTTGACCTGAGGCTTCCAGTTTGTCACAACAGCAGGAGGCTGCTGACCCATGCAGCGATGCTGTCCTGCAGACGTGAGAGATAGGTTCTGCTCTTTACAACCAATCTGCTGTTTGGTGGTTCCTGTGAAGTTATTTACAGCCATTTTCAATGGAGCTAACACTTGTGCCTCCCCCTTCAGTGGTATCCCTGTTTTCAAAATAAGAAAAAAAATTAAAGCAAAGTGGGATCTCCACTGAAGACAGAGAAAGTCTTCGTATCCCTGCCAGCTTCTAGCAAGTGCCAGCTGAAAAGCTGTCTCCATGCTAGATAAGTGCTGCTTTGTTACTGTGATGGTATTTCTGTAAACTGACATGTGCCATTTGAGTGCTGTACAACTGAGCTAGACCAGAGTCTAAAAATGAGTCTAAACTGAAGAAAAGCATTGCTTTAAACATTCCATGTGTTGAGTAAGAACACTGTTTTGGAAACACTGCTCAACATTACAAAAAAGATGATTACAACCTAAGAAATAATGTATCATGTAAAACCATGAAATAATGTGATAGGATTTTACAGTGGGGAAGTGGATTTCTGATGTAATGAAGGTTTGCAGGCAAAGTATATTAAAATCTTGATAAGTTCGGAAATATTTTTCTGCAAAATGTCATCAGAGTGCTCAAGTTTTCTTTCCCTGACCAAAACCCCTTCTACAGATTATTACTTTAATTACTCAACAAGCAGAGCTGCAGCTCTGACTTTGTTCTTGTTCACGCAGACCTGACAGGATGGCTATAGATGGCAGCATTTGCCTTACAAAAACACAGAACTGCTAGCTTCAATATACTCTCCAAAATCTCCGTACAGCAAGCGTGTGGACAGACATACCTGTTAAAAGTCACTGAATGAAATTTTCTCTTGGCCTGTAATGTAGGTACAAGCTGATAATTCGAAGTATACTTTTTGTATAGGGATGTACCCAAACCTTAGAAAACCTTATTCTTGTGTTAAATTCTTTCAGACAATCCAGAGGTAACACTCATGCTGACAATGGTGTGATAGGAATTTGTACAGCTCACGCAATTAAGTCACCAGCTCTTTTTTCCTTTTTTTTTTTTCTTTTTTTTTTTCCTTTTCCAGATTGATGTGACTTCTTTTGTCAAAAATTGTCACACAGATACGTGCAACTGCAATCTTGGCGGGGACTGCGAGTGCTTGTGTACCAGTATTGCAGCTTATGCCCACAAGTGCTGCCAGCAAGGAGCAGTGATTCACTGGCGATCTCCTTCATTCTGTGGTATGTACCTGTGCCGGCCTCACACTGGAGCTCATCTGGGGCATCTTTGGCCTTTGGCTGCCCAATACAAGTATGACAGAAACAGGTGGATAATAAATGTGCTTCTTCACATTTTTCAAACTGTTGTTGTTTAAGCTCTTAGTCAGACATCGAAATTTGCTGTCTTTCAGTCCATTCTACTTTTCATTGACAGTGAGAAGAGTTCTCAGCTATAGAATAATTTGTGCTTCAGATCTGTTGTTCTGGTGCATCTATTTAAATACAGCTGTATGTTACTGAATAAAAGCCAAAGGAAATAAAGTCACTAATTGAAATATATTACAGAAAATTAAACTTGCTCTGATGGAAATGAATTTTACACTTTTAGGATGCAGATACGCAGTGATTCTGTTCTTATTTTCTAATAATAATGTGCTTGTTTTCTTCTTCTTTTAGCTTATGACTGTGAATATTACAATCAAGGTATGTAGTATTTGATATTACTGTCCTTCATTCATCCTCCTATTTATATACCTTGCTGAATACACTTATTCTTCCTGTTTTCTAGCATACCAGCTAGCTATGTGCTGGAAACAAATCTGTATTCCTTGGTTCCAACATGGAATCTCTTTTTATAAAGCCTTTAGTTGCAGATAAGCCATTGACCTAAAGAAAAAAAAAATCCCCCTTTGACCACTCTAGAATATCGACAGCATCTTTGACATACTAGTCTATCATCTTTCTTTCTGTATGACACTATTTTGAGATATTAATCTCTCTCCCCTACTCACTTTGTTTCCCCTTTAAGAACAAAAAACCAAGAGATGCTGTTCTTATATCAGTTCACTCAGTCTAACCCTGGGAGAAAATTTAGTTTGGTAATTTCTCTCTTTCATAGATTAGAATGACTTTTTGTCTTTTTTTTTTTTTTTTTTTTTTTTTTTTTTTTTTTTTTTTTTTTTTTTTTTTTTTTTGTACTTCTGATTTGGGGATGTGAGTTTAATGAGCTCAGCAAGCTAGCAAAGCAAGTCCCCATGGGTCTTTCTACTCTGTGTCCAGGGATAGTGGTGGCATGGAAACAAACATCATGGTTGTAAGCAAAATGACACATCTGGCATCTCAGATGAAACATGATACAGTGCACACTGCAAATAAAACCCTTCATAGCTTGTGCTGAGGAGAATCTCTGTCAGCTGCAGCAGTGTTGGAGGTTATCTCTTTTCCATTCTCCCCGTTCCCTAGGGTAGGATTGCATAGTGACAATCCCTCAAGATCACTGGACCTTCAAATCCATTAGAAAGAAGAGGTGACTTGTATGAACCTGGAGTATCGTATGCCATTTTGCCACATAATCCTTGCCTATTTAATATCATTATGTCATTTTACTGACTTTATCTTCCCTCCTGTTCTGCTATGGATATCTAAAAATACTGTTTTTCTGTGCAATATCTCATGTATTACTTGAGATTTGTCCTGTAAAAGCACATACAATCCTACATTAGTGAGGGATTCAAATACTGACACATTAGTATGCATTTTACAAGGTTATAAATGGTTATTACCATTTCAATTTTCACCTCACTGAACTAACTGCCTTTGGCACAGGGAAACTCAAGTCCTTTTCTCCAAAAATGAATGGTGTGGATATAATGCATCTCTGATGATACTGAGTTAAGATTAATCAGAATTATAATTAATTTGGTATGATTTTTGGAAAAAAATTAAAAAGACTTATAAATTCTATGAACGTTTGTCACACTCTACAATTGTCTTCTAGGTTTTCATTCTGAAGTGGCTTGCTTTGTTTTACTTTTCCTTCTTATGTTGACATATAAAAGAGATTGCTCTGGTTCAATTAAAAACTCAATTGAATTAATTAATGGGCTTTTTCTTTGAGTTGGTGTATGTGGTTTTAACATTGCCTCTATTTTTAATGGGTGAAGGTCAGTAGCCCAGCTGTGTTGAATGATCTTAGTATTCCCCAATGTCTCAATTAATAACGTGATCATATTCAATGTGGGGGTGTATTAATGCACCATGCAGCATATCTTGGCAGTCAGGGAGAAGGTCTAGAAAGATGTTAGCTTGTGTTTGTACTATAAATTTCAGAACTGGGACCTATTATATTTTGAAATTGATAGGTTACAGGATTTTATGCACAAGTCTCACAAATATTGTACTGTAAAGAACAGCTCATTAGAATGAGAGTGGTATTCATTTAATAAACTAAATTCCTGTGGCATCCCCTCTTAGATATGAATACTGTGCATGTATATTGTGGGGAGCAAGATATTAGAAAGGAAGGGAAACTTGACTAAATGCAATGATACGAATGTGACTTTTACACATCTTTTTAGTGATTTGCATCCTATAATGAGCATCACATAGTATATGATTTTTTTTTCTCCTCCAAGGAGTCTGGCCTAGTACAGTAGCAGCTTGTAGATCCTGCTAGGTATAGCTGACTTTGCCTGATTTCCTTGCAATAGGGAATTTTGTCTTATTTAAAAAGTAGTAAGGTGTACTGGTTTTGGCTGGGATAGAGTTCATTTTCTTCGTAGTCCCTTATATGGGGCTATGTTTTGTATTTGTGATAAAAACAGTGTTGATAACACACCCAGGTTAGCTACTGCTTACGCAGCGTCAAGGCCTTTTCTGTTTCTCACATTGCCCCACCAGCGAGTGGGCTGCGGATGCACAAGAAGTTCGGGGGAACACAGCCAGGACAGCTGACTCCAACCAACCAAAGGGATATTGCAGAACATATGGCATTGTGCTCAGCAATAAAATCTGGGGGGGGGAAGTTTTCTGAGGCTGGCGTTGTTTGGGGTCTAGCTGGGCATTGGTCAGCTGGTGGTGAGCAATTGGGGTTTTTTGCATCATTTTTCTTGGTTTTGTTTTCCTTTGTTTTTTTTGGTTTGGTTTTTTTTTTGGTTTTGTTTTTTTTTTTTCCCCCTCCTTATTAAACTGTCTTTATCTCAACCCACGAGTATTTTCAGTTCTTCCCCTCCGATTCTCTCCTGCATCCTACTTGGGAGGGAATGAGCGAGTGGCTCTGTGGTGCTCCGCTGCCTACCTGGGTTAAAGTCAAGAATGGCGTTATTTCCACCACCAAGTGCCAGCAAAACACCTTTTGGGACTAGGATGGCTCCTCCTCTCATTCTTTTTTGTTCTGCATGTTGTCAAACTGTTGAATCTTTATGGAAACTTTATCAATTACAGCTCAGTCCTGCTTTTGCTCAAGTCATAGGCAAAATATCTGTTAATATGTAGGGAAAAACATCCAATAATTTAGAATGTGTCTTTTTGAGATAAATTGCCTCACTGCTGCTTTAAAAGCAGTCATTTTGTCACAAGCCTGTGGGCTTCATGTGTCTATGAGCTCCAGTATAGTTTCCATATAAAAACAGTAGTTATTTTCATGCAGTTTTCTTCAGAAATTGGTGTTTAACTTCTAGCTGAGCCAAATCTCATTATTATGAAAATTCCTTCCCTCTTGGAAGAGTCATATTTAAAAGGAGTTGTCTTAGGCTGGGAAAGACGTTCAGTCTTTTCACTGTAAGGATTAGAAGCTTTTGCAAAACTTACACATTTTATTACTCACAAGGTAAAGTTTCAGAAGTATGGTGCTCTTGGTTCTTTCAGTGGGATACAGTGACAAAGAGGGATGCTGTTGTATCTGGATGTATCCCTGTGAGCCTTTCCAGCCCAGCAGAAACAGCTCCAGGAGTTTGCTGCGGGGCATGGTTAGGCCAGCACCGTTTTCGCAGTGGTACCAGTTGAAGCTGTTGTCACTGTTACATTGGCATGAGCTTTTGAACGACAATGTGGTGAACCAGACTGGAAAAATTAGCTGATTATTTTTCAGCTGGATCACTTCACTGCTGAAGCTCTTAGGATGGCAAAATAAATGGGGCAGTTGGGGGGCACAAGCAAGTGGTTTGTGGGAGAGGATGAACTAGACAACTCCTTAAGCAATATTGCTGCCAAAAGTTGAATTACAGCCTTATAATTTGAAATCTGGTGGGTTTTTTTTGGGGGGGGTGGGGGGGTGGAATTGCCTTGTAGATCTTAGAGTAGCTTCAGTGTCTATTTGGTGAATAATATTAAAGTTGCTTTGTTGATCTTTCAAAGTATAGAGATAAGGACATGTAAAAGACTAAATACCATAAAAAAGCACCTCAGATTGCTTTCCTGTACAGGTCATTTTGTGAGGATAGCCAGCCACTTGTGACAATAGCCAAAGTGAGCCACTTTTTTGTGCTCACTTCCTATCTGTTGTATTCTGGACAGCAAGCAAAGAATAAGGGAGTACTTAGAGGTGCAGACCTACTCCAGTGTAACACCTTGAGGCATTGAGCTGTAGTTCCAAATTTATTTGCTTCCAGGTATGGTGAAATACTTAAGGCAATATATTATGTCAACTAAACTTAAGTTTTGCATGTTATGCAAGAAGTATATTTTTTTTTCTATTTGCTTTTTCTTCCCTTAGGTCTTGGTGAAGGACCCTATATTTTGGCAAGTTATGGAGAGAATGACACAATTATAGGAGCTAACGTATCCAGTAGAAGGATATTTCCCCTGCCTAGAACCAGAGCATATGGAAATGTATTTTTCAGTTTCATGATAACTCCAGGTCTTTTCAAAGATAAAGATTTATGTAAGTGTTCTCAATGATTTTGCTAGTGGCAATACATATTTTTCAAACTAAATGAATGATTTTTTGCTGCATCTCCTAAATCTCCTAAAATAGTATAGATGTTTTTAGTTATTGGAATAAGGGAGGATGAAGCAGCCAATTTCAAAACTGAGGAGGAATACCGATTTTTTTAATTATTTTTTTTTTAAAAATATTGGAAAACCTTGCTGCCAGCTTTGAAGCTGACTTTTCAAAGATTGTTTTAGAAATATTGCAAAATACAAGTGAATAGAATTCCTTTGTTAAAAAAAAAATACTTTGTATAACTGGAAACTGGAAAATTTTTCACATGTATCTGGCAAGTATCAACACTGAAGGTGAACGCAGGATATTTTTGTCTTTAGTAAAATAACTTCTACTTTATCTCTTCTTTTTTTTGTGACTTTCAGTGGACTATAAAATGTGCAACTTAGAATAACCAGTCTGTCTCCTGCATTGTTAGTAAGCAGCATCTCCATACAATGTAGAAGGCAGTTCCTTAGTTGAACAGCTATTCCTAAGCTTTATTTTTTCACTTATCAGAGACTGATGCAAACTATACAACCAAGAATAAATATATTTAAATATTTTTCCTTCTGTATATATTTGGCCTTCTATCTTACTATTATTATTTATTTTTGTCTTCTGTGGAAGCGCTCTCTCTCGTTTCCCTTGAATCTGCTGAAAGACCAAACTACTTTCTCTACGTACACAACAATGAAACTGTTGGGTTGGAGCAGTGGAAGGCAAGTGCCTCCTTTTGGAGACGAGCCACCTTCTTCCACCACCACGGCCTCTGGAGTCCAGGGCTCAGCGCCTTTGAACTGCACAGTAAAAAAGGCTTTTTCATCATTCTCACCTCATCCAGTGTTAAAGTGGCAAAGTATGATGATTCAGAAGAATTCAAACGTTTGAGTAGCTTTAGTATTGAAGGTAAATTTTGCATAATCCCCAGGGATAAGTATGGTTTATTCTGCTTGCCTTTAGAGCACTTTCATCAGCAATAGTAATAAATATTTTTATCCTATTTTTAATTACTATTCTTTGTCTTCCACCCCACCTTCAAATGTTACTATTTTCTAATTTTTGCAGACATGATGATCACTTTATCTTTGGACTATATTTTCACTGTTTTACTCTTTCAGAATGAACGTGGCATGTCACAAAAAGATGTGTGCTAATGTCTTGTTAGTGAGCTATATATATATCTATTCTTTTAAATGAATGGAGTAACTGTATTGCTTCTGCAACCAACAGTACTTTCACAATGGTTAATTGATTTTTAAGGTTTTTAAACAGAATATATTGTAAAAGTGAGTAGCTGTTTCTGTCTTTGAAGGTTTGGTATCTTTTAGCTTGATTGAATTTAAAATACTTGAAATTGAAAATTAACAAAATCTCACCTATTTGAAAGTTCTCAAGAATTTCTCTACTTGGTTTTCATTTTTTCATTTTTCCAAAAATCCTAATGTACATTCTAGAAAAGACTACAAATTTATAGTTTATTGACTACACAATCAATAAATAATACCTTTTTCTTCTTTCTCAGAACTTGGTGCATCTGTGCCTTATAGAAGGATGTGTGAATGGCGATATGAATCTTGTGCTAATCCTTGTGTTAAAACATGTAGTGATCCTGAAGGAATAGCATGTAAATTCCTTCCTCCGTAAGTCAAATTAAGCTCTATATTGCCACTGTATTGTATTTTTGTATTATGTGTACCATATGCTTTCTTAAAATTACTACAACTGCAGTATCCATTCATTTTTACTTATCCAGATTTCAGTATCACTCTCGTGAGCAGCTCTCACAAGTCATGTGAAAACATTTGTAACAAGCCTCTCGTTTCCCACAGTATATATTCCTGTTTATACACAATCTTTCAATACAAGAATAAGAGGGTTTGTATTTAGCCCAGGGGATTAGCTTCTGGTAGTGGTTAGGTAGAAAACTATTAAATTAAATGAAGGTTACTCCCTTCCGTGGATTTATAGTCACATCCTAAACCAGCATTCCATGATGCTGCAATGACTACATCTTTCTGGTGTTTATATGACAGAGATCAAGACCTAGAGGAATAGTAAGGGTGGACTACGCCCTCTCCTGTAAGAGGAAGGAACTTTATACTAAGAGGTGCTCATTAGCATGACATAAGGGATTTCACACTGCTAATGTTATATTGTTAGTAACAAGATTTCCTGTCTCCGTGGATCTTCCCTGGCATCTACGGAACCACATTTTTTTTAAAACAAACTAAAAGGAAAAGTGCCTAAAAACTCAAAGCACAAAGTCTGGTCGAAAAGAAATGGTATTTTGAATTTCAGGGTATCTCCCTAGGTACATGCCATTTATGATTAGGAAAATTACTAATATTGCTAATTTTCTCTGTTGGTATTCTTTTTCATATGGGCACACTGGTTGTTAATTTAATAATCAAAATTAAAAGGTAAGGGAATTGTCTGCATTTTCCTACTCTGAAAGTGCACAAGAATGAGATTTTCTATAGAATCCATTTAAATATTTTAATGTCTCAAATGAATACATCTGGGTAAAACAGTGGTCTTGTAGTGAAGTTCTTTGTCCTGCTGGAAACTTTTCTGCTTAGGGGTCTGAACGTCAACCCGGTTGTGGAAGCAGCAAGGACCAAAGCTATTATGTTCATCAGCTTATGCAAAGAATTGATTATTAACAATTTGGAAACAGAACTGTGCTGTTCAATGTCTTACTGACCTTAAAATGTCTCAAAATGCTGTGTTCACCATTACACTGGAATGTTCTCAGAACTCTGATGGGGAAGACAGTCAAACGTTTCATTTTGCTAAAGTGAAATAATTTAAAATTAATTTATATTTCTACTACAGCTTTAGAATTAACTATATAATATTTTAAAGGGTTGAAGGATGCTTGCCACACTGTCCCAAAAACATGATCCTTGATGAGGTCACACTTAAATGTGTTTATCCAGAAGACTGTAAGTATATTTTATTACGTTGGTCTAATCTTATAAATCAATCTAGAGATCCCAGGAAAGGTTTTAATCCAATGTGCATTGTTGTTTTTTATTAAATGCTTTACAAGATGAAGAATGTCTCTCTGGGACATAGACTCTGATCCCAGTCATCCAGACTAAATCTCTTACATCCAAATATGCCATATCTAAAGTTGAGTTCTTTCATTTCTCTAACACTGTGTTAAATTTAACCTTTTATGATGGTGTTATACTCATCACAACTATATTTCATTATATACTGCCAGTATATCATATGTGTGTAAGAGAAAGATCCCAAATGGAAGAAATACTGCTGTGGCGAAAAGTTCAGACTTTTCAGTTGATGAGCCACCACTAACAAATTCAGTGCATCCATTTCATAACTTCTGGTGTGTGATATTACCACATTATTTGCTTATTTTGGGGATACGGTATCTTTTAACATAAAAATTACATTTTAATACGGTCTTATTTTATTTTACAAGTTTTGAATTAATACATTATGTTTGATATTTGCTAGTACAAAGTTATCTCATATAGTATACTACTTTCCAAAGATATAAAAGAAGAGAACATATTCTATAATATATTTATTCCAAATATTTTACTATTTTGGATTTACTGAATTTTCCATGGAATTCCCTTGTTGCTTCAAAACTGCTCTGCAAAATCAAGGTTTTCATTAATAATAAAAAATTAGCTACTCCATTTGCAAAGAAAATTAGAAAACTTCTGGAGTCAGCTGAGTTCCTCAAAGTCATCAGGCAACCTGGAACCACTGGCAAGTTATCTTCTCAGCCAAATGATGCTCTGATTTTCTAGTATTTACATGGGACTTAAGTAGAGATAGATGCTGCTATTTTGCTTTACCAATAATCCATAAAAGACAGTGAAACATGCATTTTTTCCTTTTAGGCATACCTGTGACTCCTACAGAATCAGCAACTGGAACAAAACCTTCACTGTTAATCTCTCACATGGGTGTTACCACAGAGAGATTTCCTCAGACACATCCTTTATCTGTTACTGCAGGCACTGAGTCAACTCATACTGGTGCGACAGCCAAAATAACCATGAAGGCAAACACAACTTTAAGGGGAATGAATATGTCGGCACAGTCCATTACAGACTTTTATTCATTGGAAGCATCTAATGCAGCCACCTATTCAGCATTTTCATTACCAAGTACAGTGAAGCCTTCTGATGTATTTCACAGCACAGTCAGCCCTACTGTCCTTTCCAAACTCATCTCTTCAACAGATTTTCCAACTGCTCTTCAAGCCTTAGCCGTCACATCACGTACTTTCAGTTCTAGTGCATCTATAAGTTTACCCATTACAACAGCAACTCCAACAACCTTGCTCAGTGCAAGTCCTATTCCACCACGTTCTGTGTTATTAACACCCACTTCCCTAACGGTAGTTCCATTTCCACTTGAAACATCAATCACTCAGCTAGGAACTGTTCCCCCTACCTCAGCATTAACAACTTTAACCTCCAAGCCATCTTTTGTCACTTCTGAGCTGCCTGCAGGGATTGGGAAGAGTAGAAGTCCTTCAGTAAGTCATTCTAAGGGAGCAGCAGTACCCTCTGTAGTGTCTTTGTCTGCTTTGCTGGCTGGCAGAGCAACTTTCACAAGACCTGTATTTCTTCTAGGCTCACGGTTGTCACTAAACACATCTGCTTCTCCTATATCAACTTTGTCTGTTAGAACTAGGTCTGGCATTGGTCAAATTGCAGTTCACCCAACCCCCATTTCTGCGCTGACTTCAACTGCTCCTCAAATTCCTATGACTACTAGGTTTGCTAGCTTTGAGACAAGCTTTCCTCAATTAATCACAGCTTCATATTTTGAAACAGCAAACCCCTTGTCTAAAACTTCTCTGATATCTTTAAATTCAAGTTCTTTAGCTAGTTTTTCTCCAAAGCCATTTTTATCTTCAGTGGAAATTTCAGTGGCTGTTCCCAAGCAGACATCTCCAGTAATAAAAGGCAGTATTTCTGCTACTCTGCCTATACTGACTGTATCTTCACCTCAAGTTACTTCTCAAATCCCTATAAACATTTCGAGTCCTTCCGTAACACGCACACTATCTATACCAGTGCATTCTCTGATTACCTCCCTGAAGCCGAAAGCTATGGCAGATACCACTGTTGCCTCCAAAAATCTTTATAAGGTACCTTCCACTGCTTCCACTCTTCTAGTCAATCAAACAATCTCTGATATGTCTATAGCAAGTAAAGTCTCAACAGAAAATAAATATATAAGGCACACTGATTCCTTTTCAGTGTCATCTATTTCTAAAAAGCCAAAGAAATCCCTTAGTTCTACAGTCTTCCCTCTTAGGACATTGGTATTACCTCCAAATATCACATTAATAACCACTTCAGAAATTACAGAGTACCCAATCAGTTCACATACAGAATTGAAAACTGACCATGTGGCACAAAATTCAGGCACTTTCTTTCCTAAAGGTCCTTCTCTTACAAAGCCATCATCTTTATTTACAATCTTGCTATCAACATCAGTACCATCTTATGTGACATCTCATACTACAAGTTCTTCACTGATTCCCATAGTCACTAGGACATCATCATTAATGCAAAATATAACTGCTACCCGAACACCAGTTTCATCTCTAGATACACAAGGAACCTCAAAAAGTCCAGTTATAGACTTTGCAACTTCTGTAGATTTTCCTATGTTCACTTTAAACATAAGCCCTTCTACCAGCCTTTCAACAGCACTAAAAACATCCATTATAATGCCCACTTTACTAATGCCTACAACTCATGAAGCCACTTTAGAAAACCAGTCCAGTAGGATCTCTATGTCTTCACCTCCTCCTAAGACCACTCGTATCTCTACTATTTCTCTAGGAAAACAGAGTTCTTCAGTAAGTTCTTCAGAAGAAGATGGAGCAATATCAGCCATATCAGCTGGAGTCATCACTCAATCCACTACACCATTGATCACAAAAACAACAGTGAATGCTACATCCTTAAAAGCACCTTATATTTTTGCAAAAATACCACCTAGCTCTTCAGCCAGTTTATTAGTTGCTTCTGGCACTACTGTAGCCTCCGCAATTACTACAAAAACCATTGATTCTTTTGTTGCCAATTTGGAATTTTATATGGCTTCAGCTTCAGTTCCTACCACCATAGAAACACCCATGCATGTGTCACACAAATCTTTATTTACATCTGCAGCGACTCAAGCTTCACAGAGCACTAAAGAAACTCCAAAAATGATGATTAAAACAACTGGTACTACAAGTCCATTATCAAAGATGAAGAGTACCTCATTTACAGCTTCAGAAGTTAAATACGCAACCTCATTTGAAAGAACTGTAGATATTTTAGAAAGTGGTGAGACTTCAGATGAGCAAAGAAATGTTGCCAAGACGAAGTCAACCACAACTGAGAAATCTTCCCTGCCTTATTTGACAGCATCTGCGGTTCAGAGTTCACCTTTTTCAAGAAATACCACCTCAGCAAAAAATATCTCTCTTTCTGGCGTCCTGGATGTAACAACATCAGATTGGCCCAAAATCCCAACACAGGAAACCGTTAAACCGTATTTCAGTTTAACAGAGCCCACAGAGCTGCAGACCAGAACTATAACAGATTTATCTCATTCTAGTGGTGGAATGGCTCTGCCTTCCTCTTCAGAGCCCGTGGAAACACAAACTTCTCTGGCAAGCACAGAAACAATGACAGCTACAGCTGACAGGGCTTCCTTTGGTACAATGGTGCATACACTGATGTCTTCATCTTTCAAATGTGTGGTATGATCAGTTTCACTTGCCCTTATGTGTTAAAATATATATTGCTTTTTAGTCCATACTATTATGCTACGTACGTAATACCGAAGATTTTAAATATCTGCCTTTTTTTTAAAAATTTGTATATTTTAAAATACTTAATTGTTCTTAGAGGATTGTTGTATCGCTGCTTTTATACTGCTTTGGTATATTCTGCAACTTCCTCTGGAATAAAATTACTTTTAAAGCTATGTGCTGATTCTAGATAATGAAATGCATTTCTGAGGTGCAGAAAAAGCCATAATCCATGGATTTTTGAGGTTTCTGCATAATCTTACCCTGTCTTTCTTTGTCATAGGCTTTAAAATGATGGGACTGCACAATTCTGTATGTCTTAAAATGCTTCAGATTGTTACTGAATATAACAAGTAACCTCAATGCATAATGCTTTACATAGAGTGTTCCAGCAAAGCTAGATGGAACAGAAAGGGTGTGGGTGAATGCATGTGCATCGTTGTCACCTGTTACAACCACACAAAAGCAATTCATTCCAAAATAACTGATGAGGGGTCATGTAGATACGCTGATTCTGTCTCAGAGCAGAGCAATGAACAAGCGATAGCTCGGACTTCATAAGGGCAATGAATGTAAAGTTGATTCTGGTTGTTTTTTCCTTACGTGACAGCCAAGATACCTTGAACCTGTTGACAAATGTAGCCAGTACATATGTGTTAATACGGGTTGGATGTTATACAACCTTTCAAGGAACTGCCCTAAGGATGTGCAGAAGCCAGACTGTGGTTTTCGAGGAATGCCAGTTCAAGTTAACACTGATAGTTGTTGCCCAGAATGGGAATGTCCCTGTAAGTCACTGTTTTATTTTTAAATACAACATAGAGCCTTGAGCTGTAAATTTCAAGTAATAAATTACGGGTTTATTACAGTGGAAATATGAGGTTGAATACTGGAATGAATTTAAAAGAGCTGTTCACCAACAAAACAGAATGAAATATAGTGAATGTTCTGGTATCTTTGAATTAACATTCAAGAGAGTAAAAATATTTTGTTTTGAATGAAAACATTGAAATAAAATCTGCAACATGAACGTCAATATTTTCCAGCTGAGACTTTTCAGAGTTTATATCAGTAGAAATGTTGAGATTTCAACATTTTGTGAAGAAAGCAAATACCGGCATTTTCTGAAAGACAGAACCCCCAAATTTCAGTTACCTCTAACTACAGTTTTTACTCATATTTAAAAACTGCAGAAACTGGCAGATGACTGTCTGCTAAGGGAAAAAAAAGGCTAAAGAGAAGTCATATTAAAAACCTTGCAGCACTACTGAAACCGATATCACACTTTTGAATGCTTGTCTCAAGATAGGACAGATCACTCTCTTGTTATCTCAAAAATATGTATATTTAATGCATGTATTTTATCTGACAATGTACAGATTCATTGACCTTGTCTGGAAAACATTGACTTAAGTGAAAATTTTTGTCAATTTAAACTTTCTCCCCTACCCTGGACACATAGCAGTAGGTTAAGGTATTTCCACTGACTAACGTAAGATGTTTGTTTCTGCTTATGGCTCAGTATGCTGTCTGCAGAACAACGTCACCAACGTATATATGAACATATGTCATATGAAAGCAAATATTGCTAAAACTGAAAGTTTTCAGAAATGCCTTGTATTTGGTTTTGTGGTAACCTCATTAAATGACAGTTATTTTTTAGGTCAATGTTCTGTACTGTCTGAACTGAGTGTTATTACATTTGATGGAAACAACCTAGCCCTCTGTAATATGGCTTCCTACATTTTAGTCAAGTTACCAGGAGAAATTATTGTTGCTCATATTGAAAAATGTCCTGCTAATCAGGTAAGATTCTTGCATTTACACAATAATTGTAAGAGTTTGTTGAATTTTTGTGTTATAGGTATGAAATTCTGCAAAAATGTATCCCTTAAAACTTTCAGATAAAAGCCATACCCATTGAAAAATGGCAAGTTATTTAATTTCCAAGGAGCATGCTTCATCATGCTGTCTAGAGAAACGAGTTTTATCTCAGGTTAAATAGTAATTGTCATATTATGTTATAAGGAAATTCAAATGTAGGTTCCTTTCAAATTATCAGGGGTGACATAACTTTGGGCTCCCCACCCATAATCTTCTTGAGGCCCTGAATTTATACCTTACAATATGGTCAAAATACTAAAATATTTTCAATAGTCACAAAAATCTTTTGTAGTTATTTTAGGAAGGTATTATTGAGTTTGGGATTAGTGCGATGAGTTGCTCTTTGTAATTGTCTAACTCTCTGCATTGCCTACAGAGGAGATCCAGCCCCTTTACTTTTAGACTGCCAGTTTAGGTCAGGTCAGTCTCATCCTTACGGTCTGTACATAGATTACCTTTGCATTGTCCATACTCCTAATTTATGCAGCCCTTGAACAACTGGCTTGTATTGCCATCTTTGGTTTGTGGATGAACAAGCTCCCAATGAGGAACTTCATCGAGCTTCTTTCCTTCCCAACCCTATTTGGTCTCTTATCTACTCTCACTGGGACAACTGTACATTTGATTTTTAAGTTCCGAGTTTCACACTGTTTTAGAGGTCTTTTAAATTGCTTTCTTCACTGTTCTTGGTTGCAGTCTAAAGGTATGAATGCAGCTCACATAGGCAGATGAGCTTTAGAAGTCTGTAGCTGTAGTTCTTTCAGAAATATTTTTTGAAAGGGCTTTGCAGCAGATGCTGAATCTCGTGATAGCAGTAATGAATTGCTCTCAATATTAAAGCTGTTTAGTTAAAAGCCAGCTGAGGTATGGTATACAGAGCTGCAATCTTGTGCAGAAAGTTGCCTTTGTAAAATAGCAGTTTTATCAAAAGTAGGGCAGGGGATTTTATTGGCATGACCAATTTCTATGTATTTTTAATTCAGCTTGTTCAGGTCATTGTGTTATCTTTTCTGTATTATTTTCCACATAAACCCCTTTGATTTAAATCTTTAACAAGTAAATCAAATTTCTAAAAATAGTTCATAGAAAGGTGCACTGCATTGGCTGGGAAATATGTATTTTTCATTATTTATAAGGACTATATTAAATCAGTTTAATTATGAAGCTGATTGTAGAACTTCAAACACAAAGAAAAGTCAACTTATTTTTGCCAAATAAGAATGGTACTGATTATCATTGCACTTCTAATCTGTTTTTAATGTTTTCCAGAGTGCAAATTCGATAAGAAAACTAGTGAGTACTTTTTCCTTTTACTAATTATAAAATATATTAATATTACACATATTGAAAAATTCCCTATAGCACTGCTACAGAACCAGAAAAACAGTAATAACTAAACTTGTTTGTCACTTTTCTTTCAAGGTTCCCCCTGCAAGCACTTCAGGGCTCTGTTTTAAGAAATTAAATGTAACAACACGCACATATAAATTACTTATCAATCGTTTAGCAAGAAAAGTAAGTATATATCACCAGTATACAGCATGTGTACACTTAAAAGATAGCTGGAGAGCTATTCTGTCATAGAATGCAATAGATCAGATTTGTAATGAATGTACTACAGGATTAGGATTACTTTTGCAGTTCAGGTTCCCAGTAATTCATGGTATGCTAGAAGCAAGAAATATACATTTCTGATGCCGTGCTTCACTTATATGTCATTTATCCAAAATGACACTTCAAAGTTCTTTTGAGATTTTAAAGAAGCTGCAAAAGGCATTTATACTTGAGAGTATATTTTCAGAAAACCTAGAACTGGACAGAAATGTTCCAAAACATGATAAATACTTAAGCCGCCTTTCCTGCTAGTCAATAACAGGTCGGAACAGATAACTTTGAATAATTGGGATGAGGGATATTTTGTTTTGTTTTATCATATGATATGTGATAAATAAGCTTTATAGCTTTCTTAATTAGAAAAGATTTTTGTAGCATTTTTTCTCATGCCTACTTCATTTGCAGTTACAGGAAGTGGCACCAAGGGCAAGCTCTGTGATTTAAGTGCTGTGACTGTTATTGTATGTGGCAGAGGCTGTAAAAATATCTTTTGCTATAAAATGCAAAGACATATAAAATACATCTTTGCAATCTGTTTTTATCCCTAAAATGTATTTGGTTTATTTTAGGTAGTAGTGGATTCTGTAATTCAATCATTACCATTTTCAAAAGAAGGACTGAGTATTCAGGATA
Source organism: Burhinus bistriatus (assembly GCA_013397275.1). Taxonomy (NCBI): domain Eukaryota; kingdom Metazoa; phylum Chordata; class Aves; order Charadriiformes; family Burhinidae; genus Burhinus; species Burhinus bistriatus. The sequence goes on along the minus strand of VYXH01006185.1, from coordinate 434,423 downwards.
CTGGTGCAATGTATGTCGTTAATACCCCTGCTGGTATTACCATCAAATGGGCTCATGTTACAGGCATCATAGATATACAGTATGGATTACACTCTAACACATCGATGAAGACAGAAGGACTTTGTGGTGAGGCAATGTTTTTCTTATTTAATAATCATTCAAAAGGTACATCTCCCTTTTGTGTCTGTGACCTGCCGTCCCTATAGCTCTCCTTGTGACTCCCATTAACTACACTGACAATCCTATTTGAGGTAGGCTTGTGAAATTCTATCAATTAATAATAATAAATCAATAATTCTGTTTTAAAGCACTGCCTGCTAATAAAGTCATTTTCAGAGCGAGTAATGATCAGTACGTTGTGTGTAATTAACTTTTAAAAATGTACTCATCTCTGCCTGTTTTTAAGAATATTGTTGAAGTCAAGTAAAGAAAGGGGGGAAATCTTCAATGGAGAAGTGGCTGCTGAAGAAGTTCAGGTAGTGACAGTATATTTCAGTGATTATGGGAGAAAAGAATAACTGTCAGATGTTAGCAGTGGCAGCCTATCACTATGCAAATACTGATAAAAAGTATATCTTGGGAAGGGTCCAAGTCCCTGAGAATCCAAACTCAGACCTCTTTAAGGTTGGATCCAAGGTCCAAAACTGTGCTGAGGTGTCTCAGACTTAAATTACAATGACAGTAAATTTAGCAGGCTTCCCTAATAGGTCTTTTATAACTCTGCCAGTATGAATTATATGGAAAAGTGTAAGCAGGTATTTTAGTTACTTTAATTCTACTGTAAATGTTCATTTTCTGGTGCTTGTAATTTTACAGAATCTACCCCATATTGAACAGCAAAATGAACTCTTTATAGTCTTCCAGAGATCCCTTCCAACCCCTGTGATTCTGTGAAAATGATTCAGATACGGTTTAAATATACATATAAACGCATTAAGTTTTTAAAATCAATTGCTATATTCTGCTTGAACAAAAGGAAAGGCTTTCCTAGATCTAGTGATGGAAGGTGAATGCTGGCCCTGGCACGTACTGCATCTTTTCCCAGTATGATGCCATCTTCTCTATGCATGCTGAAAAAGATTGGGATGAGATGAGGTCAAATATAGGAAGAATTATAGAATAGTTAGTCTTTGTGCCATGAAAAGACAGAAAGAGGAAGACTATGCAGAGAAATCCAACCTCTGCTGTAAAGTGTTGCTCTACCTGATATTTTGCAGTAAAGTCTGAAGCCTTCTTTTGTGCTTCTTTCCTATTCTCTGCCATTTGTTCCTGTCTGGCATTCTCCTATCGTCTCCCTCTCATACTGAAAAAATTGTGGGACTGTGTGGTAAATTTGCTTTATTTTTAAAGCTGTATTTATTCTGCAATTCTGTAGTATGGGCCTACAAATTTTAACACCAGCACCGTTTGTGGGATGCCATTAGAACAGCAGCAAGAAGCAGAAGTGTTAAGAATACTGGAAAGCAGTGCTACTGTCAAACGCTTCTTACTGTGCAAACACCATCTTCTGTGTTTCTCCATGCTGTCTGAGAGAATAACAGCCTGTTATGCCAGGCTAGCCCAGTTCTAACAAGGGACCCGGGAGAGTATCAGCATGCAGGGCTGGAGTCATGAAGGCAAGGACTTGGGGTGAGGTTAGCAATACAGAAGGAAAGAGGAAAAAAGGATATAGGAACTTTGGCTGATCAGTCCCTGGGATGTAAACACTATTACGAAGATTAAAATTTTGGCATTAATGACTTGTTATGTGCTTATAGGAAGTATATGTTTTCATTGATGAATTAACTGAATACATAAAATAATGAATTCAGGTAGCCAATGGATGTCAGGGGTTTGGGTGCAGCGGTTTTTTTCAGTGGTTTTGTGTACAATAAAATGAGTGAGAAAATATTTTCTCTAGAGAAAGAAATCTGTTCATCAAAAGATTTCCTTTATAAGTTCTTGCATTTAGATTGTTCAATTAAGTTTCAGTACAGTCTCAAATCATCAGTGATGTGCAGTTAATTTGAAAGCCACCTACATTTACTCCCATGGAGCTGATTGCTATTCAGTAGAATGAGATCAGAATCTGATGCCGTGTCAGTGAATTTGCTACACCCAACAGCACATTTTGGCAGCAGTTTTTCTCAAAGGTTAATTCATTGTTGGGAAAAGTATCATTACTTGTATGATCTGACAACTAAAATCACAAGTAGAAAGTTGGAACTACAGGGGACATATAAGTGCTTTCATTTACAAATTCAGATGACTAAGTCTCACAGGTGAGCCTGACACAAGTTAATCTTACCTTATCAAGTGCGTTTTCCTTTCCCAAAGGAAGTAATATGGCATGTTTGTTTGTGCTTTGAATGTGATGCTCTGCCTCCAGGGGTGTGTAATGGAGACCCTACTGATGACCTTAAAATGCAAAACAGGACCATAATTACAAATATGGAGGAAACTGAAGTGTTCATTAAGAGTTGGGAAATCGAGAAATCACTTGATGTAACAACCAGGAGGCCAGTGAGAAACTGTACTGAAGATAACTGCACATACTGTATGGAACTGTTAAACAGAAGCATTTTCATCCCTTGTCACAACAAAGTGAGTACAAAGATCAGAGAAATTCCAGGTGAAAATTAAATAAAAGCTGTATAGTTAAGAAAAGAGAGATAGATATGCACATTTTTAATGTTTTGCTTATTTTCCTGAGTTGACAAACCTGGATGAGTGGTTTTAATACCTCTGTCATGTTGGTTTTAATACTTCCGTCATGTTGTCCATTGTAAACACACATCTATATGTATCCCTATGCTATTATGCTGTTTCTTAAATTATCGAGTAGGCAAAGCTCAAAGGAGAGACACCAGATCATCATCTCAACACAAACACATTCCAAAAGAGTTATTTTTAATCAATGCTTTACACGGGTCACTAGAACAGAAAGCCTCTTGCTTCTGCTGCATACAACAGCAACTCATGCAGTCTGAGACTGATTGGACTAAAGAAATTTCCAGTTAAACAAATTTTGATGTAGTCACTATTACATTGACAATCTAGTAGCATTTCTTAGAGAAATCATTCTTATTTGTTTCTGGACACTGTGCTTTCTAATGGGGATACAGCTGTAGCATGCAGACTACCACAAGAGGTAGGTAGTGCAGCACAGCTGCTTCCCGGAATGGGAAATAGGGATGCCCCAAGTCCCTGAGCTCTGATTTACTTTTCCTACTGAATTCAAAATAAAAAGGATTAATTACTCAAGTGGCCCTTTCTTTCTCAGAAATAGATGTGTCCAGATTCCTGATTCACTTCTTCCTGTTCTGCCTTTCCACCCTTGGTTTGCGTTGTGTTATTCTTCGGTTTTCATCACAAACGCTGTTAAAGGTATTGCATGCAGTGGAGCCCCTTTCTTCAAACTCCCAAGACCTTTCCTCACTTTCCCCAGGTAGAAAAAAATGGAGGGAGTTCTTCTGAAAGGAAGGGGTTAAAGAGATTTTATTTTTTAAAAAATATTAATAGATATTAGCCACAGAAACAGAAACTTAATGGGAGGGAGCAGTGGTTAAGAACTTTGGAATCAAGAAGGGAGATTAGCACCAGTGCGTAGCAGGATGGTTTTCATAATTGTTTTAACATATCGCATTTTAAAATAACTAAAGGGAAGTGCAGCACAAAGGAATTCCAGCCACACCAGCCAGTAAGTCAGCTTCATCCAGTGCCCAACTTAAATGCCCCTGTGCAAATGCAGGTAGCATGGGCAATAAACAAGAGGAGTTACAGACATGCGCACACCTGCAGGGCTATGATCTTATGGGCATTGTGGAGTTGTGGTGGGATGGCTCCTATGACTGGAGTGTTGGAATGGAAGGATACAGGCTCTTTCAGAAGCACAGGCAGAGGAGATGAGGAGGGGGTGTCACCCTCTTTGTCAACAACCATCTGGAGTGCATGGAGCTCCACCTGGGGATGGATGAGGAGCTGACAGAGAGCTTATGGGTCAGGATGAAGGGGAGGGCAGGGACAGGTGACATTACAGTGAGGGTCTGCTACAGGCCACCCAACCAGGAATACCGGCTGGATGAGGTCCTCTATAGACAGAGAGAAGCAGCCTCACATTCGCAAGTCCTGATCCTCATGGGGGACTTCACCCACACCAATATCTTTTGGAGGGCATAAGCAATCCAGGAGGTTCTTCTGTGACAGGGTTGCAGCATTGGTGGATAAGGGAAGAGCAACTGATATCATCTACCTGGACTTGTGCAAAGCATTTGACGCTGTCCCACATGACATCCTTGTCTCTAAATTGGAAAGATGTGGATTTGACAGATGGACCACTCGGTGGATAAGGAATTGGCTGGATGGTCGCACTCAAAGAGTTGTGGTCAATGGCTCAATGTCCAAGTGGAGACCAGTGACGAGTGGCATTCCACAGGGGTCAGTATTGGGACTGGTGCTGTTTAACATCTTTGTTGGCAACATGGATGTTGGGATTGAGTGCATCCTCAGCAAGTTTGCTGATGACACCAAACTATGCGGAGCCATTGACACACTGGAGGGAAGTGATGCCATCCAGAGGGACCTGGACAGGCTTGAGAGGGGGGCCCATGCAAACCTCATGAAGTTCAACAAGGCCAAGTGCAAGGTCCTGCATGTGGGTCAAGGCAATCCCAACCACAAATACAGGCTGAGTGGAGAATGGATTGAGAGCAGCCCCGACGAGAAGGACTTGGGGATGTTGGTTGATGAGAAGCTCAACATGAGCTGGCAATGTTCACTTGAAANGTGGGAGGTGTCCTTGCCCATGGCAGGGGGGTTGGAACTAGATGATCTTTAAGGTCCCTTCCAACCCAAGCCATTCTATGATTCTATGAATATGAATAGTCAGAATTCCTACTTTGTATATGTTTCCAGGAGAAGTCTCATAGCCTCACATGCACTGCAATTGCATCTTTTCCTGGTTTATAGCAAAACCTGACATAGCATCAAAATTGCCAAACACTTGGTTCATCCATTATGAAATTTGTTTTCTTTCATATACCTGATGGTGGCAGAGCCAGAGTAGATGGAGTGTATTGTGTGTTTCACAGGCGTGAAGCAGCTGGACAAGGATATGTAACAGTCATCAGTGTAATGAACTTTATGGCAGAAGTGAGTGACTGCTTGAAGATTTGCTGAAACCACAGGGAGAGCTGGGCTGCAATACAGTAGTGAACAGGCAGAATAAAACAAAATCTGACTTTTTCCATGTTTTTATAACCTTATGCAAATAAAACCAACAGAAATAAGATAGGTTGGACTACCTGCATTTAGACCCAGCAACACAGGCTATTGGGTCCTATAGACACAGAAACAGAGCACTCAGTGATTGTTCACATCAGGACTTTATGGGAGGTATAGCAACAATGTTTAGTGGAGATTGTTGACTTTTAGCTGACAGGACTATACTGCAAAAGTTCTTGTAAGTAGTGTGACAATTTCATTAGGACTGTGTTCTGTGTCTACTAATGTGCATAAAAAATTCTGGCAGTTTAAGTTTTGCAGAATGAATGTTCTGAAAAAAATGGTATTTTTTACTTTAGACATTGCTTGTGATTTTTTCCCCTTGCAGCTGTATTATTTCTTGTAATTAATGATTTATTGTAATTACAGAAAGCCCTTTTACTTGTTAATTCTCAATTACAATATGTTCCTAGGTGTCACCACAGGAGTTTTGTGAGAAGATGTGGATCAACAGTACTTATTTTTGGAATTATGAGTGTGATGCACTTTCTGCGTATGTGGCTTTATGCAACAAGCACAACATCTGCATTAAATGGAGGGCAGCGGATTACTGTTGTAAGCAGATAGCCATGTTCTACACCCCAGTGTGGCTTTATACTGCTGCAGTGTTTAGTGATGAGTTAAAAATATATTTATTTCTGTTGTTATCGGAAGTACTATTTCATTCTATCACAGCATTAGTAAATCAGGGTACAAGTTCTTAAGATGTATTGTTTTAGTCAAAGTGTCATGAATCACTTTTAATCTTGATTGAATGAGTTGCTTACCTAAAGTACTGTTAAAAATATAGATGCATGCTTTCTGTGATACACTCATTTGTTCTTACTACCTGTTTATCCAACGAAATGCTGAAAGACTAACAGCAGCACTCAATGTCTTATTTTTGACTTGCAGCATTGAGTTGTCCTGAGGGCAAGGAATACCAGCCTTGTGTGCAACCCTGTGAAGCCAAGACGTGCTTGAATAAATGGTTCTATGAAGATTCTCCTTGTTCCTATTTAAGGGAAGACTGTGTGTGTAAAAATGGCACTATTCTGCATAGAACAGACTCTGATCTCTGTATACCAGAAGAAAAATGTAGTAAGTGCAGCAGGACAGAGTGATTTTGATGATATGCTAATATTAACTACAGCTCGGTGTAAGCAATGTTTCAGTTCTGTGTCAGTCCTCAGTAAGTGTGAATCTGGTACCGGTCCCTTCAACAAAGCCTAGCTTTATCTCAAGCTACAGCAGTTTGTGCTTTCAGTTCCCTTGGATTCAAGACTCAGTGCTGATGTACTACTGTCCAGCAAAAATGATGGTCATTCTTCCGTAGCTCCCAGGCTTTCTTTCCTGGAGTACTCAGGAAGGAATAGCATGGACAGGTTCTTTCCCTTGCAGTCAGTATTTATCTTCACCCATGGCAAAGCATTTGTTCATTTGGGGTCATCATCTTTTCTTGGATTCCTTGATCATAGTGCTCTACAGCGCTCTTATTTTATGCAATAATTTTATGCAATTCATAGTTGCTTGTAGGAAATCTGTGCTCTCTACTTATTGAAGGGATATAATGTTTTTCTCTCAGCATGTACAGATAACAAAGGACAACCCCGCTCTGCTGGGGAGATCTGGAATGGGTCCATGAGAGGCTGTTGCATGTATAACTGTTTAGAAAATGGAAGTGTTGTTGCTGTAGAACCTGAATGCAATGAGGATCCATCACCAGTCTGTGAAAGAGAAGGGGAAGTTATTGTCCGTGTCATCGAAGAGAGAGCTTGCTGTCCAAAGAAAGTTTGTGGTACGTACCACGGTTTTTTTCAGTAACAGAAGTATAAGGTAAGTGCTTGACATTCATTGGCAGATGGAAATCTTTAGACAGGGTTCAAGGTAACATTTTTCAGAAGTGATTTTTAGGTACTTGTGGCAGGTTGGGCCAGCAGAGCAGGCTTCTTTTCTTTGTAAGAACTGAGTCACTGAAATAATTTTTTTTTTCTTAAAGTCCACTAGTTAAAAAAACTTCTGTTAAAAAATTAACTTTTAAGCTGTTGGGTGGAATTTCAAAAGAAATTGATAAATACTCGATGACAGAAGTACCTTGGTAACTGGGGTAGTCATCAGAGCCTGTTTGCTTTCCTTATGAGTGCTTTGGTGTCACAAGCAGTATCCTCTGACCTACTGCTGCTTCCCAGAAGCAGTATTCTGTGAGCCGATCACTGAATACAAATATTCTGTCTAGCCATGTTTGTTAGAAAAAAGGAATAAGCTTATTGCTCCTAAAATGTTAAGCAAAAGATATTTATTTCTTCGTAAGATATTCGAGGAAAACAAGAATAAATGATCCAGCTGATACGGTGCTTTTGCTCATTAGTTAGCTACCTGTAGCTTCATGTGTAGGAAGCAGAGCAAGTAAATACTTGCTTTAAGAGGGATCTAACTGTGCTGGCACAGTGCCACATGAATGCAACTATACCAGCCCTGGGTGGAGCTCAGAGGTCTACATGATGGTATAGAGTGCACTTTAAGATGACTTGGGCTGCTCCTAGTTTGTGGATCTCGATACTAGATGGTGTAAATATCTTGAGCTATAGCACTTGCACTTGTATCTGTTCAAATATATCAAAATTGATTGTTTTTTATTCCACAGAATGTAACATGTCATTGTGTGACACCACTATTCCAGAATGCAAACCCAATGAAAAATTAGTGGCAGGCTACCACCCCCTGTCCTGCTGTCCACAGTACCGATGTGGTAAGGGAAACACAAAAACATAGTTATTGGGACTTTTTTTTTTTTCCACACTCTCCAATATTTTTTTGTTTGTCTTTTGTGTCACTTTTGATTTACAGTCTATTTGGGGTGGTTTGTTTTACTAAGGAGATGAAGAATATATTTTCTTTATCTTTTTAGTATTGTTTCTGTGATTCTTTTTAAAATATTGTTTGTTTCATATCCTACAGAATGTGATCCTTCAGTTTGTCTCAATGCTTCCCAGCTGGACTGCAGAGAAGATCAATTTATTGTGGAAGCAAAACAGGAAGATCCCTGTTGTTTCTCTTACCTCTGTGGTAAGAACCCTCTAGTATTTTTATGGAAAACTAAGTTAAGTATTTAAGTAAATAGTTAAGTATTTACAAAAACAGTCTATAGGTCTAAACCTAGTAACTTAAGCCAAGAATTCTTGGAGAGGTCAGTGGGACCTCACACAAGCCAGGCTGACTGGAGCATGAATTATTCTTGGGTTTTCGGGTCTTTTATTTCCAACATCATTTGGAACATCATACTTTGTTATGTTTTTGTATTTAAATGTCAATCCATAAAAGCTCTGTTATCCAAGTAACAAGCTTGCTATATAGTCTATTAAATAGAATTCACATGTGTTAACTTTTTAGTATTTAAAACTTTGTAAATATCTGATTTCTTTTTTTAATTTAGTTTGTGAATCCTGTATTGAGCCTGTTCCCTTGTGTAATGACGGGGAAATTCTCACTGTAGACCTTAATACCATACAGCACTGTTGTCCTCATTACTACTGCGGTGAGTGTACCTGTTGTCAGTTCAATATGTTACCAAATTTAGTAAAAATGACACCCTTGGCGTATAAATATAAAACTGTTCATATATGAAAACACCTGTAATAAAGCAGCTTCCATGTTGTTATTCCTCTGTTGTACCATTCGTTAACGTGTAGGCAGTTTCTTTGCACTTTTAGCTTTTACAGGAAGGAGTGGGCCAAGGGTCTCAAACATTGCTGGGTTGACTACTATTCAAACAATGAGCAGCCAGAAGAAAAATATTTGCAGTGTAATGTAGTCACTTTGCTAGCCTTATAAAACACAGCAATTGTGTTGTATATTCTTAACTAATGTCTATAAGCGTAAGTGCTTAATTTAGATCAATGGAGTATTCCTGCATTAACTCTCGTCCTATTACAGTCTTTGGGTAATTTCAGTTAATTAAATTGTCTTCCATTAAGTTTGGCGCTTAGTGATTTTTACTTCAGGTGGTTCCACATTTTGGTCTTTTCCTTTTCAAAGTACTTGTACCCAGGTGAAAGTTTCTGCAAAGCCTTTTGTCACTGTTTTTGCCAACTTTGAGCAGCTAGACAGTTAGTATGTGGTCTTTTTTCAGAGTCCCAGTAAGCCTCCTCTGATAAGACAGGCAAGTATTCTCTCATTAGAGTCATCCTAGGAGGGCAGTTGCTCCCTGTTATCTTAGAGAAATGTGCTTTACAATAAAGCTGAGATGAAAAAAAAAGCATGTTTTTCCAAAAGCTGCAATTTTAGCTGTCTTTGTTACTGGTTATGAGCTTGAATCACTGTGAAGTAGGAAGAATATTAAATGATTACTGTGTGATGTTTTCTGAAAATTTAAACTTGTTCTAAGGCAACTAAAAGCACTTTTGAAAATCTTGGTTTATTTTTCGGTTCCGAATATAATTGAGTTCCTAAGGGAACACAATACAAATTTTTTTAAAAAAGGGCATTATTTTTCGAATCGTTTATCAAGAGAAATATAAGTTGGAAAATTCAAAGGAAATTTGAGTAAATTCTCATACCTGTCTTTTCCCCCCATTTAGTTTGTGATGAAAATCTTTGTTCTGAGCCCCCTGTGAATTGCACAGATGACATGACACTTGTGAAGGAAAAAATACCTGGGCAGTGTTGTCCCGAATGGCACTGTGGTAATTATTGCTTTATTTCTTAGTCACTGTTGTTAACAAAAACTAACAATTAGCTAACTGACTAATACACTTTTCTTGTTCTCTTCTCAGAATGTAGCTGTGAAAACACTACTATGCCAACCTGTAAATTGGTAAGCACCATCTTTCATTTATTTTTATTAATAGTGTTCATCCCTCTTACTCCTCCCTTTCCATTCCTTGTTTCAATTAGTTGTAAAGGGTGATGAGGCTGAACAGGGAGAGGCTGGGACTCTGCCTCCCAGCCCCCAGCTCAAGCATGTAACTCCATCAAGCATCTGCCCAGTGCCCAGCTCTTCCCTGGGGAAATTTCACTGCGTATGTTTTAAGATGTCAAAAGAAGAAAAGCAACTGTAATATTATTCTGTTCAATGTTGACGTGAAACAATATCCTGGGAAGTTTTTCCACGTAAATAATTCCTATTTTTTTTTTAATAATTAATAAGGGATGAACATTGTGATCACATGTATCATCTGGAGAAATTTGTTATTTTGTTAATAATTTATGCTTTTAATTAAAATGATTTAACATTATTGAATTTAACAGATATGAGAAGTCATAAATATTTTGTTCCTCACATACTTTCTCATAATAGGGACTGTGACCTTGAAAATAATTATGAGTGAGTGTTCAAATGTGACAGGGATGTTTTCCCTATCAGCCTGTAGCTTGTCCTTCTCTTCCCCTTACGTGAAGACTGCATAACATAAAGTCTAAACAGGAGTTGCAAGTTTGAATAGTTTTCGCCTATCTTTTGGAAGAAAATTCATAGAAGGCAGACTTTTGCTAATATATTTATTATGGAAATAACTTTGTATCTCGGGAAAAAAATGTCATTTAGCCACTCTGCTGTTTATCTGCATTCGTAGAGAAAATGAACTGCTTTGCTCTTCTTTGAAGAGATACATACATTGAATAACTCTGAATGCGCTACTCTTTCTTGAATACATTGCAATTCTTCTCTTTTGTGAAAGCAGGGGTGGAAGTGATAAAAGTAATATTTTAGATTTTCAGACAAAAACTGTTTAGCACTACATATAATTGTGCATGACTTTGCAAACTCTTTTATCTTTTTACACTAAGGGAGAAGTTAAAAAAATAGATAGCAGTATTTCCAGCGCTTGTGGATGCACTCATTACATCTGTGGTAACTTTTTCATATTCCTATCTGTTTTGCTTTAGTGTATAGTAAAAAGGGCATGCAAAGGAAGCAGAAATAGGACCATAATAACCTTTTCAAATATAAACACTCTTTTATCTTGATTTTATGGGTGTCTACCTAGTTATGCAATTACGCTCTCTTTTCTGAATATGATGATTTGTCTGCTAACCCATCCATTTTGTGTTGGTTCTGGTGGGGGGTGTGGGCGTGTTGTAAAACTGCCCATGCATTCAGAGTCAGGTACGGTCTCTGTGGTGAGAGGCAGATAGGAAGCAGGTTGTGAACCTTAGCTGAGTGTGAGCAGTATGACTGCTCCTAGTCCACTGTCGAGCACAAATGAGATGATGCCTCACACCAGAGCAACAGACCTGTCCAGCCAGCATGAGGGCAGGTGCCCAGTCTTAAGATCAGACCTCTGCTCCCTTCCGTCACTCAGCTACCCTATGTGGACTAAATTTCAGCTGTACTGTGCATGGAGGTGCTTGAGGTATGCTGCAATCCTGACTGCAGCCCAGGCTAAACTGCCTCGGGGAGCAAAGTACACACAGTACAGCTTGAGCATATTACTGTCCCACAGGTAATTGTAAACATACTAGTTTAATTGACAGAAAGGCTACACTTTGTGATGTGCAGAATAATTCATATAGTGTATTTAGCCCAATGTTAAATATTAGAATTCTTTAAAAATAAGAACAGTTTTGTTTTTTACTTCCATAGTAGGAACACTATCAATTTTAGTCAGTTTTGCATTTTGTAGCATTTTCTCAAGCTGAATTATACCTCCTCCTCCCCTCCCCCCCATTTGGTAATTAAACCCACAAACCAATCAGGTCTAAAAGTTAGAAAACTTTTGCAGAGTATAGGACTTTTTGCCCTACTTTTGTCTTCAGTGATTCTGTTAATTTGCTTGATGATTTTTTTTCCCCTCTGGTAACATCTATTTCTTTTGGTGTTAGAGAAGGATGATGTATGTATCTTCCAAGAGGTCACAGTACTGAATCCTGGGCAGTCAGTGATTCAGTACTTGGATGGAGACCTTTGTTACACTGTACAGTGTTTACAAGAAAAAGATCAGACAACGGGATACAATGCCATGCATTTTACAATGGTGAACTGTTCCCAGCAATGTGAAGCTGTGAGTATTCCTAAAATACAGGAATGATGCAATTTGTGAGCACAACTACACAATTAGGATAAAAGTCAAAGTGAAGACTTTTGCTAGTCCTGTTTGCTCAGCAAGAACTTGAGAACTTAAGTGTGATGATGTGTACCTTGTGTCTCCAGGATTATTTTGAGAGGCAATTTCTAGTAGCATATGTAAACATATCCATCCATCTGTATATTGTTTCTATTGGTATTTTTAGTTTCAGAAATCAATGAATTTTTATATACTATATGTTTAAGAAATACTTGTTTTTTCTTTTCTTGCTTTCTTCTCTTTACAGCATCAAATATACATGCCTTCCTCTAGTCACCATACTTGTTGTGGTACGTGTCAAAATGTGTCCTGCTCTTTTCATACTGAGAATGGAACACTAGTTGTGTATGAGGTAAGTGCCTCTGGAGAGAGATAGAAAATAACTATAATGATATGATAAACAAATGTCTGACAGTCTCTTCTTAGTTAACTCATGCTGTGAGTCTTGCTTCGTACATCCTTACTGCTGGTTACACACTTCTGAACTATTTATGGCATCTGACAGGAAAAATGCGTTTATTTAAAGACCTGCCATTTCACACAAGGTAAATGCCTTATTTCATTTTATTGGTTGTAATATTTTCTACAAAGATACGCGAATGTCATCATTTACTTAAGGCTGGATATGCTCTGAGTGCAGGGTAGGGATCAAATTGTAACTCTAAGTCATATCCTGTGATTTAGATGAGGTGGCCACTTCTGAGTTCACATCAGGACTCCTACGTCCCCCTCTTCCCAGGGCCACTCTTCTCCCCATCCTGGTTTCTACAGAAGGGAAATGTGCAAGCTGAAGCACTGGGGTTCAGGATCCTGATGGTGCCTTCCAGTATCCACATACAAGGAAATTTAGATGTGGCCATGACTTAGTTCGTGCTTCCCATCACTTCTGGAGCAAGAGAAACTATTGGATATTTTTCCTGGTGCAGAGCCCTTTTGTTCTGCGCCAGGACACCCACACTAAGCAGCATGCTGGAGAGTAGAGCCATGGCTGCAGGGAAGAGCAGCCACCGGTAGAGGATGATCTTTCCCTTTGCTGCCTATGGGTGGTTTGCAACAAACTTTCAACTCCAGTAGGTACCACAGCACGAGGGCACCACTTTTACAGACATTTGGAGTTGGAGATAAAGCTGAAATGTTTTGTCTTTGCTGACAATGGTTTTGTTTTCTGTATTCAGGAAGGAAGCACCTGGAGCTTCAACTGCACCAACTACAAATGTGCAAAGACAGCTGCAGGGGCCATCATACTGGAATCAAGTGTTGTCTGTCCCCCTTTTAATGACACTGAGTGTACAAAGGTTTGTACTTTGGGTGAGGTAAGTAACAGTAACTGTTCTGGAGTTTGGCTTACACTTGACAACGCATGCGTACCTCATGCACTTCCTTTAAACTAAAAAAGTGGTAAGTAAAAACATGTAAGCGAACAATTTACAGTCTTGTCCTGTTTGCTTTTTGACTGACAAAATATCTGTGATGAGTATGACAGTATGTTTTGGGTCTTAACGATGACTGCACTTAAATTACTGTGGAACTGGAGTCATGCTTGACATATCACTATACAAAGTGCTCATCACTATGTCTTACTTTATTTTGGAATAACACTTTGCCAAGTTTGTAGTACACATACGCTAAATAAATTTAATCAAGCAATTCAGAAATGCTCCATATAAAAGTGGGCTATATTAAAAATTCCTTAAGCTGTGCAAAGATTAGAAAGGTGACAGAGTATATATAAACTTTATTATCACTTAAACTAAACTTAACAAATATTATCTATCATACATGAAAGGATATCTGCCTACATCATATATCCAAAAATGTAAATTTGGCATATCCATAGAAACTGCTTTGAAGAATGTGGATACTTCATGTACATTACATATTTGTTTACAATTTTAACTTCTAATTTAATACTTCTCTAGCTTTATAATACTTCTTATAATTCTAGTTCTTGCACTTGCAGTATACCATATATTTCATATAAGCTACAAATAATAATAAAATAAATATACGTGTAGAGAGAGTAAGTACCAGTGCTGCCTTGACTACAGATTAGAAACTCAGCACAAGTCTACTTATCCATTGCGCTTGTTTAAAAAAGTCCTTATTTCTTCCCTTCCTGAAGAAGGCATTCTATCTAAAATTAACACATGCTCTACTTTGACTTTATGCTTGAGTTTCTCCCTTAGAACCCCTTTGTCACAATCTATTAGGATCTTCCCTTAGTAATAATGGTTAACATTTTCAAGAACAGAGCCCTAAAATTAACTTCCTGACTCAGTCTGGCCTGTTTTTCAGAGATGCTGAGCATAGACTCGAGCCAGCAGCCAAGTTCTGACAGGCAGCTCAGGATAATTTAGGAATACGCATTTAAGAGGCTGAGTTTAAGTGCTCATTTAAGAAGTTCTTGAACAACTTATTCAGTAATTTGTCTGTAATGAGATAAAAAAATGCATGCTAACATGAAAAGATGGAAGTTTAAAATGTCTTTTGTCTGTTGTTATTGTAAGAGTGCTATTTATGGTCAGTTGTCTGCTTGATGTGGAGTTCTGGGATATGCACTAAAATTGTGGGCATTTGTTCCTAGCTTGCAGCCATTCTGGCAGATTCTGACAGCCTCTCTCCTCTGCCTCTCTCTCCCTCTCATGCTCTCTTTTAATTTCAAAAGTGTATTTTCTTCACTTTGATATATTTTTACTTTCTAGCTAACAAGCAACATTACAAGAAAACAATGGCACAATATAATTTTTTCAGAAAAAGAACTGAGTGCAAAAATGGTTCTGAAATTCTGCAGTTAATGTTCTCTTTCAAAAGTTTGTGTGTACATATGTATGTGCATATATATTTAATCTTATAAAGAGCTACTTATTAGGTATTAATTTTCTCCTTGGCATATGATAAGTATAAATCCATTTTTACATCATCAGCGAAGCTGCATGCATTAATTTGTTAAACTATCCTAATAAATCACAGTGGTGGCAAAATAGATTGTAGCGGATGATATAAAAAGATACTCATAGAAACTAAGTGGCTTATTCAAAGGAGACCAGATCAGGTCGGATAAGCAGTGACAAGTTCATTTTCAATGTTGAAGGCTGTAAAAAGTTTGTGAACCAAACCTTCAGCTGATACATATCTGTATTCTCTTGATTTCAGTAATACTATCTTTTATGAGTTGGACATGTTTAAAACATGGAATGTCCTGAGATACAATTCACCTTTGCATTGGGCACAGTCTTGTTTGATATATTCTCCTTTTATTTTCCTAGAATGGAGGAATTGTGCAGACGTATAATGATGGCTGCTGCAAGACCTGTAAGTGATAAAGGCTGCAATATGTGCTAGTTCGGCTTTGGTTTTGGAGGGCTGTGTTTTTTAACCTCAGTTGCAGCGACATAAAGAAGGAAAAAGCATGCAGTCCACCCACAAATCACATAAAATCGTTATAGTTACCTAACTACTCCTGTTAAAAGATCTTGCTTCATTTGGCTGCTGACCTGGTGATCTTTAACATTATTGTTCTGGAGTATAACCAAATCTCTCCAACTATAACCTCTATAAGATGAAAAGTTACCTCGATTAAAATAATAAGAACATTCTCTTTATTGCTAAGCTGACTCTAAAATATTGCCTATATGATTTTCACCATAAAAGATAAGGATTTTTCACCCCTAAAACGGTTCCTGATTTGATGATGTTTTGAAATACGTCTCCAACTTTCCAATTATTTCTGTATCAGTAGTATGTATTTTCTAGGGCCAAAACACTGGAATAATATTTTTTTTTTAAATCTCAAATGAGCAAAAGTTATAGTAATAGTGATGTTAGCAACCCTGATATAAAATTGACTTTTTAGTATCTAGGAATTCATTCACATTTTCTGAGTGTGTAACTTTAAAATACGATGAATTGTGATGCAAGCTTATATCCAAGTTTCATAAGTTATGCAATTTTAAAAGTAGATTGAGAATAAACTATTTTCTCTGCAGTTTTGACTAGGAAAGGTTTTATTATCAAGGTATATAATTATGTATACATCAAAATAAAACACTGTTGTGTAAATCTAGTTTTGTAGAGCAAGAAGGTGCTGAATGCCACAGAAAATCCTCCCCCCTCTTTTTTGTCCTTTTTTGTGTTCAACATTAGAGTTAAAATATATAAGCAAATTCATCGTTGGAATTTTTATAGAAAAACAATTACTTAATAATATTGGATAATCAGTCACAGACTTATAACCATATACTGCACAGTTATTAAATAAAATTCAGAAGTGCAAGGTATTGTAAATAATTTGGCTATATAAGGGGCAATATTCATATTTATCAAATACAGGACAATACTGAAATTTCCAAGTTATGCAAAGCTTTGAAAGTGAACTGCAAGTATTGTTGTTCTACCATATTCAAAACACAGAAAATAAAAGCTATTTTAATACAACAGAATACTTTTTTTAAAATGAGAGTCTGCAGAGAAAAGTAACACACCAGAATTGTGCTAAAATCTTACTAATCAATATTCTTTCTGTAATGAGATAAGCTATGTTGAAAAATATTTAACTAACCCCCCCCCCCAAATTAGGTTGCCTTTATTTAGAAAATTAGTCTAAAGAATTAATGGTTACTGGTTTTCTGTTGACCAGGCAGATTTATGATTTTGGCCATGTTGTGTGGCCTCAGGAAAGGCATTGTTATACTTCAGAAATACTTGCTGAGGTGGCTGCTAAAAAACCAGATATAATTCATACAATTATATGCTACTTTATTTTTATTTTGCTTTATTTTTAACTAAAAGCATGTGCCCTGTGGTGAAGCAGTTAAAAAGAGTACTTACAAATAGAGCTTGCAACACCTTGGGGTTTTAATGGGAACAAATAATCTTTCCAAAAGACCTTGATTCAATGCATGCAAAGTGAGCACATATATTTAATTCTTACCTTGCCATAGAGAGTCTTATTGCAAAAGTTCGCTTTACAAGGAAGCATCATTCCAGTTTTGTGTTAACTGGGGAGTAATAAAGTTTAGGCCATCTGTAGTGAGACTTGAAGCAGCTGCAGAGTTTCTAAATTTGGAAGACTAACAGGAAAGCTCATCATCTTTTGTTAAAAGAAAAATTGCAGTTGGCAGTGTAAGAATTAATGGAATGTCATTTATATAAAAATGTTTTTATTTCATGAGAAACTTAATATTCCTAATGATTCTGCCAGGTTCTGGATTGGGTCTATTACCCTTTGCCATTAGTCCAGTAGTGCCTACTGATAGTATTAATTGTGAACCAGGTATTATTTTTAATAATGTATTTTCTTTTTTTAATAATAGTGTAAGCACTGTTTGATATATGTGTATAGCTATCATCACCATTAAATTTTACCATGCAGTTAATGGTACTGGGCCTGATACTGAGAGATGCTGATCCCCTGTTGGCCTCACAGACAGTGATTTTCTAAAGCCTTGTTAGGGTTCACTGCTCAGCACCTGTCAGAATTAGGTTCATACATTTATGGTATATACTGCTGATGATTCCTTCTCCTGTTCATTTCTGAAATCAGTTTTATTACCTGAACTTACTGTACAGGGTAGTTGTAATAAGAAATGTTACTTCAAAAAATACCATCATCCTGACTACTGTTACCAAGAGATTCTAAATCTGATCGCAGGTCTCTGAATTTAATGACTGAACTGTTTTTGCCTTAAAATAGAGCAAGAGTGCGCATTACTGCCCGGTCTCACCTTTGCAGATATGGATTTATGCTGTATTTCTTCTTTGTCACAAATAACATGCTTTACAAAGTTATGAAAATGTTGGGGGGGAACATACAATTACAATTGTGCATTAATACTCTTTATACCAGAAATTACAGAATGTTACAGAATTGTTGCATTATGATCATAATGATTTGCTTTTAAGGATAGGTAAGTTACTGAAACTCCTTATTTAAATAAGGAGTGAGTAAAAAAAGCACACCTGCTACTGAATACAGATCTTCTTGACGCTGAAGATGGGAGAGAGAAAAAAATAGCAGTAGAGTTTTCATCAGAACCTTATACTCTGAAATGTCAGATATCTCTCTATATGACTTGTAGAAGTACAAAGATTGTGTTTTCTACACATAAGTGCTGTCTGATGGAAATATCACAGGACTTCTTTTTCTTAAGTGTTGCTGAGGAAGAGAAACCAAGATGCTGTAAGCTAACAGCTTCAATCGTAGAGTGATCTGCTAGTTGAGTAAGAGAATCTTGTTTGATCCTGCAATGCACAGATTAACATCTAGCTGTACTCTGGAACCAGGCTAATTTTTAGATACCCACTGGAGCTATGGCTGCAGGATTTCTTGGTTACTCAGAGCTCATTAATCTTAAAAAAGGTGCTCACAAGCTTCTGGGGGACAGAAAAGTTGCTCTTTTTGTGTACACCCAACCATGAAGGCACGTGCCCAAGGTGGAGAAACTCTGCTGAATAATGCTTATTATTTTATATACTGGATGTCCAGAATGGTTGCATAGCAAAACTAGCAGATGATTTTGATGGGTAGTGAAACAGGAGATCTAAATAGCTGCTGTTACACAGATAGTAATAACAAACAGTCTGATATCGACTGCCGCATGAAAGATTGTATGTTTGTTTCAGTATTATATTATGATTTTTATTATGTTAAAAATGGCTTTGCACTGTACAGCTTGCTTTGTTAAATAAAAGAAAAAAACTACCAATATGTCCCAGAATGTACTTAAAAATGCAGTATTTCCCTAATCCTAGATCAGTATGCTGACTCAGTGCTATGTGCTTCAGCTCTGGTGGTAACAACTGCACCATATTTAGGAAAGAGATGCATCCCTCTCTTTCAAAGCTTCCTTGAGGGACATCTTTCTCAAAAATATATTGAAATTTTATAGTTCTATTTAAAATTTAAACATTCAAAATAGCATCAAGGTTGTAATCATGTTCACAGCTTTACTTTCTCAAATGTTCTGAAAATTTTCTAAAATGCAGAATCAAAATCTTATTTACATTCAATATTCCTATTAAAACAGAATTAATTCTAAGACTATTCAAAATCACTTGAGACAGCTTTTTTCTAATTGCTTATATTTATCTTGCCATATGTGCAACTTAAAATCATTTTAATATTCTAATATTTATAAAATCTGTACAGCTTAATGGGCCACTTAAGGCCTCATATATGCCAGCTATAAAATCAATAATACTGCAAAGGAAGTATTTATTAATATATGGGATTTTTTTTTCTAAAACATTATTTAGTAATGGAAGTAATAGCTTCAGTGTGTACATGAATGAAAACAAAGTATAATTATTAAAATTATTTTAATATTTTCACTTTTTTAGTAGCAAATACAGTATAAAAACTGTAGTGATTCAGTATGCTTTTTCTGTATTTTATCAGGCAAAAAGGAAGAAAGGATTTGCCAGAAAATGACAATCAGGACAACTATAAGAAAAAATGACTGTATAAGTCAAAGCCCGGTAAGCATAAAAGACTTGTGTTCCATGCCGGGCCTACGGCGTACCACATCAAGTATTAGGAAGTGGGTTATAGCTATCAACAAGCAACGAAAAAAGCTGCTATCTTCTCAAAAGCAGACCTTTGACCCTAGGAATGTTATCCTACTTGTAAATGGAGTAAAATTAGCTGTTGCTATGGCTGAAAGACTGAGCCCTCCTACCTGGAAAAACATGGGGCTTCAAATGAAAAGTACACAGCATAATTGCTTGTAACTAACAAAGGCACTGAACTCTTCACCATGAAATAACATCCCACTCTAAAAGAGGAGTAGAAATGTTTCCACTTAGAATGTGATGGAAACTGCTGCATTCCTCTTTGAAGACCTTTACTCTCTGGGTATCTTCTCCTCCACATAGCATGTGTCTCCGTATCATAAATTCATGATCCCATTTATTTATGGGTCTGCTTAAGACATCTTATTTCTCAGCTTTGGTGTAGCCCCATCTATAAAACGCAAGACGTGTCTAAGCAGCAAATGTGTTTCTCATGTTGCACTTAAAGGAGAAGGGATCAACACAGTATCTCGAGACTTCAAAAGGCCTCTGGTAACATTCTGTTAAAGAACCTAAACAGTCATAGGGACAGAGGCAAAATATCATCAAAGACTGAAAGCTGAGCAGGTTAATTTCCATCCAATTTATTTAGATTTAGAAGAAGGCTTGGTAATGAGGGAGTATAAATATGTAGATGAAATTACCATTTTTGCCATAGTTAAGGGGAGAGAAGACTGTGGAGAGCAATATGACAAAATAAAGACATGGTATTGACTGAAGTGAAGAATATTAAAAAAAAAGATTTAGTCAAACCTCATAGGTTTTTAAGCTAGCTGAAAAGGACCTTGCCTTTGCATCTACTTCTGTGAAAACCTCTGTTAAATGCTCTCCTGCACACGAAAGTCTAACTAAGAGTTACGACATTTAGGGAATAGGATAGGGAGTGGAAACACACTTGTAGTGTCTCTTACGAGCCAATGGTGCAGTACTATTGAGGGTGCTCTGTGCAGTTATGGTCCCTCTACATTGCTGCAGAACTTGAGAGGGTTCAGAGAGGGGCAACGAGAATGTTGGCCAGGCCATTCTATGAATGGCACAACAAATGATGCTGTCATTTTATGACTTGCTATTGTAGATTCTTTATCTTTCCTTGCCCCTCTACCCACCTTCCAAAAAGACCTACCACATCCCACTTCCATCCGTATTACAAACCCCTTTCCTCAATCATTTTCTTGTTCCCCATTTCCTTGATGACTGCCCACCCTTCCCACAGTCCAGGTTCCCTTACGCTTCACCCAGAAGTACCTCCAGATTTTCATGTCCTCAAAATCTCTATTCATACCCTTAGCTCCACTTCATTTCCTCTCCAGCTCCCCCACTGCAAAACCGTTGACACTCTATTTCAATTGCGTGATTTTGGCGCATCAAATAGCAGTATCTGCTATGGCTGGTTAGGAACTACATAAGTGTTCTTTGGCCAGATTAATGCTGTCAAAATTTTGGATAGGGCTGAGTATAATCACATTTAATTAATTAATAACTGAGATTATTACTGCTTAGACAAACCCTTTTTTTTCCCCCCTGTGAAATTTCAGGAAAGCTGTAACAGTAACCTTTTGGTCTAATTTGTTTGGATATGGTCCATTTGTTCACAGGCTGTTTGGAAGGATCAAAGCATCTTTCATACGCTTCACTTGCATAAGAAATCAGATTTAAAACTATCACAAAAAGAACTACATCTAGTATGGCTGTTCTCAATTTCACAGCATATCAACTCTGCTAAAGTTTTAATTAAAAAGTATTGATTTCTTTTCTGTCAGAGTATCACTAACAAGACTCCTAACTTCCTGTATTAGTGAGAGAAAGCTTAGCTCTGCTGAGTCTAGAGCACAATAATCTTATAGCCAGTCCCCGCCCTTGCTGGTTTGTTACTGCGTCTACTTTTTGGATATACTTGTTACAGTGATAAAACAGCTAAAATTGGTGTGCTCTTAGTCACAAGCAGTGTGACTAAGAACGGGCAAAGCTTTTGCACTGGTATGCTTTTCGTCTTGAACCTTCATGGAGCAGGATAGATAGATTTTCCTTTGTTTTGCTTAGAAGAATTTAACTTTTTAGCAGTGAACATGAAAAGAACATGAATCTGCCTATGCTGTTTTGAAGTTATTAGTAAACTAGGGAGTCGACTTTGGTATCCACAGCACAACGTTTTGCTCAAAGTTAA
Organism: Burhinus bistriatus; assembly: GCA_013397275.1. Lineage (NCBI taxonomy): Eukaryota > Metazoa > Chordata > Aves > Charadriiformes > Burhinidae > Burhinus > Burhinus bistriatus. The sequence continues at coordinate 412,388 of VYXH01006185.1, read as the reverse complement.
GACAGATTAAGATGATTAAATGACTAGAAAAAGTTTAATATTAAAAATGTGTTGACACTTAGAAGGAATGAATTTTAGAAGATAAAATAATTTTTAAGACCAGAGTCCTTTTCAAATGTAAAAATGGGGTTTAATCACAAAGAAGTTTGAAATGTAGTATCTTTACAACGTAATCTGAGATCTCTAACTTCAGTTATTCTTTTACTCATAGATAAATGTGGCTTCTTGTGATGGAAAATGCCCATCGGCAACAATTTTCAATGTCAATATTGATAGCCATTTAAGATTCTGTAAATGTTGTCGAGAAAATGGAACACGTAATCTGACTGTGCCACTACGCTGCTCAGGAAACGGCACTGAAATTATGTACGTCATTCAAGAGCCTATAGACTGCTCGTGCCAATGGAACTGAACATTACTGTGGATGTGATTTAATCTGAAGAATTAAAACCAGTTTCCTTTCACCAGGCTCTTTTGTGACCTTGGATGGCTATAGTAATCTGCAGGGAAAAAAAAAATAAAATGTCCTCAATTATGCTTTATAATTAACTTTTCACAAATTTAGTAAAAATTTTGTTTGTTGTTCTTCAAATTACAAAGAAAAATATAAATCCTTTTGAAAAAGCTATAATTTAGTCATCATTTATTTCTACTCATTGGCTTTCCAATGAGTTGTTGAAAGCTAGTTAACGTCTGTGTTTCCAGCATTTTAAAATTTTGGATTGTGGCTACCTATCAAAGTTCAGAATTTCTCAGTGGTTCTTTTCCTTTCACTTGGAAACTTCCAGTTAAGAACCATCACTGGTCCCTTGTTTAAATGGGAAAGAAGCATATTAGGGTTTTAAGAATGACTGAATTAATGTTTTAAAAAAATAGTGGGTTCAACTGAAACATTTTTTTTACTTTGCTGAAAAGTCCATCTTTTCTCCATTAAGCTGTTGTCAATGAAGAGACTCTGATTACACTGTAAGTCACTGAGAAACCCCAAGACTGTGGTCTGTAAGAACCTGTAGTATATCTCCAGAGCATATAGTAAAATAATAATAGTGTCTTGAAACCTTTGACATTTATTTAATTTTGATATATATTACAAATATGAAGCATGAGTAGGCAAAGTCTGAAGAGTTCAAGCTTTTGTACCTTTATTAAACATACCTAAAAGCCGTTTCTGATATGAAGGATTCTATTTTATCTTCATTTTTCAGGTTTCACAAATAAGAAATTGGCTGTCTACTAGCTGTAGAATAAAATTCTATGTGTACATATATTTATTAAAAAAACAGGACACTGCACATTTTAACTATTCATAATAGGTTTCTTCCTTTGTTTTCCAGTTTGAAGATTTGTGTTCAGTATATTTTTATAAAATACATCAAAAATGTTTGGTTTTCTTTTTTTTTTTTAAATATTGAGATTTGGACTATTGACTGAATTTAGGATTCATAATTTTTGAGTCAAGGAAAAAAAATCCAGGTGAAATATATGTTTTGAAGGGCTTAGATGAGCTACTCATGTCCAATCAGGCTGTGAATATCCATGATTCAGCATCTTAAACTGAATATGCTCTCCCCTTTATTAAACATACTACATAATCTTATCTTAAAAACTAAGGATACAAGTTATGTTTGTTTTTAGAAGACTACTTTGCTTTATAAACTCACTGAACGAAACTGGTTTAAATGATGACAGTGAGAGTTTTGCCATTGACCTCAGTGTGGCCAGTATTTTCCTTATGGAAATTGTTTCAGAATTAAAATTCTTGTCTAAAAGTCAGAAAACTTTTGGACAAACAGTTTTGATTTCAAGCTGTCATCGTTTAATTACAAAATGGCTTTATTATTACATTGGTTTATACAATGAAAAATAAGCAATATAAAATAAAAACCCTTAAAATCCAAGGTTATTTTGCTACTTTGAGTGACAAATCTTTAAACTTTTGCTGTATTCAGTTGGACGGCTTATAAAGAAAAATAGCAGATGCAATGAACTCTGTCTTTACTAATAAGATTGTCATCTACTCATCCGTCTCCTTAAAAATAGTGACTTGGTTTAAAAATTAAAGAACAATCCATTGTATTATCCGTAAAATATTTAACCATTATAAAAAATAGTGATCACCTAGCAATCAAAATAAAGTGCCATTCTGAGAAAGTCTACGTTTCTTTTGCATGTTTTTATGATTTATATGGCAGATATTTCAAGTTGTTATATACTAGGCCCTAGAACCAAAATATTCTCTGATATTGCTGTTGGAACTTGTGTACAGAAACTTTTCATGCAGGCCAGAACGGGAAATTAAATCCTAGTCATAGCCATAATGTTTGTGTACTCATACAGCAAATTAGACGGACAACTTTTAAAAGAAAAATACATCCTTAGGGTCTTTTGATTTATTAACATAGAGATAGAAATCCTATATTTGCATCAAGACAGTTTGGCCAAAAATTTCTTAATGAATTTAGCATCTGATAAATTACTTAAGGAAGTTCCTACAAGATAGCATTTTTCTACATAATGACCAAACACTTGTTGTGTTTCAATTGAACAGCTGTGCTTTTTGTAAGCAATATGCTTTTGTAAGATTTAGAACTGTATTTGTAATTAAAGAGAAATTAATAAATATTATTTTGCAGAATGCTAATAAATCATTGTTGATGCATTTAATTTACCTGTGCCACTATAAATGAATGATACTGCAGAATCTTAGATAAACCTGGAAATTAAAAGCAGTTATGCTTAAAATTAAGTCCATGATAACCAGCAATAGGAAAATGGTGTTAAAAGATCCTTTTCCCACTTACTCAGTTTGGTTTTTTAAGTGCAACAATCAATAGGAGCTGTGTCAGGATCATACCTGAAGCCTACAGCAAAATCTTACATCTTCAGTGGAGCTGGATATGGTCGAATATTGCCTTTCATTTTACAACTAAACTTGAGATTCAGACTGCTTTGGCCTGATCAGAAAGTGAACACCTGTTAAACTTGTGAACCATTTTCTGGACAACCATCCACCCCCGTTACCTCCATGAAGGTAACATTGGCAGCATGCAGTATGTTTTGTATAATGTGAACTCGCCCTCACAGGCCTTGTAACGGAGAGAAGGTTTGAATGAGCCTGCAGTGTGGCAGGACTGTTCTGATCCAAATATTTCCTCACTCTGTAACTGAAATAGAAATGCAGATGCAGTTTGTGGTTCTGTCTTAGTTTCCTCATCTCTCTTCAGCTCTGCATTCCTGCCTCAACCCCTAGCCTTCAACCGTGCGTAACCCTGCTTGCACAGGCGTCTTGTGAGCTGGTTTGGAAAGCCGATCCAACTCAAACCCAACCTAGTTAAATACCAAAATTAATTAGTTTGTTTATTATTGACTAAAAGAGCTTTAATACCCACAGAGTTCCCTCCTTTCTACATTCTCTGCAGCTAAGACTCAAATAATTTCTACTCCCCTAAAGGAAAGGCTGGGAACGCATGCCTCTCTCAAACTCCCACACTGCCGCTGGAAAATGCAAGGAACTGGGGAGAAGCTGTGTGCGTGACCAAGCGCTCTCCTGACGCTGCAGTCCTGCTGTGCCCTGTCATTGCCCCCATTTGTAGCTGGTTCCACTTGTTCTTCACTCCTACATTTCCACTGCTCTGTTCTCCCACTTGTGCTTGCAAAAGGAATGCCACAATATAAAGGCTTACCCATAAAACTATGCAGGTTTTTTTAGCGATTAATGTGAACTTATCTCTCTACTTAGAATCAGATTGTAACTGAATATGCCTCTGTAAAATAGTAAGGCTTTGGCTGTTTTATTTATAATATGACTTTAATAATTCCATTGCCTTATTACCACATCATTTTTTAAGACCACTTCTTGCCCCAATATGTAATCAGAATTTGAAATACAGCTTTTAATATTGGGTTTAAGCCACTTACTCTGTGTTTTCATTAACAAAATACAAGACAGAGTATAGGTATACAGACAGCTAATATTCTCAATTTTAGCTGGCCAAATCTGTATATTAGAAACTGAGAGTAAAACTTAATACATTTGCATGATTTATTGCTTTTCCACATTGCAGGCAGACACCTTCCCAAATACATGCACGGGTGTATTGGTGAAAAAACTATTTGCACTGAGGTCTTTGTTGCTAGTTTCTTTTGAGAGCAGGATCAGACCTGCAGTATGTTGTTTGAACATAAGTTACAAGCCACGTAATATACTGAAAGGTGGAGGCGTTTACAAGAACACGCTCCAGGGTGACAAATGGTCACTGTTCTGTTCACAGTCACAAAATACTGCTTCAGATATGGCTTCTTTCCCCTTTCTTTCATGCTCTGTTCTAGCTGACACAAATTCAATTGTTTTTTTCTTGACCCCTTGTACTGCTGATAAACTCTGCTTACAGAGCATGGATTATTTTTTTTTATTATCCATTGGTTCCATATATCTCTTTGCACCTCTTTTTCCTCCATCTCTCCTTTTATAAGAATTTAAAGGACAAACTCAATTTCCAAATATAGAGGTTCACCTTTGTGTAGAAACTTACTGCCAAATAAATGCGTAGGTATCAGTCAGGAATACTGTGGCAGTAGGAAACATTGACTTGAACTAATTTTTTGCTAAGTTCTGTCCCATCAAATCCTTTTCCAGAGGTCACCTTGTGGTTATGCTGCTGGTGTAATTATGTACGGGTGTATGCCTTATGGAAAAATCCCACAGATGTGTATTCTAGTACTGGGGACAAAACATAAATGAGTTGTCACAAATAACTATAACAATATAGCAATCATGGAGGGGCAGCATGAAGACCAGAACATCAGCAGAAAATTTTTATAATTACAGTGGGATATTAGTACTATATTTCCTAGATTAGGTTGGATTTCACACTCCCAACCACTCTGGGGAATATATTTTCAAAAAACATTCATGATGTGAACATAAAAGATCTTTCAAGAGGTAGACTTCAGCACTTAACATTAATGCAAAAGAAAAAAAGCTTTTATTGAGGAAGGGTTATGGCCAAGAGGGTCTGTACATAACACTGTGTACTAAATTTTCTCTAACCTTTCTTTAAATGCTGTGTGGAGCATGCAAGCTGCCTATAGAACAAGGAAACTTGAAAAATTATCTATCCATTATCATCAACAAGTCACCACAGCTCAGGGTGAAAGGGCATATTCAGAGCTGAAGAACAATGAACTCCAGCAACTGCAAATACAATTCATTGACTAGTTCTTGGCAGCCACTTTAGAACTACCTTTTTTGCCTATTTTGAAAAATAATTCTACATATAGACCAATTAGGTGGTCATATGCCTATCGAAATCAGTGGTAAAAGATTCCCTAAGATCAGGGATTTGAGAATCTCACTCAAAGGAGGTAGTCTGAAAAAAATGTCTTATACATGTAGTTTCTACTTTTACAAGTAGTTTTTGTATGAAGAATGGGGGAACTTGAAGAGCCGCTTCTGTACTGATGTTGCATTCTGAAGAAGACTAACAGTTAATGATGTTAAAACTTAATCACTAGAACTGCTGAATAAAAGGAAAGTTGATATGTTTTGGGGAGTGTTCTTTTGATTAAGGTGGAATGTGCCTCGCATACTTAATTTAATGAAGTTAAAAAAGAGCGGGCTCCTGCTGTTGTCTTGAAAATTGTCCCATTAATAAAGCCTCCCCTTGTGCTTGGTGATTACAAAGTGCTCTAGAAAAAAAAAGGAGTACGTTTGCTTTGTACAACAGTTGAATAGGCAACAGCTAGTTTGTGGCACTTACAGCTAAAACTGTGTTCAGGTGATACACGCATGTGCGCTCCCTATACGTGTGTGTTTATCAGAGAGAGAGAGAGAGAGAGAGACTGACTCAGGGTTTTGAGATCAGGGGTTTCATTGCAGCAGCTTTTGATGTACTATGTCTGTCTTTGAGCCCGGGTAACATAAAAGCTTTGCAATGGTATTTTTTCTGGTGAGATTAAGCCTGCCTTGTTTACTGGAAGTTCTAAATAAAGCTCTAATTAAAAAGTGTATTCCTTATTTCATGATTCAAAGTTCAGTTGGATACAGGTTTTAGGAAAAATAAGGAACAACCCATTGAAGAACAAGATACTGTCTTGACAGAAATAATTAGGTGATGGAGCACCTAAAAAAATACACAGTAAATAATATCAGTGTTGATCATTTTCATGGTACATACATACAGTAGCACTAATTTTTATTTATTTTATAACTACTTTGTCTGGAAATAATTTGTGAACAATTTTTATCAGCTTATTAAATGTATTTAATGTCAAAGAGCACAATGGAAAACTAATTTTCTATTAAAAAGGTTACTGTGGGGACAGTAAGGGCAGTGAGAATTACGCTGAGGCAAATTTCCCTCTGAATTCACTGCTTCAAATCTGGCCAAAGGCAGATGTCACCCAAAGTTTTTGTCTGAGCCGAGTTCTTGTTCAGTAGCCTGTGGGAAATAAATCAGTGGTCCCACTGTTACGTATTCTTATCTATATTTCATTTATAGATGGTAACTTTGTGTGGGACTTCTGTACAGAGGCCAACAGCTTGATAAGGAGAATCAGAAATTCTGCCCCAAGGAGGTAAACGAAGATCTTTACAGTGACTCCAGCAGCAAGACAATGTCAGTGTCTATTTCTCCTCTGGGGCCAATCTCTGTGTTTTACAGTAGGGATATTCACTGGTGGGGAAACTGGTGTCACACTGGGGAGCAATTTTATGGGTTCCGAGACCAACTTTATTTCTGAGACTAGCTTTATTCCTATGCAGACTGATTTAACCCTTTTCATGTAAAATCTTGAATGCAAAAACATCTGTTAAGAGTCTAGCTAGTTAAAAGGATACAACACAGCACTTCAGGCAAATGGCATCGATGATTGTATTTGTTACTAATACTTCCCACAGATGTACTCTGAAATGCTACAATGCTGTTGTGGTTTCAGCAGGATTGGCCCAATCAGGCAGAAGGACAGATGCTCGCTCTCTCCTGCTCCGCTTAGAAGGGAGGCAGGAGAGAGAGAGAAAAAGGGACTTAAGAGTTTAGAAGGAATTAAACTACTTTAATGAAAATATTAATAATAGAATAATAAGAAAATGATGAAATATATACAAAACTGTATCAAGCTCCCAGGATGATGATCATGTCACCAGCAGGCACTGGGGAAATCCCAGACTAGAGTCAGTGACGGATGGGAACTGGATTCTGGATCTGGATTCCGTATCTGGATCAAAGGCAGATGAACAGAGTCCTCCTTAGACACCAGCCATTGAAGAAAGAGGGCTGATCCTTGGATCCCTCAGCGGCAGATGGGATGGAATACCCTGTTGGTCAGTTTTGGGTCACCTGTCCTGTCCGCTCCTCCCCACAGGTGTGACCCCTCTACACCTTTCTGCTTCCAGCTCTCCAAGGGGGCAAATAACAGAGTTGGCTGGCCTTGGGTGTTACAGCAATAAGGATAAGCAAGAGCCTCTCTGCATTCCATTCCTCGGCATCAACTAGAAACATGGGTCTGATCACTCTGAGAGTGAACAGTTTTCTGCACAACATGCTGTGAACTTCAGTAGTTAGAAGAGGCCTAGCTAAAAAGTAAAGTTACTGAACAAAATTGGTACTGTTTTACCTCAAACCAGGACAAATGCCTAACTGGAAAGCATTTTCTCAAAGCAAATTAAAGCCAGCACCCCTGGGAGCAACTTCCCCATTTTGCGCACGCTTATTTATAAAGCCCCGAAGACACCGCTATGACATGCGAGAGGAGTTGAGGAGGATCTGCCGGCTGGGGCCACGCTCCAGCACCGCCGGGGAAGAGAACCCTGCGGGGCTGTAACGGGGCCCGTCCCATGGGGCCGCTGCGTTACAAAGCGCAGCGGCTCCTCACAGCGACGCCCGGCCTGCCGCCCCCAGCCCCTCAGCACCCTCCCGTTTCCTTCCATCCCGGCCATTCCGCAGGAACAGTTGGACGGTGACGCCCTATAGACATATACATCCACCTTAGCATTCCAGCAATTTTTTTAATTTTGAAGAAGCCTTTGCCTTGCTGGGCTCCGCCTGGCTCCGCGGCGCGGCCTCACCGCCGGATGCGGGAAGGTGCCCGTCCGCGCTGCGCCGCCGCCGCCGCTTCCCCTCACGCTCGTCCGGCCCCGCAACCGGCGAAGACACCCGCCTCGGGACCGGCCCGGCGAGCCCCGGGTAGCGGATCTGCTCCTCCTTAGGGACCGGGAAATAAGCGGGAAGCTTCGGGTTTGAACCCCCGCGACGGCTCCGCTGGGCGTGAGGGGACCCGAGGGCCAGCAGCCGGGCCCCCGCCGCAC
>VYXH01006185.1:385498-403188 GCA_013397275.1 Burhinus bistriatus | reverse complement strand
GCTCCCCGCAGCCCAGCGGACCCCGCTGCTCGTCGTCCCCGCCGCTTCGACCCTCCCTCCGCCGGCCAGCAGCCGGGGAAAGGGCAGGAAAGGCCAGAACAAATAGGGGGGTGCGAGATGGGACAGAGAAAGCGAGGAGGGGGATAAGAAAGCGGCCGGACCGGAGGGCTTGTCCGGCCGCCGTCTCCCGCCTCCCCTCCAGAGAAGCGAANTTTCGATGAGCAAATTTAACAAATTATCATAAACTTACAGTTTATTCCTCACAGACACCCTGGCAGGACATATCGGTTCTGCAGGTGTGCTTAGTACTTCCCCAGAAAAGTGTTTTAAGGCTTATTTTGAACACTGACAAAGGGTCAACTTGCTAGAAATATGTATTGTGGAAAACAATCAGTCTCTTGGGGAAAGTGGAAGGGGTTACACTGATTTCAATGAATTTTGATCCAGTAGTCACTAGTAAAAATTACAAAACCCTGACAGTTTTTACACTTTTTTTTTTTTTTAAATTACTAATGAACACCAGACACATCCACAGTTCAGTGAAGTTAAAGGACGGCCTTCTGCTGATCTCAGGAAACTATATGAGGCCTAGGAAGAGGCAGGGCCAGGGTGAAGACACAAATCTCGGGTGCACCATTGGCTGCTGCTGTATCTATGTGAAGTATAAATATGTGTGTTAGTTTTTCTCTTCTTATGTCTTAGAATTTTTAACACAATTTTGTTCTGAAGCTGTTGTGATTCAAACACATAAGAGACACTGGGACTATAACATTTCTTTATGGATCAAGCAATTCTTCTCCTGATTTTATTAAAATATTTATTTAAGGTAAGAAAAATATTCTTTTTTTGAAGGTGGGTAGATACTGCAATTGAATGTTCAACATTTATGTTTTGTGATTTGGACTGCTTTTTTGTCTTTCTAGCAGTCACAGGGAGCTCTCAGTTATTGCTACTAAGCACTCCCAGTCTTCTGTTCAAATTGTTGGAAGCTCTCTTGAGATCCTTAATCTGCTTTATTACCTGCTGCTTCTGGTTTAATGTTGTTCCCCAGAAGAAGTAAGAGATCTTTAAGTCCTAAACTAGCTCATATTGCTGTGTAAATTGTCATCTTTTGGACACTGCAGACACATGGACTGTGATGCTGGAAATTCAAGATTATTTTGGTACCCAGGGGTATACTCTGGCTGTGCCTTTAGAAAGTGTACTTCTGCAAAAGGTATTTCGTTTTCTGATCCGAAACTGCCATTTGTGGCTTAGCCCTTTGTGTTTAATTTGAGTGCTATTAAAAGAACCACATACATAGGAACCACGTGTATCTTTCTGCTTAATTTTCTAGTATGGTTTGCAATAGTCTTGCCCATATTTCTCTGTATTTAGTTTTTGTATGTGTAGTCTTTATTTTACATACAGCTTAACATGCTTTGCAGCAAAGGTGATTTCAAAGCTTTGTCAATTATTCGTGCAAATACCACTCCATTCCTTTAGAGAAGAGAGCCATGTATTTGGGGTGCTGAAACGCCGCTGTGGTACCCAGCCTCCCAATATATTCCTCCAGAGTATCCAGATAGTGTCTGGTTGCGCTGGCCAATGTTGAGCTTGAGAACAAGTGATTTTTGTGGAAACCGTGGTGCAGCAGTCTGTGACCCACCTTACTCAGGGAAGTTTCCTGACAGAGTACTTGACAGTGCCTGGCTCTTAAGGGTTGTGGTACAGGGTGAAATAAAGACTTCAGCAAGTTCAGTATCATGCTGCCAGCAGTGACGACAAGCGGATCCTTGGGGAGGACTGTAAGAACAGCATAATATGAGAATTACCTATACTGTGTTAGTTTCCCACCATTTGCAGCTTAAGGACTTCTTCAGAAAGATGTAGTTGCAGTGCATTTTGTGAGCTTCAGTGTAGTTCTCTTCTATGAACTAGTCTGGCCTCCTCTGAAGCCCATTGAAACTTTTAATACTCATTTTAAGCTTTGTCAGATAAACTATTTATTTTGTGAAGAGCTGCCTCTTTTTGTTTGCTTTGAATCTGGAGCATACCAGCTACATTTCATCTTTCACAGTTCTTGTACTTGAAGAGAAAATGAAAAATCAATCTCTGCTACTTCTGGCTACTTAAGATTTCATGGACCTCTGTTGTATTTCCCCTCAAGTGCCTCTTTTTCAGGCTGAGGAGCCTACTTGAGTCATCTGTTGAGAAGTAGTCAATAGCAGAAGTCAGTAAGTGTTTGTTGTGTAGGTCTCCTGACTGGTGTGTAGTTAGCCTGAAGATAGATTTGAACCTTAGCTCTTTGTGGTCAATTTATTTTTCTTTTTTTATTGCTGCAATCTTTGCGTAAGGGCCTGAAAAGTACCAACAAAGTGCTGGCAACAAAAATGGACATTCTAAATCCCTCTCATCAGATATAAGTATGGTAAAATTTCTATGTACATTTGCAAATTTAGTTCTTGTTTTTAGGTCTAGGAGTATGTATTTATGTACAGTAAAATGGCATACTATATTGCTGATGGTGGAAAATTATTAAAAATGGTTAATTCAATTATTGGCAAATATACATTTTTTTATTATCCTTAAAAGCAGACTTTCCTACCCTTTGGATTGTCTGGACTAGATTGTTTTCAGGGAACGCAAGCCATGATGCCTGACTGACTGCTAGCTGTGATTACAATATGTACATTGCAAGTGCAATCTCTGACCTCGTTTCTAAAATGATGACAGATTTCTCTTTTCCTAGTATGGCATATTTGGGTTAACTGACATGGTGTAGCCACCTCTGGAGAGAGAAAGAAAAATAGAACCTGTACCTGCAGAACTTGTAAAAAATAATGAAGCCTCTGTGTGTCACGCAGTAGGGCTAGTGATACTGGTTCATATAAAAACTGTTGCTAGCTGACAAGTTCTAGGTAAAAGTAGTTAAAATTGATAGAATTTATTCAGTTAGAGATGCATTTTCTGCTAAGTTGCATTCACATATGTTTCTGTTACAGGGTTCAGAGAGTCTAGACTGTGACCAAGTGAAAAAGCCTGCTAGAGCAGTTTTGATGGAGTGGACCAAATTGCCCAAAGGAGAGGATCCAGACTATTATACTGTAACATACCAGTGCACAGATGCTCTCAGTCAAAAAGTAAATTTCATCAATCTACGTGATAAGTAGTTCCAAATGTATTTAAGCTGTAGATACCCGTAGTTAGTAGCATTGTGTGTTTGTTTTTTTTAAAAAAAATGTAAAATAGCAAATAAAGAGAAAGTTTGGAAAACTTGTATTGAATTCTGTAGTTGATGTCATTTATGTGCACTCTTAGAGTCCTGTTGAAGCCGGTGGGAATTAAGTAAGGACCCTTGAGTATCCTGGTTGAATAAGGATAGATAGGCATATGTTCAAAGTTAAGAATATGCAAGTTCTTCAAGGTGCTGTGGTTAGGAGGAAGAGTTTAACTTCTCCAGGAGGGGCACAGACACTACCCCCAGATCTCTGTGGGAGGGCGTTGTTCTTATTTTGAGTACAGGTTGTTCTGGAACTTAAAGAAAATAAAAGGATTTTAATATGAAGGTGTTTGTTAATAGTTTGATTTCTAAAAGGTTTTGTTTTACATGCATTGAGTATTTTGCAGTTTAACTGCAGCCTTAAGTTTGACGTGCTGCAGTATACGCTACCCTTTAAAAAACTTCATTAGATCATTTATGAATCACATTTTTATTACTTTCACTACATCCAGAAATTCTTTTAACTTGCAGAATGTAAGAAACATTTCTAAAGTTGAAGGGAAAGCTGTCAGTACTACAATTCCACTTGAGGAAAATAAGAAGTATGATATTACAATAGAATCCCTGAAAAACGGCCGAATCTTAAGTGTAAAATCATTTAAGACACGTAAGTAGAGTAGCACAAAAATATTTTGGTATTGTTATAGTTAGTCTAATATTGAAGATTAAAGAAGTAGGTCTTGAAATCTTGAGCTTAGTCATGTATTAGAAACTTTCCATCTATGTCTCTGTTCAACCATGAAGAGGAGAAGGAATAGTTTTATATAACTCATTTGGTTAGTGTAACAATTCTGCAATATGGGACTGATGTAAAAGTTTGGGAGATTTGTAAATGTTACAGGCTTTGCTATAATACAGCAGTTCCAGGAGAAGAGATTTATACAAGAGGACCATTGAGAAAGTTACTTAAAGCCTGGCAATTTCATATCAATGTAGGGTTGTGATTCTTTATCTTATAGAAATTAAATATATTGCTTAAATATTAAATATCATGCCATTTTGTGACAGATCCTCTTTAAAAAGTGTTAATGAGTAGCTCGAAGATCTTAGTATTGTGACTAAATGGGGCAGACTTTTAGTATAAGAATTTGTGAGTCTAGCCACTGAACTTATAAAAACATAATTTATAGCTGTAAATCTGTTCAGGACCACAAGTCCCACCAATTACTAGAATGAAAGGGCTTTCTATTTATTTTTTTAATTGCTTTAAAATAGTTTCTAGCATTACTTTGTACACATTACAAGCTCATACTAGCTTGTATGTAGCTTGTCCTACAGACTAGGATCCGAATACAAACAAGATCATTGGGAAAAACACATAGTAAATTGAAAACGTTGCAGCAGCCATTGACTGCTGAAAGTACGTTCAGCAAGCTATAGGAAATAATTAATTCATGGTTATTCTACTAATGTGCTGCTGCACTTGACATCTTTTACTTAACTGATATTCTCGCAAAGTATGTAATTCTACAGTTAAACGCTCCTTAAACTGTGCACTTTTATTTCTGGTTGCCTCAGACATAAGTTTACGTACCATGACAATAAAGAAGACCATGACTTTCTTAGTTGCTCAGTAAGACATTTTCTGTTTTGAAACTACCTTTCTTTCCCTACTGTGTGTATCCCTCATCACATTGTAAAAGAAAATAATAATATTGCTAATGCAGTAAAACTTTGAGCTAATTATTCCCTTATTGTAAAAACAGTATTTATTTTCTCTTGGTCTACTAGGTGGAATTTCGGAAAATGACATCAAAACATTTGTGACAGCTACTACAGTGTCTTTTAATTGCAGTACAATAATCAAAGAATTTTCAGTTTCAGTTTTACTGAATGAAACTTCTCAGATTATAAAAAAAAACAGTGGATTTTTTGTATGGAATAATTTGACACCTGCCACCTTATATACATTTACGTTTATATTTGAACAATTACATCTGGAATTTATAAATGTGTCTCAGTCCCTGGATGTTCAAGCTGAAACAGGTATATATTAGTTTGTTGTAGTCATAGTGAATGCAAGGAAGCACTTCATATTTTCTAGAAGAGTTAAAAGTAAATTCTAAAAAGCCTGTATTCCAATTTACAATTTTTAATAGATGTGAATTATTTAATTTCTAGAAAGCTGAAAGAAATGGAATGTTAATGACATAGAAAGGTTATTCTTAGTATTTTTAGGAGCAAGAATTCAAGTTTGTATATGCAAACATTGTAAGCTAACTACATTTTTTGCAGTCTAAAATAAAGTGAATGTTGAGGTTTAGCATTGTAATTATTTGAGTGTATGGATTAAATTTGCTATATAGTTTTAATGAGAAGGCAGGGAAGATCCTGAATTTGACAGGGATTTGGAACACTTCGCCAGCGTTCAAAGCGATGGTTTGGTACTACTGAGTGGCTAACCTAGCTGCACTGTTTTGTTAGAAGTACTTTGATGGAGGCTGGATTCTGAGGATGTTACGGCTTGATGTGTAACTTCATTCCTTTAAATGTGCTACTCTGATAATGCAACTTAAAATCTTTAAAATTAGGAACACAGAAGAAAGGATGATATAGGCTCAAATTCAACAAAATAATTATTGTCCTAAACTTGAAACTATTAAAGACGAACAATTTGTTAACTTCAGTTTTAAAATTTAAAAAATGAACCATCAGAAACTAAACTTAAAGAATACATTTTTTCCAAGAGTGGGATAAAAATTAATGGATCTCTTTTTTTTTTGCTTCAGTGGGATGTAGTTGATACTCTTTTAATTCAGTCAATCAGATTTTTTAGGACCCTCGGGATTTTGAAGGAGGGTTGATTCATAATTACTGAATTTTTTGATGTTTGCTATCATGAATTAATTTAATGCTATCTTAATCAAAATGTGTAATTATTGTACCACTGCAATGAATGGTACAGACATCTCTAAAATCCTGTCCTTATTCACCTGTAGGCACCTGTTCCCAAGGGTGGGTGGCATTCCAAAGCAGCTGCTATCGAATGGGTAAGGAGAGCAAGCCATGGAAGGTGGCACAACGGATCTGTGAAATGTCTTCACGAGGGACGCATCTTCTTGACATAGGGAGTGAAGAAGAACGTGGTTTTATTTTGTCTTATCTCCAGACAATTAGTCAAATAATCATGTTATGGACGGGTCTTAATGACCTAAAGGTCAGTCTGTTTTATCTTCTTTGCTATTACATATATAGAAGCAGGAGAATTTTGAAATATATAGCCCAGTTCTTTGGAGTAAAAACCACTACACAGTAAATTGGTTGGTTTTTTGTGTTGTTAGTAGTTATAAGAGGAATCATTATTTCTTCCTATTTAGAAATACTGAAAATATTCAGCAGACCATAGCTGGGAAAAAAAAGACATAGTTTATACATAACCTGTTTAATTTTTCTTTTTTTTGTGAGTACTTTGCAGGGATATTGTTCTGCCTGTAGGTGGTGCTGCATTACCAGATTTTAAATCTTATTCTATATGTGTTACTTACTACGGATATCAAAGTCTGGGGTTGGCTTTCTCAGTTTTGATGCGGGTCTGAAATGTTGAGTGTTGAGCTTATCAAGGTCTGTCCCATATGGAGGGATGCTAGATAGCCAGTGGAAAAGGGATTGGAGCAAGGTATTTCTTGTAAAAAGTTTCCTGTTCCTCATATTTGGGATACGAGGGTTCTTAATCCCATCTCTGCTGTTATTAAGTGACTCACTGTGGTGTGGTGAGTGATTTGGGAACAGCTATGGAGATAAATAAACGTATTGGGAAAGCTCTCAGAAAGAAGGAGGTACTCTGCCAGAAATATGGGAGGATCCAGTCTTCCTGTGATTAGGCTTAGTGAAAACTTCTTTTGTGGTAAGTATCAGAAGGTTGGGAGAAAGCCGCCGTTCTTCAGTTTGGTAAATCTACACTCAGAAATTTAATTTTAATATTGTTTTGGTCAAATTAATTTTAAAAGAAAAGCTGTGAAAAACAGTAAAAACAAAGTAAACTTTATTTGTAAGGGCAGGAGGTAAGTGACGTTATAGACAAAATTTTGTTTTGCAGGCTCTGTTAAATAACTTAATGGGGCTACATAAACAAGTCAGAGTGGGATAACATGCAAACTGAGAAAACATAAACCTGTCTAGGTTTCTGGTTAGAGAAGCACGCTCCTGGGTAGTCAAGCACCAGTAATATGTGCATTCTACATGTAGTATTGTTTTATGCATGAGATTTTAGAAATCTGTAATTTTTTCACCATAATGATATTAATCTTAATCAACTAGGTATTTTAGAAATAAAGTAGTATTTGTACGAGACTGCTAGAAATAGATGTCCCATGGGACCATATTATTTTTGCAGATTGGAAAGGTGGTTTTTTTTTTTTTCTTTTTAAATGCTGAATACACAGAAAAGAGTTAATTGCCAGTTTGGAATTTGTCTGTTAGCCAACTGTTTCATCATTACATGCATTTTTATGTTTGTGGGAGTCTATTCAGTTAAATGAACTAGATGAGCACCTTGTTTTAAGTGTAGCAAGGGATAATAATAAAATGCTTGTTTTTCAAGGAGTGCTTTCCTAAATATTTGTATTTAATTAGCATGTTCAAGTACTACATGAACATGTTACAGTCCTTCTAAGTGTCATTGTTGTCATTTGCTCTCATCTTAGGAGAACTCCAAATTGTATTTACACCAAATTGGACTTACCCCAGGAGTTCAAAGATCATGGGACATATGCTAGGAATTGCAGGACTTGTTTAAAATCTGAGATAAAAAGTACAGATTCAATTATTTTTGCATTCTCTTTCATATTTGAACTACTAGGGAGTTAAATTTCTGTTTTCAAGGTCTTTTTCTCCCAGTACCCATGGGACTTGAAATATTGTATGAAATTAAATGGAAGTTGAGACTATAACCTACTCAGAAGATTTCAGCAGCCTTAGGAAAACTACCAAGCACAGTGACACTGATAAAATTTAGCAACGTTGTGAGCAGGATTAGTTCTGTAGCATTTGTATTCTCTCAGTTTCTCCTTCTTTAACCCTATTTTGATTTGTATCTGCATTCAAACCCTTCCTGACAAGGGTGAGCATTCTTGTGAAAGACAGCAGGGACCCTGCAGATGTAGGTCAGTGCACTGGGTAACAACGAATGGAGCGTTTTGGTGATACCTCATGTCTGTTCTAACACTCTGTGCAATTAGGAGTTAGGAAGTGGAAAAGGTAGCCAAAGACTGTTGACTTGAGGCTTCTCATACAAGCCCTGCTACAGAGGTTTGTATCATAGTAGTATCATCTTGTGGCTTCCTGTGCTTGTAGTTAACTCTGGTGCCCAGGAAGACCAGTATAAGAAAAAAGTATGCATTGATCTATGTAGTATTTTTGAAAGGGCAGGCTAGACATACAAGTCTTCCTGAAAGTTAAGTTGAACTATTTTATACAACTGAAAATCTTCTTTGCTGTCTTGGGAAAATGAAAGACATCACAGTATTTTGTTTGATTTTTTTCAATTCAACGGATGAATTGAAAAAAAAATAGGCTTAGTCTCAACAAACATGATTTTTTGGTTGTTTTCTGAGAGAAATGGAAAAAATCTTTTTTCTCCTTCCCCTCCCTGCTTTTGAATATCTTTAGCAAAATGGAAAAGCAATGGAAGTCTTAAAATTATGGTGATACATTAACTTTTCTCAATTACAGTACTTAAAGCATTTACTTAGATTGTAGGACCACTGACTTGCTGTGCGTGAAAGCACTTATGCTAGTATACCTCCTGAGAGTGCTCCAATGTCATGCATAAATGTGTTGGGTTTTTTATTAATCCCCTGTACGTGTTAGTATATGTTAATGCAGTACAGACAAACCTGTCTCCCACTAGACGGGTATTGTAATGCTGTGAGCATGTTCTAAAAGCGTTTTTTCTTCAAAATATCACATTGTCCCAATCTAGTATTTGTAGGGTTCTGCTGGAGATACTGAAAGTACCTCAAAGGTTAGGAACTTGGAGTCAGGTGTGAGTGATTGTCCTAACTGCTGAGCTACCGGCCAATGGGAGAAAGGGGAAAAGACAGCAATTCCTCATCTGATTGTGAATCTAGCCCTGGATATTTTTCAGCTACGCTATTTTTGCTTTCAGATGGAATTTATGAATATTTTTGACTGACTGAATTTTTTTTTAAGTGAATAACATTTTAAAAAAATTATCCATCCATGATTATTAGTTTTTTTTGATTAATAGTGGATTTTAAAGGATTGTTTGCAATGATAAAACACTCTACATTAGCCTTATGTGGCTTCTATTATATTATATTATTACCCTGTAATCTATTGTAATAGAAGGGATAGAATTTTACACTGAAATATTTACTTCATTCAATATGTTCCTATATAACTAATTTGTATAAATGAATATACAAATTTTGGATGTTTAGGAGGTATGCTCGCAATGTCATAAGCCTTAATCATTCATCAATATAATGTAAAAATACATGGAGTTTTTGTTTAATTTTTTTTCAATGTAGGAAGAAGGTCAGCTCTTGTGGACAGATGGATCTCCTTATCTTCTAAAGGCTGGTGTCTCAACTTTGTCAATGATACCAGAAAATGAAACTGACTGCTATGCCCTTCAGAGAGATCCCACTGGTCCAGACTATTTCTTCACAGGATTTTTCTGCTATATACAGCTACCATATATTTGTGAATATGAATGTAACTATGTTTCTTTCAATCTTTTGCATTTATTTTTAAAAACCTTCCCTCAATTACGTTTATCTTTGAAGACATGCATATAAAAAGTTTGTTGTGGTTTTCAATGATTTTTTCATTTTTTATGTTCTTTTTCAGTACCTCTGGTACCAGAAAACTTCACATTTAGTGTGCATGATATCAAGACAACTGAAGCTGTATTTGCGTGGAGTGATATGGACGTACGGCTTAAGTCAGGCTTTGCACTTATAATTAAGTACTATTTTGATCAGTGGAAACCATACATTCTGAGCTTGCCTGTGAATACAACTCAAACAAAAATTGTGCAGTTGTCTCCTGGCCTTTGCTATAGTTTTTTATTAGCAGCAAGGAACCCAAAAGGGGCACAGTCTATCTTAAGTCCAATTCTGAAGGTTGAAACAAGTAAGTTACGAAATAAATAGCAGTAATAACCAGATAATCGTACACTTTTTATATTTTTCCTTTAATTACACTATTCCTTTTGTTGTCTGAAAATATCAATAGCTCTGAACATGAACATGAATTCTGAATCCAAGATTGGTATAGTGGATTCCAATGTCTTCATTTTGCTTTTGTGCTAAAATTCTTTATTGAGATTGATAAAGACAAACTCGGGAGTTTTCAGTGGCCACAAGCAGAAAGCCATCTGCAGATTCTGTTTCTGTGAAGTATATTTTAAAAGCTTATTCTTACCACAATTTTACTCACAGAATTCCTGGTGATGTCCAGAGGGAAAGCTGGATGTCAGAGTAGCAGTAAGGTATTTTTTGGCCACACTGATGAAATGCAGAAGCATACATTCCAATATGAAGTAAAAAATTTTGTTGGACTAAACAGAGATATCCCTATATATCTGCAGTAAAGATTAAGACAAGCTTCATGGTTTGAAAATGCATTGTGTTTTGACCCACTGCATGATGAACTATGACATAAGAAAAATTCCTGAACAATTAACTTGTCTTCTAGTAAAATCTAGCTGAATGAAACCAAATGAAACCTGCCAGTTGGTAGAGATGAAAAGTAACATTGCATCTAAAGGTGATCAAATGGACATGTCCTCAAAGAAAAATTGCTTCATGGACACAATTTTAGGTGCAGATTTTCTCCAGGTTCCTGTTTCTGTGGTACTGGGAAAATACTCAGATTTACAAAAGTTAAAGAAAACATACCTAACATTTTTACCAATTCTGGCAAGGCAGTCCAAATATGAGACAGAGGTCCATTTTCTTAAAGTCAGAACAAAATACAGATTTTTCTTCAGGGGAAAGAACTGTTCCTTTTCTCCAGCCAGTACATTTGGTACAGTTCACTACTTCTTCTGGGCTGCTTTAGTGCACTTGAAAGTCCTCCCATCTCCTGTGCCTACCAACTTCTCTGCTCCCTAATCTGATGGTTTGTTTTTTGTATGTAAGACCTTGTAACGCAAGTTACCTCTGTAATGGAGGAAAAATATCCCTTCTTTCTTCTATGAGAAGCAAATATGTATTTTACCTCAGAAATCAGCTTTTCAGCTGCAACATTGCTATCTACAGAAACATGATTGTCCAGGCAATGAAAAATAGGATGATTTACCAATTTCTAGACTGTTGACTGAATTGTTGGAAGAGGTGTAGGAGACATAATGAAGAACTGTTTTAAAATGACTGATAAAAATTGAACACTTACACTTGATGTTTTAAAATGATTGATAAAAATGGAACACTTACACTTTCTGAAATTCAGTAGATTTTGCCATTTAATTAATTAGTACCAGGTTTTAATCAACATGGGTAATTCATACCATTTGTCTTAGATGATGTTTCTGATCTGACTGAAGTACAAGAGAGAGAAGCTAAGTGAGGAGACTAAGTTCTACATTGCCCATGGCAGGGGGGTTGGCACTAGATGATCTTTAAGTTCCCTTCCAACCTAAACCACTCTATGTTTCTATAAAGAGCTGGATGGTTCAGAAATCCTCAGTTAGATTGTGAGAATATTCCCCTGCATATCAATATTAGATACACAGTCAAAATTGCTTTATTTGATTTGCTCTGTAACTGTTCAGCATTTATGTAAGTAAGTGTGTACTGTTAGCTTTTCAGGCTGTATCTGAAAAAAAAAAAAAGGTTAGTTATTGATAAAAGATATCAGAAGACATTACCCTGTTTCTCTTCCTAATCTTGCTCAATAGGACCGTTGCACTCCCAGAAGTTAGAGCCTACATATGTTTCATCTGCAGAAATACATTTAAAGTGGAAGCCTCCACAGCATTCCTCCAGCGGGTCTTTTCATTACTACCTCATCAACATTTTGGATACTGAAACCAACACTTGGGAACAGTTACCAGTTGAAAAAAGCAAGGCTTCAATAGTAATAGGAAATGTAAAACCTTATCATCAGTATCAGGTATATATACAGAATGTAGCAGAAAAAGGAACTCTAAGCTGCCATGAGAAGCCTGTGTTAATCACAACAGGTGATGTATCCATTTTCTGGAGGTTTTGTTTCACTAGGCATTGAAAATACAAGGCACAAAAGTATTTTTAAGGCCATGTACAGATTACGGTTTGTTGGGATGTATTGGGGGAAAGTCAGGGGAATTCTTTTCTGTATTCTCTGTTTATTGATTCTAACCTTCAGAGCCTTCCAAAAAAGTGAATGTACCTATCCCTTTATTTATTTATTGTCTTACTTATAGCACATTAATATGTGTTAAAGAAGCGACATCTTATTTGATAACTATTTATGATTTGTATATTTAATTTTAGCACAGTAGAAACATTACCACGAAGTCTCAAATTATGTAGGTGAAGACAGTTCAATTTATTTTTCTAATCATAGATACTGTGACTCAGATTGTGTCATCTTTGTTACTCTGTATATATCCAATGGAACTGAATATGCTTGTAAAATAAGTCCCTATTTGTTATGAGAAAACAGAAAGCAGAATCTACCTGTAACAGGTAGTTGTCTGCAAACTATTTTAAGAAATAATTAAATGAATTAGTAGTTTTAAAATAACAAAATTTTTAGAAGAAAAAGTAAACCAAAAAGCATCATTAGTAAGTGATTGTAAATTGATAGTAAGTTTGATGTATGGTTTTATACTGACATCTTTTTCTTTGATCAAGCTGTCAGCCCACCTACAGCTGTTTATATTCACGCAGAGGATGTACTAGAAGAGAGTATAATCCTTCACTGGAAGCTGCCACAAGAGGGTCAGGAATCCTACATTCAAGTGAAACCTAATGCAGACATTGGTGACATTATGAAGTTTTTAGTAAACAATACAGAAGAATTGAAGATTGATCTCCTAATTCCTGGAATGTCTTACGAAATAGCTGTGGCAAGTGTGCGTAATGGAAGTATGAGCGAACTGAAGACCATTCAATGCACTTTAAGTAAGATATCTTTTAACAGTGGAAACTACTGACTATAATACACACAACATCAGTCTCATAATCATTACTATCATCTAAGAGATTTGGTAGATCAGATCGATTTGCTTAATAGCCAAGGATCAAAACTAGAATGTGAAATGTACCGGTCCAATCCTAGCTGTTAACTTTCAAAGAGGTGCAGCTTTGGGAAACACATTGGTAGCACTGAATGTTATTTAACTGTGATGAGGACCGTAGCAGGCAATACTGTTCCCACTGACAGAAGAAATTGAGTGAATCATTGATTTGCAGAGAACTAACAAACTATTGGAATGGTTGAAACAGACTGTTTATTTTTGAACATGCATTCGGTGTTCTGTGAACTGTGAGGGACAGATTAACCTGCTATTGGTGAGAGGGTGCTGGGAAAAGATTTTAAGAGTTAGAAGCAGTAGTAGCTGAAAGGTAAAAGCTTTACATTGTTTATCAAAGGGTTTTTCTTGTTAGTCATAATTTACCAAGATATTGAAATGCTTTTGGCACAGTATACGTTTTTTGCATATGTGAAAGGAATGGGTAGGATTCACTTACACATGTGGTATATAAAGGCTACAGCTGTCAGGTTATAGATATATGGAATGCTGTGTTGTCATTTTTTCTAAATGATTTCAGTATTTTGGAAGGTAGCAGGCTTAGTCTTTTTCAGAGTCTTTTACATAGAATTAGATTTAATTCCTCATTGAAGACACAGATGACAGAAAATTCTAGATCGGATTTTTCACAGCTGTCAGAGCCAGCTGTAAGGGAAGAAAACTAAACACATCAATATTGCATCCATCAAATGCAATATTGCATCTCACTCTCCATGCTCATCTCCCTGTCCACATGTACCTTTCTATATATTTTTTCAGTTACCCTGACTTACCTTCTTGTGCAGTTGTGGTTGAAAAGGTAATTCACTGATACCTTTGGAAGGCTAACTTGCTTTGATTCTTAAATCATTTGTCAACTGCTTTTAGGATTCCAGTACTAAACACCTAAAAAGATCAAGTTTATTGTTTCTGAGCAATGACGTGTTTTATTATGGTAGCTATTTGTTTGCAGTGGGCAAGTACATTTCTCAGGGGACTTGCTTCAGATTTATTGTGTGGTTTTCATTGAATTTATTTTCAATGGATTTAACATGGCAATTTTTTTTTTCTTCATTTAGAACCCAAGCCCATTCAAATTGTGGTTCCTTATGTGCTATATAGCAATGCTGTGGTATTATTTGTTCGCATGCCTGATATTGGAGTATTTGATGGCATATATGTTGCAAGTAAAGGAGGACCTAATGGGACATTCATTTTAAAAAGCGATAGTAAAATAACAATTGAAAACCTTACTGCAGGAACAGAATATGATTTCTGTGTTTCCACAAAAAGTGGAAAAATGTTAAGCTCCTTTTACCATGTATCTGGTGTAAAAACATGTGAGTATTTTAAGTTTATTCCTATAAAATTGCATCACTTTAAATTTTGATTTGTAAACTCTTTTAACTGTATTTTTATTTCAATGCAGTAGAAAAGACAGGCTATTTAAAAATCACCTTGATATAGCTTTGTAAACAATTAATAATTATACTAACACTAGCTGGTTTTTAAACAAGACTATAACTATCCCTTACCATTTCTAAACATTCTAAACTGTGTTTTTTTGTATCAAGTCTATAAAAATATCTAGCAAGTATTTCAAGAATTTAGACTGTGTTAAATTGTTGTCCTTGTGGGAAAAAAAATCCAATTATTTACCATTTATTTTAGTCAAGAAGATTAGTATCAATGGAAATATTTCTGTGTCTTGAAATTAGTAAGTTTCTTCCTCCCAGTGCATCTTTAAGCAAATAATAAAAGCACTGAGGTTCCCATTTTTCAAGATAATGAATTCAATAACAAAGACATTAAAAAAGCGTTATGGGAAGGACAATCCTTCTAGCAAGGCCTTTAAAAAAGGAATTTTAGTAAGAACTTAAAAACTGTTTAAAAATAGCTGCTGAAATTCTGTTTTGACTTTCCTATTTTTTAGGATAATTATACTTCCAGAAATTTTTCTTTTCCTGTTTTATCATTTTCCTTTGAAATTCTTTTCTACTTTATTTCTCTGAGAGTAGAAAAGTTATAAAAGGAAAAATTAAGAAAAAATAAAAGGAAGAAAGGAAGAAAGAAGAAGAGAATGAGGGAGGGACAGAAAAATTCTTCCCCAAATAGTGAAAATCTTGAAAGCTGATTTTTCTTAAAATATAATTTTAATAAAAACTTGAGGTTTGATTGATCTTATGAAAGCATTTCCTAAATTTAGCGTGAAACTGCCTTAGAAAACTTAGTGTTGGTCTGTCTCTTATGAGTCCCCAAAAACTTGGAAGAAAAAAACCCTGACCCCTCACACGTATACAGTTTTTCTTAGAAAAAGTGTAAATTTTGGTACAATGCAGCCAGAAGCAGCTGTAGTGGGGATGAAAGACATGCAAGGAAGAATGGAAGGTCCTCGGTAGCGTGGTCTGAACTGTATCGTACAAGGCTGTACTAATTAGGGATAAAGTGTATTTGTCCTGTCTGATCTGCCCAGTTTTCTCAGCTGTTTGACAAAATTTAGGTACATGCTGAGCACTTTGGTGGTGGTATTGGGGGGATTAGCTTCATTCTGGAGGACTTTTCTTCCTAGGAGTGGCAGCTCTATCCTCAGGGACAAAGACATGTTCAGCCCCATGTGAGTTTAAGATAAGCAAGCAAGAAATTTTCTTTTAATAGTGGCAATATTGTCTATTTGTTCTTTCTCCATTTTCCTATTTTGGAATGTCTGTGTTTGCATTCCTGAGATGAGATTTTACCCTCTATTTGTTTGAAACTGTTACTGATTGTCTTCACTTTTGTGTCTCCACAGGAGATACAAAAAGTGTTGGATTGAACAAAGTCTTGGATTGAACAGCAATGTGCTTATGTGCTTCTGTAGGTCTGGCAGCTCCACTCAATGTACGAGAAGGTAACATCACAGACACTTCAATACAGATTGCTTGGGACCGTGCTGATGGAGATTTTCATCAATACGAAGTCACATGTATAAATTGTGCAAGTGCTTTCAGGGTATGTTTTTTAAAAGACCACTTGTGTATAGGCAATGCGGTTATTTTTTAAAGTCTTCTGTTAAGTAATCAGAGGTTAAATTAAACGCTACTTCTCCTATTAGAATAAGTGGAGGTACCATTTACATAACATAAGTAAATTTTGCAAGCAGTTCTGTGAAAGCTGTATTTGGTTTTCTAGGTCCAGAAGGTCAAGCAAGAAACAGCAACGTTTTCCAACCTTGCTCCTGGTAAGCTGTACAATTTTACAATTCGAACAGAAAAGGAAGGTTTCAGAGACAGCATTTTTGTGACAAAGGAAATAGAGACAGGTGAGACCACAATGTTGTCAAATTCAGCATTTATTTTGCTCCATCTGTATGTCTTGTTTTCTTCTACTGTTTCTTGAATTTTATTTTTGTGTCAAATAGAGAAAAGTAATTCTATCCTCTTCATTTTCTCCTTATTCCCTTTCATTGTTATTTTACTTATTCTTTGACTGCTTGTGTCCTTTAAAAGTGTGAATTTGAGTATGGTTACATTCTACAATGAACTACCAATGTTAACTTCATAATGTTTCAAGCAGGTGTACACTCCAGTAACTGATTCTTGCACACCGTGGCTACCAACATTACAGAAAAAAAATACCTTTTTTCTTAGGCTTCTGTTTAATGTTTGATTTCTCACTTCAGTGCTGAGTTTGAATGCACTTATGTGTTCAGAGCTAAATTAGTTTTATGTTGTTCTCATGTTGGCCTCCCATTACATCAGAACTAAATTTGGGGTTTTCTACATGTAGTTTGCTTTGGGTTAGGACACTGTATTCTCAGCAGCACAGTTCTGTTCTATCCTATCACTATCAGAATCACAGGATCACAGGGGTTGGAAGGGACCTCTGGAGATCATCTAGTCCAACCCTCCTGCCAGAGCAGGGTCACCTAGAGCAAGTTGTACAGGACGGCGTCCTGGCAGGTTTTGAATGTCTCCAGAGTCAGAGACTCCACCACGTCGCTGGGCAGCCTGTTCCAGTGCTCTGCCACCCTCACAGGAAAGAAGTTCCTCCTCATGTTTAGATGGAACTTCCTACGTTCAAGTTTGTGCGCATTACCTCTTGTTCCATCCTCCTGGCACCCTCCCTTTAAGTATTTATAGGCATTGATGAGATCCCCCCTCAGCCTTCTCTTCTCCAAACTAAAAAGACCCAAGTCCCTCAGCCTTTCCTCATAAGAAACATGTTCCAGCCCCCTAATCATCTTTGTAGCCCTCTGCTGTACCC